>JASJET010000367.1:562500-930275 GCA_034092305.1 Diaprepes abbreviatus | reverse complement strand
CATTAATCCTTATCCAATCAAATAGCTTAAATACATTGTTGATTTAATATAGATCTATATGGTCCTTTACAGCACAAGATTTAAATGAATATTTTCGAAGATATTACAGATTTAAAATTGCGGGAAGTAGCGCTTGCGGCGGTACTGGCCGACCGGGGCGGCGGCAGCGTGCCTATAAATAGCGCGTCGGAGACCGATGTAATAATTGTTGTAAAAATAAAATAAATAGTCACAGTTTTTCTGTAGTGTATTTAGTATCAGCATTGCACCCGTGCGAAGCCGGGGCGGGGTCGCTAGTTAGTTATATAATATAACATAACAAGTATGACTACTTTATATAAATAGTTTTAATAGAAAAATGAACCATATACCAAAGAAAATAACCAACTAAAAAGATGATTATATTTGTTAATATAAAAATGGAAGGCTTCTTACCTCTAATATAACTGTTTCTTTTAGTTACTAACTCAATATTTACTTCCGTCATTCAAGACCCCTTATACCTCAGTAGTAACGAAGTGACACTGTCCTTCCTTATGATCTCAACCAAAAGAAAAAAAAAAAGCAGAAGTAAAGTCGAAAATTTCAAGGCGAACTAATTTTAATAAGTTTATTTTTTAAGCTGATTTTTTCGATATTTTTTAGACCGATTAAGATCGTTATAGATTAAGACTAGTTTTTAAATCATGATCGTACAAAAAGTATTCAGAACCGAAAAAATAACAATTAATACATTAATTAATACTTTTCTTGTAATTGCTTTCTTACCATAATTTGTATATATTAGTAGTTCTTTATTTCATTTTTCATAATTTAGCGCCGACTTCAAAAACTTCAGTTTCATATAAAAATTTTTAGTTATTTTTCACTTTTTAGCGCACTTTTAGAAGTAGGTTCAATTTTTTTTTTATAAAAATTTAATTTTTGATTTTTTTTTTGAATTCATTATGATATTCATAATGAAGTAAGTGCTAATTGAGATTAGTGTATCTCGCAATGATTCCAAGGTTGCAGAAAAGTACCCATTTTATCCAAGTTGTAAATCATCTTAAAATGAACTACTAAAAATTCTTTGATTCTTAGGTTTTTCCAAATACCAGTAAAATTATGTCAACAAATATTTAGTCTGTCATAGCCAGTCCACTATCTTAAATTTCAAATTAATTTTAAATTGGTAATATAGGCACCAAAACCTTCCAATATCGATATTTAAAGAATCTGAGAAATCAATTTCTTAGCCCAATGCATATTGAGTTTGTATACGCCCCATAAACCCGTAATAACAATTTTAGATAAAATCGAAAAATGTTAAATTTTTAGTCCCTCATATTGTATCTTATCAAACTAATAGTTATAAAAAAAATTAACTTCACATTCGTAATACAGGACCCCGAAAACTTCCTAGTACCAAATCTGAAAAAATGCGAATAAGGTAAAATTTTCAACTCCGGATCCGTCATATTGAAATTCAAAAAAATAATTTTAACATCTTAATCTAATCGAAATCTAAACCCTTCAAAGCCCCCTAGTACCAATTTTAGATGAAATTCAGAAATTCAAAATTTTTAGATCGTCATATTGCATCTGATATATTAGATTGTCTTAAAATAATTTTGTATTCGCTATTTACATCCTCAAACCTTTGAACAAAATCGAAAAATGTAGATTTTTTAGTACGCCATATTGAATCCGCCACATTTAGTTTTTTAATAAATATTTTAAATACGTAATTAACACTAACAAAAATCCCCCAATACGGATTTTTGACAAAATCGATGGATGCAGAAATTTTATTCCGCTATCTGGAATACCCCATATCTCATTTATTTAAAGTAATTTCAGATTCGTAATGTGCAATCCCAAAAACTCCCCCATATTTAAAAAAAAAACGAACAAAATTAGTTTTTTATCCGCCATATTGGGTACGCTATATTGGATTTTTAAAAATAATATCAGATTCGTTATGTGCAACCCTGAAAACTCCCCTGTACCAATTTTGGAGAAAATCGGACAAAATTGATTTTTTTTTTCCGCCATATTGAATATTTTGTATTCGTTATGTGCGACACCGAAAACTCTCCCACACCAATTTTGAAAAAAATCGGACAAAATTAATTTTTTGGCCGTCATATTGTCCAGCGCCATCTTGAACTTTACTGCACCGATTTCATCCAAAAAAATACAGAACCACTGCAGCAATTTCCTGAACATAACGTAAAAAATTTCATTCAAATCAGTGCCCGCCGTTCCGGAGTAATCGGTATACAAACAAAAAAACATACATAGTCGACGAATTGAGAACTTCCTTCTTTTAGAAGGCAGTAAAAAGTGTATCAAAATGGACCTTATCGGAAGGTTTAAGAAATTGACATACGCGGCTTCGTCGTCTGGCGATCACTTAAAGTTTGAAACATATCAGTTCGACGGTATATATCGTCTTTAATTTGAGTAAAGATACGATAATAGAGTAAAGTTTTTGTTGTATGTCACCAGTGTATAATTATTTATTATGCTTTCCTAGCGAAATCTGTAAATCTTTAATTTTAAATTATTTTTGAGAAGGCTCAGAATGATCGAAATGTCAATAAATATATATACAGATTAATTAGTACCGATGCTGGATTGAAATATCTGGTTGTTTTACTGTACCGATACTAAAAGTCGCGATATTTTTAGCCAATTTTTGAGACAATAATGGGTAAGATTTCCCACATCTCTCAATGAAGACGTTTCCTGTATTGTGCGTTTGCATTTTGTTTTAGTATATTGGAGGATTTTGTGGTCATAAAGAAAAACATAGCACCTATAAAATTATATATTTCTTTTCAAATTGTCACAAATGAAACATTTATTCAATTCTATGAGGACCATGAAATACTATAATATATCTATTATAATTATGTTTATGTAATATTATTAATCCAAACTAATATTCTTGAAATTTCCATAATACCCTAAAACATCATCATTCACCAACTTCTCAGGCCGGAGTGACTCATCTACTCGTAGATTTCGTAACACTTCAAATCTGTCTTTCACCTCGTCATAATGTTTAATAAACAATCTGGAAGATTCGGAATTATTATATCTCATTTTTGGGTCACACTGTAAGAAACATAATGATGTCATTATGATAAGGTTCAGTAGCAAGTAGTTTTTTCTTTTCTTTTTAATGTTCCGTAACCAATTAGAATTCTTATGGTCCGTCCGTTGGTCTGTATGCCACGGCCTTAAAACTTCGACACTTGTATATTTTTAAATTAAATTTTGCAGACATTAACTGAAAGACGAATGTGTAAAAAGTTACAAAAAACAGCCAGCAGTTGCTGCGGAACCCTAACGTAATGCGTATCTGTCATGTACTTGACAAGTTTTTACTCTACTTACCATTTAACTCTTCTAGTGATTTTTCTTCCCCTCCTATGGTCTTTGGGCATCATGGATTTACCGAACACTTCAAACAAAAATATCTGTATTAGTGTGAACTGAGATCTAAAATAAAAATAAATACAGGGTGACTAAAAATGACATCAGAAAACTTATACATATAGAGACCAAATGCAGACATGTAAAAAATCTCAAAATGTTGATGGTTATGCAACTAAAAAAATGCATTTGATTGTTAAAGCGTATTTAATTTATTGTTGGATAAAGCAAGAGTATATTTGGCATGAAGACCCAATTACATCCACATTAAATTGTTTGACAATCCTGCCACTAAAACACACTTTATCCAGAAGTAAACACCTTTTTGGAAAATATGTTACTTTGAAGATAATGTAATTTTGTGTATGTATAGACAGTATTTAATTAAATCTAAATTCACAAAACAATTATAGGCAAGATTCGTAGAAGTATACAACTCACCCCTGTCTCTGAGTTTTGGATTTAACATCGGTTTTAAAATATTATTAAAAAGAGTTTCGGCAAACTGGGGAAAGTTTACCATTTGTAGAGAAGTGATTCGATTTGAATACACTTTCTGAAAATAATAAAATAAATTTTAAGAATAAAAATACTAACTATTTATTTGTCGTGTTTTTTTTTATAATATGGGGTGTCCAAAAACATCAAGAAGTTTTGGCACAAATGCTAAGTCTATCGAACAGGCTCATCTAAAGCTAATGTTGTTACTAATGATTTAGAGCACACAGTTGTTCAAGAGTTGGTTTCTGAAAAATTCCGATTTTTCAGTGGTCAAAACTGAAACATACTGAATCAAATCAATGAAGTTTGAACAAATCTTCTTCAAAATATAGTTTAAAATTTGTTCGCTTCGACACCGCAATATTGTCGTCAAATAATAAATATTTTACCTTTATCTAATAGTGTATAAGATGAAACTATTCAAATTATCACCGCATTGTACGAGCCGAAGTAAAAATAAATATAACGAAAGAAAGAATCAACATGACACTCAAGAAAAATGACAAGAAATGGGTAACTCCTGAAAACACAGATTCTTATAAGGAATGTATCGCCTCTACTCTAAATTATGAAAATAGTACGACGATAGAAAATAGATCCCTAAGGAAGTGAAAGAACAAAAATTAACCAAAGAAAAATACTTTTAATGACGCACAGAAGAAAAATGGTAGACAAGAACACACAAGAATATAGAACCCTAAACAGAGAGATATCAAAAGAAATCAGAAAGCAAAAGAGACAACATAATACGGAAAAATTAGGCATGTCATAGAGAAGAATAAAAGTTTGCAAGTAATCAGAAACAATACAACAGGAAGAAAGGAAATACAAGAGATCAAGGATATACACGGCAACATGGTAACACACAAAAAGGAAATTTTACACTCTATCAAACCTTTTTACTAAGAACTTTATACATCAAACCAGTGACTGATCACAACCGACATTCCAAAAGTGCTAAATCAGGGATCGGAAGAAATTCCAGAAATAACCGAGGAATAAATCATGAGAGCTCTAAGAGATATGAAAAACAATAGAGCTCCCTGAGACAATACACTGGTAATAGAGTCAATCAAAGAAAGACCACAGATCATCAAAGTTTTAAAAGTTCTATTTAATAAACGCATCGAGGAAGGTATAACCCCATCACAGTGGACAAATGCAACCATTGTTATTATACACAAACAGGTGAGGTTACAGATCTTAAAAATCGCGGCGAATCAGTCGCCTTATCCATATATACAAACTATTTACCAAAATACTCGCAAACCGTTTGACAAATAAATTAGACTCTTTTCTTTCGAGAAAGTAGGCGGGATTTCGATCAGGCTATGGGACAAATGACCATCTTCTGACCGTCAAAGTTCGAGTCACAAAATGTAATGAATTTAATAGAACACTGATGCTTGTCTTCGTTGATTTCAAGAAGGCCTTTGATTCAATAAATCAGCGGACACTTCTAGAAGCATTAAGCGAATGTCGTGTCAATTATCGATACTCTGCAATTATCAAAAACATATATGAAAATGCCACGGAAAATGTTAGAACATCGGCAAATCAATGCACAGGTAGATTTAATATCGCTTGAGGGGTAAGGCAAGGAGACACACTCTCCTCAAATTGTATTGAAAAAGATAAACTGGGTTCAACCGGAAACAACATCGATGGCGCATTGATAAATCATCTCTGTTTTGCAGACGATATTGTGTTAATAACAGACAACATACAGGAAGCACAAAATATGCTGGATATACTAAACGATGCCTCAGAAAAAGTTGGTTTGAAAATTAATTTATCAAAGACACAATATATGACAAACCTAGTAATGAGTAGCCTTTTAAACATCAATAACATAAATCTGGAACAAGTGCATATATACAAATACTTGATCGGTATTAGGCGAGATAATCAGACGCCCAAGTCCAGAGAAGAATAGGTTTATCGTGGGCGGCATTCGGTAGACTCAGATATATATTGAGATCTAATCTTCCTATATTCTTGAAAAGAAAGGTCTTGCTTGTTCTCACGTATGGAGCTGAGAGACTTACTTTGACAAAAAAGAACATAAACAAAATACATGTCATGCAACGAAAAATGGAAAAGTCAATGTTGGGAGTTACTTTTAGGGATTGAATATCCAATCACACCATAAGAAACCGAACAGGAACAAGAGACGCGGTGAAATCTATCTTACATCTTATATGGAACTGGGCAGGACATGTGGCTAGGATGACTGATGGACGGTGGACAAAGAGACTTGTGGAATGAAGGTCAAGATATGAGGCCTATAGAAGTAAAGGACGACCTCCTAGTCGGTGGACAGATAACATAAAGAGGGCGGCTGGAAATTGGATAAAAGTTGCACAAAATAGAAAGAGATGGCTGGAATTAAGGGAGACTTTCGTTCAGCAGTGGACACGACAAGCTAAATGATGATGATTCAAATTATTATAAATTGAGAAAAAAAAGAACCAAATCATTATTAATATATTTGAAGTATGAAAAACAAATATACTAGTTAGAAAAAAACGTACATCATTTAATGCGCTTGTCCAGGTTTCAAATTTTGGGAACAGTTTTACTTATGATTAGACTTAGCCTTTCTTCATGTCAAATATTCATTTGATTCAATCAAAAATAAATTAAATATAAATTAAAAACAGAAACCATTGAAATATGAAATTTATATGTTTAGTATTTACTTTAATTTTATTCTACTAAAATTCTTTATGTTGTTTTTGGATACCCTGTATATCACACTGTGTATAAGAAATATTGTTCAAAATTCCAGATATATCAAGATATTTACATACTTCTGCAATAACTGAAAACTTCTTTATATACAAAGGACTGATTTTGGGGAGATGTCCAATGGTTATACCGATGCAATCCAAAATATAATGAAAATTACAACAGGGATCTTCTTGTATCAACAATTCAAACAAATTGAGCAATTGTTCTGTACTTTCTGAATGGACAAAAAATTCCGGACCAAAATTTGGATTAAATTGTGTGTAAATTACTCGTTTGGAATCTGGTGTTGGTCGTGGTAGAGGAATGCAATAGATTACTTTGCTATGTAGCACCATCCTTGGGCACAGAGGATCACTTGTAAATAACTCTGGCATTAGAGAACGTAGGGTGTAGTACATATCTAGTTTTTGCTTTGCTTTTTCGATACTAAACTTGTTGAATAGTATCACAAATCTGAGGACTTTTTCACCTAAAAAGAAGATAAATAAGGTTTAATACAATTAAGTTCAATAGTAATGAATAAATTCATTATATATATATATATATATATATATATATATATATATATTATATATATATATATATATATATATATATAATCGAATGTTTTCGGGCATCCCGTGTATGTGCTGAGTCCCTCTCAGGACTGTTAGGTAGCTGACGTTTCGGTGAAATCTCATTCACCATTTTCAAAGCTCACTGTATGGCGTCTACGAAGTTCTCTGAACAATTTCCAGAACTCAGTTCTTTTAATTTCAGGTAGATCCCGATCTTCATTGATTTTTGTTAGAATTTTGTTGATGGTTGGGATCTGCTTCTCATAATAAAATGTATGTACAACTCCTTTTATTGCAGTTTACATCTCTTTTTCCAACGAGGTCTTTCGTCTGCCTGTGATCGAATGTGGCTTGGGAGTACTTACAATTCCAGTCGTTTTTTCTCCTTCAGTATTCGGCACATAGTAGATTTTCGAACTTCTGTCCTGTTGGAACACATCTAAACAGAACTTTTAACATTATTATCTAGATATTGATATCTTAAGGCATCATAAACATTCATCGTAATAAGTTTTTCATTGAGGAGAAAATGTCTTGATTTAACGATTTTGGAATAAATATAGATGTGGAAGCCATATCTTTTGGGTATTTCACTAATTTCAAATAATATTGAAAAACAAGCACAAACAAGATAAATCACTAAGGACACACTGTAAGGTGTACTTTGCTCACTGACAGAAATTAAATTGAACTATCAAAAATTTTATTGTGACAATAAATTTATAAAAGCTTATAATATTTAAATATAATTAGATTTACGGGAGTCCTTAGTTACCTGCGGCACTGAAGCAGGTACGTTGGAGGTTTGGTAACAGTTTTATTACTCTCTCTAGTTCTTGAATAGAGTATAGGGATGTGTGTGCTTGCGATCGCCCCTCCCCTTCCCAAGAGCTTTAAGTTCAGGAAAATTTAACCGATTTTGCCTTTTATATTAGGATTGTGTATGCCGCTGGCACTACCCCCCCCCCCCCCTCCGTTGACAACTTGTGTTTCTTGCGATAGCCTCCCCTCCCAAGAACTTTGAGTTCAGGAAAATAGACCAAATTCTGCATCTTATACTGGGAATGCGTATGCTGCTCGCATCCTCCCCCCCCCCCTCCTGTCGGCAACTTATTTTTTCTTGTGATCACACCTCCTCTCCAAGAGCTTCAAATTCAGAAAAATAGACCTGACCCTGTCTTTTACATTTTACAGAAATGGGAATGTTTCCGGTGTCCGCCCCCCCGTCTACAACGTGCTTTCGCTTGCCATACTGTCAGAGTCTTACTGTAGAATTTAGTGAAAATTGAAGATCGTTAATAACCTATGCTTTACTTCATAAAAATTTTACTGTTCAGCAATCGTCCAAAAGTTATACTTCCCCAAGCAATTTTTTGAAAAACATAACCTTTTTAATTAGAAAAGTTGTATTGAGGAGAGGGCACTAGAATGTATACTTACTGGGTTTTTCAGGAAAATGTGGTTGAGTTTCCGTCCATTTTCTTAATATATCGATATCTTCATATAGATTTTCCTTGGTTTTATTGAATTCTTTGAAAATTTGTTTATAAACCTCGTCCTCGCTGTGTTCCCGCAAATAAAGAGTCATTTTGTTGTGGAAATAAGTGACCTATAAAACAAATATCATGTAAAGGGTCTAGCCGATTGAGAGGGTCGAAACTGCTCCCTCGCTAATAAAAAAATAAAAAAACACCCGATTATTCTACATCAAAAAGTAACCTCACAAAAAAAAATTTTAGCCACTTTTATTGCCACATAACCTCACAAAAAAAATTAAACCTCTTTATAGGCAATCAAAAAACCTACAAAACGAAAAAAACAGAAGTTTCTGCGATGATTAGATCCGAAGAATTAATCACAAAACGAAAAAAACGATTTTTTTTTGAGGTTATGTGACTATAAAAGTGGCTAAAATTTTTTTGTGTGGGTACATTTGGATGTAGAACAACTAGGTGTTTTTTATTTATTGCCGAGGGGGCAGTTTCGACCCTCTTAATCGGCTAAACCCTTTGTGGGTCACATCTTAGGAACCGTTGTAGTATATTTTTGAAACTACAACTTCGTTAATAAATAAAATTTTTATAGAAAAAATTGATCCGACTTCTAAAAGTGCGCTAAGGAGTGAAAAATAACTAGAAATTTTTATATGAAATTGAAATTTTTGAAGTCGGCGCCTGACAAAATGGGATTCGCATAAACAGATTAACAATACTTCATTTGTAATTGTTTTTTTACCATAATTTGTATATATTATTAGTTATTAGTTTCATTTAGAAATAACTTGGCGCCGACCTCAAAAATTTCAATTTCATATAGAAATATTTTTCGCTTTTTAGTGCACTTTTAAAAGTCGGTTCAATTTTTTTTATAAAAATTTTATTTTTCGATTTTTAGTTTTGAGTTCATTATAATATCCATAAATTATCTGAACTAAGTAGTAATCGAGATTAGTGTATTTCGTAATGACTCCAAAGTGACAAAAAAGTACATATTTTATCCAAAGTTGTAATCACCCTAAAATGAACCACTAGAAATTCTTTGGTTCTTAAAATTCTACAAATACAAGTGAAATTGTATCAAATAAATATTTAGTCTGTCATAGTATATCCACCATCTTATATTTTAAATTAATTTTAGATTTGTAATATAGGCCCCAAAACCTTCAAATGTCGATATTTAAAGAACTTGAGACATAAATTTCTTAGCTCGACATATTTTATACTGCATATTGAGTTTGCATACGCTCGAAGTACCCCGCAATATAAATTATAGGCAAAATCGGAAAATGTAAAATTTTCACTCGCTCATATTGTATCTTGTCAACCTAATATTGTAAAAAATTAACTTCATATTCGTAATACGCAACCCCGAAAACATCCTAATACCAAATCTGATAAAATGCGAATAAAGTTAAATTTTCAACTCACTATATCCGCCATATTGAATTTCAAAAAAACAATTTTAGCATCTTAATGTAATTTAAATCTCAACGTTTCAAAGCCCCCTAGTACCAACTTTAGATGAAATCCAAAAATTCAAATTTTCTAGATCGTCGTATTGCCTCTGACATATTAGATTTTCTTAAAATTATTTTATATTCGCTATTTACATCCCTAAAAACGATTCAGTCCCCCATTTGAACAAAATCGAAAAATGTAAAATTTTTAGTTCGCCATACTGAATCCTGAAAAATACTATTAAATTCGTAACTTACGCCCTCAAAAATCCCCCCTATATCAATTTTGGAGAAAATCGAAAAATGTTAAATTTTTAGGATGCCATGTTGAATCAGCCAGATTGAGTAACAAAAATCCCCCAATACTGATTTTAGGCAAAATCGAGAGATGTAAAACCTAAAGGTTCTACATGTAGAACCTTTAATCCGTCATCTTGGATCCGCCATATTTATTTTTTTTTTAAATGTCAGATTCGTAATGTGCAATCCCAAAAACTCCCCCATATCAATTTTTTAAAAAATTGGACAAAATTAATTTTTTATCCGCCATATTGGATACGCATTTTTTAAAAATAATTTTAGATTTGTTATGTGCGACCCTAAAAACTCCCCCACATCAATTTTGGAGAAAATTGAACAAAATTAAATTTTCTTGTCCGCCATATTGGATCCGCCATATTGAATTTTTTAAAAATAATTTTAGATTCATTGGGTAAAACCTCGAAAATTTCTCCATACCAATTTTAGAGAAAATGCGACAAAATAAATTTTTTGGCCGCAATATTGTCAGCGCCATCTTGGATTTTCATCCAAAAAAATATGGGGCCACCGCAGCAACTTCCTGAACATAACGTAAAAAATTTCATTCAAATCGATGCCGCCGTTCCGAAGTAATAGGTGTATTTACATAAAAAAAACATATATACTCGACGAATTGAGAACCTCCTTCTTTTAGAAGTCGGTTAATAACTTTTTCATATATATATATATATATATATATATATATATATATATATATATATATATATATATATATATATATATATATATGCATATGAAGTAAAATGCGAGCAGTAAATGCAAACTTCGTTCCAACCATATCCCTATCCTGGATAAATTGTGTTTCTTAGCAATATGTTCAAACTGTTCGCATTTTACTTTATATATATATATATATATATATTTATTTTGTCTTTTTTGGGTTTAGGTTCTATAAGAAAAGACAAAATAAAGGAAAAATTATATAATCTATGGTTCAAGAATCAAGAAAATATATATATATATATATATATAATATATATATATATATATATATATATATATATATATATATATATAGATTTGTAGTTTATGGTGTTTTTTGTTTTTTTAATATGATACATTTCTAGGAATAGACCACTTTTATAATTGTTTTTATGTTCTAAATTTTTATGTTGTTATAGTCAAAGTGTTGGCTTGTATTTAAATAGTGTTCAACTACAGTACACGTGTTTTTACCCAAAAAAGACATCTTATAAATAACATTATTGTTCATTAAAAGCGGTGTTCTGTCTTTAACTTTAGAGAATAAGTTATTAGTTTTTATTATGTCGTAATTTGCTATTTTTATCTCAGGAAAACTTTTAAACAGTGACGTAATGGATTGTGTGAGTTTGTCTAAGTATGGCAACTTTTTATATTTATATTGTATTGGCGAATCTTCAATTGGGCCTTTGTATATGTTGGAGTTGTATATGAGTTTGTTGAGGATGTGTCTGGAATAACCATTATTTAAGAAGATGTTAAAAAGCTTCCTCAAATAATATTTTATAAAAGTTTCATCGCTAATAAGGACAATCCTGTTTTTTATGGCGATAACAGTGTTGAATTTTTGAGTTTTTGGATGATTTGAGAAATAATTAAAAAATCTACAGGATGCAGTCGGTTTTATATGTTAAAAAGAAAATGAGTTAATTATTTATCCTACAGACCGCAACCCGATAAACTCCTTCCAAAATTATATATATATATATATATATATATATATATATATATCAACGTACAGCCTGAACGGTTAAAGATATTGACTTGAAATTTCGCACATATATTTGTAATATTGTATAGTTTAACAATACGAAGGATTTTGCGATATCTTTATTAGAAAAGATGAGAACGATAAAAAATCTGTAAAATTACATGATTTTCGGGATGGCATTATATAACACTCAACGAACTCAATCGAATAATTGTTTTTATTGTTCTAAACATAATGAAGTCGTGAATATATGAGCGAAACTTTTTTTAAAATCCATAATCCATTTTTTTCTACGATAAAACAGATATTTTGCGGGCGAAGCCGCGATGGGTAAAATATTAGTTATATAATATAATCTAATAAGTATACTACTTTATATATGTAGTTTCAATATAAAAATGAATCATATACCAAAGAAAATAACCAACTAAAACATATTTAAAGATGATTATATTAGTTACCATAAAAACGGAAGGCTTCTTACCTGTAATATAATCGTTTCTTTTGGTTACTAACTCAAAATTCACTTCCGTCATTCAAAACCCTTATACCTCAGTAGTAACGAAGTGACACTATTCTTCCTTATGATCTCAACCAAAAGAAAAAAAAGCAGAAGTAAAGTCGAAAATTTCAAGGCAAACTGATTCTAATTAGTTTATATTTTAAGCTGATTTTTGCGATATTTTTTAGACCGATTTAGATTGTTCGGTATTAAGACTAGTTTTTAAATCATGATCGTACAAAAAGTATTCAGCACCGAAAAAATAACAATTAATATAGTTAATAAATAAATATACTTAATTGGTCCCCTTCAAATACCTGATATGTTAAAATATTGTTGGAAAAACTGTTATTAAAATCAACAGACTAATAATGACAATTACGATAATCTCTAAGCCAAGCTAATAGGTTAGCGTCAATAACAATTTTATAATTAAATTTTTGTAAAAAAAATTGAACAGACTTCTAAAAGTGCGCTAAAAAGTGTAAAATAACTATAAATTTTTATATGAAATTGAAATTTTTGAAGTCGGCACTAAACTAATATCTGACGAAATGTGATTTGCATGAACAGATTAAAAATACTTTATTTGTAATTGCTTTCTTACCATAATTTGTATATATTTGTAGTTATTTATTTCATTTAGAAATAATTTGGATTTCAAAAACTTCAGTTTCATATAAAAATTTGTAGTTAATTTTCACTTTTTAGCGCACTTTTAGAAGTAGGTTCAATTTTTTTTTATAAAAATTTTATTTTTTGAATTTTTGTTTTGAATTTATTATGGTATTCATAAATTATTTGAACTAAGTACTAATGAAGATTACTGTACCTCGCAATGACAAAAAAGTACCCATTTTATCCAAAGTTGCTTATCACCCTCAAATGACCCACAAAAAATTCTTTAATTCTTAGGTTTTTCTAAATACCAGTGAAATTATATCAAACAAATATTTAGTCTGTCAAAGTAAATCCACTATCTTAAATTTCAAATTAATTTGAAATTGGTAATATAGGCCCCAAAACTTTCTCAAATCGATATTTAAAGAATTTGAGAAGTCAGTTTCTTAGCCCGATGCATATTGAGTTTGTATACGCCCTAAAAATCCCGTAACATCAGTTTTAGACAAAATCGAAAAATGCAAAATTTTCAGTCCCTCATATTGTATCTTATCAACCTAGTAGTAATAAAAAAATTAACTTCATGTTCGTAATATACAACCCCGAAAACCGCCTAGTACCAAATCTGAAAAAATGCGAATAAGGTAAAATTTTCAACTCACCATATTGGATCCGCCATATTGAAATTCAAAAAAATAATTTTAACGTCTTAATCTAATCGAAATCTAAACCCTTCCAAGCCCCCTAGTACCAGTAATGAATGAAATCCGGAAATTTAAAATTTCCAGATCGTCATATTGCATCTGACATATTAGATTGTCTTAAAATAATTTTATATTCGTTATTTACATCCTCAAGAACCCTTTATATAAGTTTTGGAGAAAATCGAAAAATGTAAATTTTTTAGTACGCCATATTGAATCCGCCAAATTGAGTTTTTAAAAAAATATTTTAAATTCGTAATTAACACTAACAAAAATCCCCCAATACTGGTTTTTGACAAAATGGAGGCATGTAGAAACTTTAATCCGCCATCTTGGATCCTCCATATTTAATTTATTTTAAATAATTTCAGATTCGTAATGTGCGATCCCAAAAGCTCCCCCATATCAATTTTTGAGACAATAATGGGTATTATTATTATATTGGAGGATTTTGTGGTCATAAAAAAAAGCATAGCACATATAAAATTAGTATATTTCTTTTCAAATTGTCACAAATTAAACATTTATTCAATTTAAACTGTGATTACCATGAAATACTATAAAATATCTATTATAATTATGTTTATGTAATATTATTAATCCAAACTAATTTTCTTGAAATTTCCGTAATACCCTAAAACATCATCATTCACCAACTTCTCAGGCCGGAGTGACTCATCTACTCGTAGATTTCGTAACACTTCAAATCTGTCTTTCATCTCCTCATAATGTTTTAATAGAGAATCTGGAAGATAGGCAATTATTATATCTCATTTTTAGGTCACACTGTAAGAAGCATAGTGACGTCATTATGATAAGGTTCAGTAGCAGTCGTTTTTTCTTTTCTTTTATTGTTCCGTAACGAACTATGAATTCTTATGGTCCGTCTGTTCGTCTGTATGCCACGGCCTTTAAACTTTGACACATGTATCTTTTTAAATAAAATTTTGCAGACATTAGCTGAAAGACGGATGTGTAAAAAGAATACAAAATACAGCCAACAGTAGCTACGGAACCCTAACGTAATGCGTATCTGTCACGTAATTGACAAGTTTTTACTCTACGTACCATTTAACTCTTCTAGTGATTTTTCTTCCCCTCCTATGTCTTTGGGCATCATGGATTTACCGAACACTTCAAACAAAATATCTCTATTAGCGTGAACTGAGATCTAAAATAAAAATACATACAGGATGACTAAAAATGACATCAGAAAACTTATACATATAGAGACCAAATGCAGACATGTAAAAAATCTCACAATATTGATGGTTATCCAACTAAAAAAAACGTATTTGATTGTTAAAGCGTATTTAATTTATTGTTGGATAAAGCTAGTGTAAATTTGGCATGAAGATTCAATTACATCCACATTAAATTGTTTGACAATCCTGCCACTAAAACACACTTTATCTAGAAGTAAACACATTTTTGGAAACTATGTTACTTTGAAGATAATGTAATTTTGTGTATGTATAGACAGTATTTAATTAAATGTAAATTCACAAAACAATTATAGGCAAGATTCGTAGAAGTATACAACTCACCCTGTCTCTGAGTTTTGGATTAAACGTTGGTTTCAAAACATTATTAAAAAGAGTTTCCAAAATCTGGGGAAAGTTTACCACACGTAGAGAAGTTATTCGATTTGAATACACTTTCTGAAAATAATAAAAATAAATTTTAAGAATAAAAATACTAACTATTTATTTTGTCGTGTTTTTTTTTTATAATACGGGGTGTCCAAAAACATTAAGAAACTTTTGGCACAAAGGCTAAGTCTATCGAACAGCCTCACCTAAAGCTAATACTGTTACTAATGATCTAAAGCACACAGTTGTTCAAGCGATGGTTTCTAGAAAATATCGTTCCGATTTTTCAGTGGTCAAAGCTGAAACCTACTGAATCAAATCAATAAAGTTTGAACAAATCTTCTTCAAACTATAGTTTAAAATTTGTTCGCTTCGACACCGCAATATTGTCGTCAAATAATAAATATTTTACCTTTATCTAATAGTGTATAAAATGAAAGTATTCAAATTATCACCGCATTGTACGAGCCGAAGTAAAAATAAATATAAAGAAAGAAAGAATCAACATGACACTCAAGAAAAATGGCAAGAAATGGGTAACTCCTGAAAACACAAATTCTTATAAGGAATGTATTGTCTATACTCTAAATTATGAAAATAGCACGATGATAGATGAGATATTTAGAAACATCCAAGACTCCATAAATACAGCTATCGAAAAATTCTGCCCTAAGAAAGTAAAACAACAAAAATTAAACCAAAGAACAAAACTTTTAATGAAGCAGAGAAGAGAAATGGAAGACAAGAACATAAAAGGATATAGAACCCTAAACAGAGAGATATCAAAAGAAATCAGAAAGCATAAGAGACAACATAATACGGAAAAATTAGGAACGTCATAGAGGAGAATAGAAGTTTGAAAGTAATAAGAAACAATACTACAGGGAGAAAGGAAATACAGAAGATCAAGGATATACACAATGAGTAGTCCCTTAAACATCAATAACATAAATCTAGAACAAGTGCATATATACAAATACTTAATCGGTATTAGGCGAGATAATCAGACGCACCAAATCCAGCGAAGAATAGGTTTATCGTGGGCGGCATTCGGTAGACTCAGATATATATTGAGATCGAATCTTCCTATAAGCTTGAAAAGACAGGTCTTTAACCAGTGTGTCTTGCCTGCTCTCATGTATGGAGCTGAGAGACTTACTTTGATAAAAAAGAACATAAACAAAATACATGTCATGCAACGAAGAATGGAACGGATAATGTTGGGAGTCACTGTTAGGGATAGAATACCCAATCACACCATAAGAAACCGAACAGGAACAAGAGACGCAGTAATATCTATCTTACATCTTAAATGAAACTGGACAGGATATGTGGCTAGGATGACTGATGGACGGTGGACAAAGAGACTTGTGGAATGAAGGTCAAGATATGAAGCCTACAGAAGTAGAGGACGGCCTCCTAGTCGGTGGACAGATAACATAAAGAGGGCGGCTGGAAATTGGATAAAAGTGGCACAAAATAGAAAGAGATGGCTGGAATTAAGGGAGGCTTTCGTTCAGCAGTGGACACGATAAGCTAAATGATGATGATTCAAATTATTATAAATTGAGAAAAAAAGAACCAAATCATTAAAATATTTCAAGTATGAAAAACAAATATACTAGTTAGGAATAAACGTACATCATTTAACACGCTTGTCCAGGTGGCAAATTTTGAGAACAGTTTTACTTATGATTAGATTTAGCCTTTCTTCATGTCAAAAATTCATTTGATTCAATCAAAAATAAATTAAATATAAATTAAAAACAGAAATGATTGAAATATGAAATTTATATGTTTAGTATTTATTTTAATTTTATTCTACAAAAATTCTTTATGTTGTTTTCGGATACCCTGTATATCACATTGTGTTTAAGAAATATTGTTCAAAATTCCAGATATATGAACATATTTACATACTTCTGCAATAATTGAAAACTTCTTTATATTCACAGGACTGAATTTGGGGAGATGTCCAATAGTTATACCGACGCAATCCAAAATATAATGAAAATTACAACAGGGATCTTCTTGTATTAACAATTCAAACAAATTGAGGAATTGTTCTGTAAGTTCTGAATGGACAAAATATTCCGGACCATAATTTGGATTAAACTGTGAGTAAATTACTCGTTTGGAATCTGGTGTTGGTTGTGGTAAAGGAATGCAATAGACTACTTTGCTCAGTAGCACCATCCTTGGGCACAGAGGATCATTTGTATATAACTCTGGCATTAGAGAACGTAGGGTGTAGTACATATCTAGTTTTTGCTTTGCTTTTTCGATACTAAACTTGTTGAACAGTATCACAAATCTGAGGACTTTTTCACCTAAAAAAAAGATAAATAAGGTTTAATACAATTAAATTCAATAGTAACGCATTATATATATATATATATATATATATATATATATATATATATATATATATATATATATATATATATATATATATTCGAATGTTTTCGGGCATCCCGTGTATGTGCTGAGTCCCTCTCAGGACTGTTAGGCAGCTGACATTTCGGTGAGATCTCATTCACCATTTTCAAAGCTCACTGTATGGCGTCTATGAGTGAAGTTCCGTGAGCAATTTCCAGAACTTAGTTCTTTTAATTTCAGGTAAATCCCGATTTTCATTGATTTTTGTTAGAATTTTGTTGATGGTTGGTATCTGCTTCTCATAATAAAATGTATGTACATCTCTTTTTCCAACGAGGTCTTTCGTCTGCCTGTGATCAAATGTGGCTTGGGAGTACTAACAATTCCAGTAGTTTTTTCTCCTTCAGTATTCGACACACAGTAGATTTTCCAACTCCAGTCATGTTGGAACACATCTCAACAGAGCTTTTAACATTATTATCTAGATATTGATATCTTAAGGCATCATAAACATTCATCGTTATAAGTTTTTCGTTGAGGAAAAAACGCCTTATTTAACGATTTTGGAATAAATATAAATGTGGAAGCCCTATCTTTTGGGTATCTCACTAATCTCAAATAATATTGAAAAACAAGCACAAATAAGATAAATCGCTAAGGACACACTGTAAGGTGTATTTTGCTCACTGTCAGAAATTAAATTGAACTATCAGAAATTTTATAGCGGCAATAAATTTATAAAATCTTATAATATTTAAAAACAATTAGATTTACGGCAGTCCTTAGTTACCTGCGGCACTGGAGCAGGTACGTTGGAGGTTTCGGTAAGAGTTTTATTACTCTCTCTAGTTCTTGAATAGAGTATAAGGATGTGTATGATTGCGATCGCCCCTCCTCTACCCAAGAGCTTTAAGTTCAGGAAAATATAACTGATTCTGCCTTTTATATTAGGAATGTGTATGCTGCTGACACCCCCCCCCCCCCGTCGACAACTCTTTTTCTTGCGATAGACCCCCTCAAGAGCTTTGACTTCAGGAAAATAGAACAAATTCTGCCCCTGTACTTCTGTGATATCACCGCCCCCCCTCCCCAAAAAGAGAGGCTAGATCCGCTCCTGTACAGAGTCTTACTGTAGAATTTAGTGAAAATTGAAGATTGTAAATAACCTATGATTTACTTCATAAAAATTTTACTGTTCAGCAATCATCCAAAAGTTATACTTCCCCAAACAATTTTTTGAAAAACATAACCTTTTTAATTAGTAAAATTGTATTGAGGAGAGGACACTAGAATGTATACTTACTGGGTTTTTCAGGAAAATGTGGTTGAGTTTCCGTCCATTTTCTTAATATATCGATATCTTCATATAGATTTTCCTTGGTTTTATTGAATTCTTTGAAAGTTTGTTTGTAAACCTCGTCTTCGCTGTGTTCCCGCAAATAAAGAGTCATTTTGTTGTGGAAATAAGTGACCTATAAAACAAATATCATGTAAAGGGTCTAGCCGATTAAGATGGTCGAAACTGCTCCCTCGCTAATAAAAAAATAAAAAACACCCGGTTATTCTACATCAAAAAGTAACCTCACAAAAAAAAATTTAGACACTTTTATCGTCACGTAACCTCAAAAAAAAAATAAAACCTCTTTATAGGCAATAAAAAAACCTACAAAACGAAAAAAAAAAGAAGTTTTTGCGATGATTAGATCCGAAGATATCGTCACAAAACGAAAAAAGACGATTATTTTTTTCTGAGGTTATGTGACGATAAAAGTGGCTAAAAAATTTTTTGTGTGTACTTTTTGATGTAGAACAACTGGGTGTTTTTTTTTCATTGCCGAGAGGGCAGTTTCGATCCTCTTAACCGGCTAAACCCTTTGTGGGTCTCATCTTAGGAACCGTTGTAGTATATTTTTGAAACTACAACTTCGTTAATAAATAAAATTTTTATAAAAAAAAATTGATCCGACTTCTAAAAGTGTGCTAAAAAGTGAAAAATAACCAGAAATTTTTATATGAAATTGAAATTTTTGAAGTCGGCGCTTGACAAAATGGGATTCGCATAAACAGATTAACAATACTTAATTTGTAATTTTTTTTTTACCATAATTTGTATATATTATTAGTTATTAGTTTCATTTAGAAATAACTTGGCGCCGACCTCAAAAATTTCAATTTCATATAGAAATATATTTCGCTTTTCAGCGCACTTTTAAAAGTCGGTTCAATTTTTTTTATAAAAATTTTATTTTTCGATTTTTAGTTTTGAGTTCATTATAATATCCATAAATTATCTGAACTAAGTAGTAATCGAGATTAGTGTATTTTGTAATGACTCCAAGGTGACAAAAAAGTACATATTTTATCCAAAGTTGTAATCACCCTAAAATGAACCACTAAAAGTTCTTTGATTCTTAGAATTCTACAAATACCAGTGAAATCGTATAAAACCAATATTTAGTCTGTCATAGTAAATCCACTATCTCAAATTTTAAATTAATTTTAGATTGGTAATATAGGCCTCAGAACCTTCCAATGTCGATATTTAAAGTACTTGAGACATAAATTTCTTAGCTCGACATATTTTATACTGCATATAAGTTTGCATACGCTCGAAGAACCCCGCAATGTAAATTATAGGCAAAATCGGGAAATGTAAAATTTTCACCCGCTCATATTGTATCTTGTCAACCTAATATTGTAAAAAATTAACTTCATATTCGTAATACACGACCCCCAAAAAAAAATCCTAATACCAAATCTGATAAAATGGGAGTAAAGTAAAATTTTCAACTCACTATACTGGATCCGCCATATTGAATTTCAAAAAAAATAATTTTAGCGTCTTAATGTAATCTAAATCTAAATCCTTCAAAGCCCCCTAGTACCAACTTTAGATGAAATCCAAAAATTCAAATTTTCTAGATCGTCGTATTGCCTCTGACATATTAGATTTTCTTAAAATTATTTTATATTCGCTATTTACATCCCTAAAAACGATTCAGTCCCCCATTTGAACAAAATCGAAAAATGTAAAATTTTTAGTCCGCCATATTGAATACTGAAAAAAACGCTATTGAATTCGTAACTTACACCTTCAAAAATCCCCCCTATATCAATTTTGGAAAAAATTGAAAAAAAGGTAAAATTTTTAGGATGCCATGTAGAATCAGCCAGATTGAGTAACAAAAAAGCATGCAAATACTGAACGTTCCGTATTTGCATGCTTCCTTCCAATCTGTCCTTTGCACAGCCAGGTACATGTCGGTACCTTGATGAGTCTAGTAGAGACAAAACATGTATCTCTGCCGTATCACTGTGGCGGGGAGGGTAAGTTTTGACTTTCTTCTCTGTATGGTGGTACAGGTAGGCCATCATCTCGATGGTGGTAGAATAGGATAAATTGCGTTTTATAACAATTTATTCTAACTGTGCAACCTTTAACACAGAAAGGATAAGATGGAGAGAAGTTTGTATTTACTGTTCGTATTTTACTTCATATATATATATATATATATATATATATATATATATATATATATATATATATATATATATATATATATATATATATTAACGTACAGCCTGAACGGTTAAAGATATTGACTTGAAAATTTCGCACATATATTCGTAATATGGTATAATTTAACAATAAGAAGGATTTTGCGATATCTTTATTAGAAAAGATGAAAATGATAAAAAATCTGTAAAATTATATGATTTTCGGGATGGCATTATATAACACTCAACGAATTCAATCGAATAATTGTTTTTATTGTTCTAAACATAATTAAGTCGTGAATATATGAGTGAAACTTTTTTTTAAAATCCATAATCCATTTATTTCTACGATAAAACAGATATTTTGCTGTCGAAGCCGCGATGGATAAAATATTAGTTATATAATATAATATAACAAGTATGACTACTTTATATATGTAGTTTTAATATAAAAATGAACCATATACCAAAGTAAATAGCCAACTAAAACATATGTAAAGGTTATTATATTAGTTAACATAAAAATGGAAGGCTTCTTACCTGTAATATAACCGTCTCTTTTGGTTACTAACTCAATATTCACTTCCGTCATTCAAATCCCTTATACTTCAGTAGTAATGAAGTGACGTTCTTTCTTATAATCTCAGCCAAAACACTAAAAAAGCAGAAGTTAAGTCGAAAATTTCAAGGCGAACTGATTCTAATTAGTTTATATTTTAAGCTGAATTTTGCGATATTTTTTAGACCGATTAGGATCGTTATGTATTAAGACTAGTTTTTAAATCATGAACATACAAAAAGTATTCATTACCGAAAAAATAACAATTAATATAGTTAATAAATAAATATACTTAATTGGTCCCCTTCAAATACGTCATATGTTAAAATATTGTTGGAAAAACTGTTATTAAAATCAACAGACTAATTATTACAATTACGATAATCTCTAAGCCAAGCTAATAGGTTAGCGTCAATAACAATTTTATAATTAAATTTTTGTAAAAAAAATTGAATCGAGTTCTAAAAGGGTGCTAAAAAGTGAAAAATAACTGTCAATTTTTATATGAAATTGAACTTTTTGAAGTGGGCGCCAAACTAATACCTGACAAAATGTGATTTGCATAAACAGATTAAAAATACTTTATTTGTAATTGCCTTCTTACTATAATTTGTATATATTAGTAGTTATTTATTTCATTTAGAAAAAATTTGGATTTCAAAAACTTCAGTTTCGTATAAAACTTTATAGTTATTTTTCACTATTTAGCGCACTTTTAGAAGTAGGTTCAATTTTTTTTATAAAAATTTTATTTTTTTGATTTTTTGTTTTGAATTCATTATAGTATTTATAAATTATTTGAACTAAGTACTAATGAAGATTAATGTACCTCGCAATGACTCCAAGGTAGCAAAAAAGTACCCATTTTATCCAAAGTTGCTTATCACCCTAAAATGAACAACTAAAAATTCTTTGATTCTTAGGTTTTTCCAAATACCAGTGAAATTATATCAAACAAATATTTAGTCTGTCATAGCCAGTCCACTATCTTAAATTTCAAATTAATTTGAAATTGGTAATATAGGCCCCAAAACCTTCCCATATCGATATTTAAATATTCCCTTATAAAAATTTCGGAGAAAATCAGACAGAGTTGATTTTTTTATCCACCATATTGTATCAGCCATATTGAATTTTTTAAAAATATTTTGTATTCGTTATGTGCGACGCCGAAAACTCCTCCACACCAATTTTGGAGAAAATCGGACAAAGTTAATTTTTTTTGTCTGCCATATTGGCAGCCATATTGAATTTTTTTGAAACAATTTCAGATTCGTTGTGTACGGCTCCGAAAATTCCCCCATACCAATTTTGGAAAAAACGGGACAAAATTAATTTTTTTGGCCGCCATACTGTCAGCACCATCCTGCACTTTACTGCACCAATTTCATCCAAAAAATACGGAACCACCGCAGCAACTTCCTGAACATAACGTAAAAAATTTCATTCAAATCGGTGCCGCCGTTCCGGAGTATTCGGTGTACATGCATAAAAAAATACATTGTCGGCGAATTGAGAACCTCCTTCTTTTAGAAGTCAGTTAAAAAGTGTGTCAAAGTGGACCTTATCGGAAGGTTTAAGAAATTGATATACGCGGCTTCGTCGCTCTGGCGTTCACTTAAAGTTTGAAACTTATCAGTTCAGCGGTATATATCGTCTTTAATTTGAGTCACCAGATTATAATTATTTGTTGTGCTTTCTAGTGAAATCTGTAAATCTTTAAATTTAAAGTATTTTTAGGAAGGTCCAAATTGATCGGAATGTCAAAAAATATTTATACAGCTTTATTGGTACCGATGCCGGATTGAAATATTTGGTTGTTCTACTGCATCGATACTAAAAGTCGCGATATTTTTAGCCAATTTTTGAGAAAATAATGGGTAAGATTTCCCACATCTCTCAATGAAGACGTCTCCTGTATTGTACGTTTGCATTTTGTTTTAGTATATTGGAGAATTTTGTGGTCATAAAGAAAGGCATAACACATATAAAATTAGTATATTTCTTTTCAGATTGTCACAAATGAAACAGTAATTCAACTTAATTCAACTTAAACTATGATTACCATGAAATACTATAATATATCTACTATAATTTTGTTTATGTAATATTATTAATCCACATTAACTTTTTTAAAATTTCCATAATACCCTAAAACATCATCATTCACCAACTTCTCAGGCCGGAGTGACTCATCTACTCGTAGATTTCGTAACACTTCAAATCTGTCTTTCACCTCGTCATAATGTTTTAATAAACAATCTGAAAAATGGGGAATTATTATATCTCATTTTTAGGTAACAATGTAAGAAACACAGTGACGTCATTGTGATAAGGTTCGTAGCAGTCGTTTTTTCTTTTCTTTTATTGTTCCGTAACCACCTAGGAATTCTTATGGTCCGTCCGTTCGTCTGTATGCCACGGCCTTAAAACTTCGACACTTGTATCTTTTTAAATAATATTTTTCAGACATTAACTGAAAGACGGATGTGTAAAAAGTTACAAAAACAGCCAACAGTTGCTCCGGAACCCTAACGTAATGCATATCTGTCACGTAATTGACAAGTTTTTACTTTACTTACCATTTAACTCTTCTAGTGATTTTTCTTCCCCTCCTATGTCTTTGGGCATCATGGATTTACCGAACACTTCAAACAAAATATCTCTATTAGCGTGAACTGAGATCTAAAATAAAAATACATACAGGGTGACTAAAAATGACATCAGAAAACTTATACATATAGAGACCAAATGCAGACATGTAAAAAATCTCAAAATATTGATGGTTATCCAACTAAAAAAAAAACGTATTTGATTGTTAAAGCGTATTTAATTTATTATTGGATAAAGCTAGTGTAAATTTGGCATGAAGATTCAATTACATCCACATTAAATTGTTTGACAATCTTGCCACTAAAACTCACTTTATAGAGAAGTAAACACATTTTTGGAAAATATGTTACTTTGAAGATAATGTAATTTTGTGTATGTATAGACAGTATTTAATTAAATGTAAATTTACAAAACAATTATAGGCAAGATTCGTAGACGTATACAACTCACCCTGTCTCTGAGTTTTGGATTAAACATTGGTTTCAAAACATTATTAAAAAGAGTTTCGATAAACTGGGGAAAGTTTACCACATGTAGAGAGGTCATTCGATTTGAAAACACTTTCTGAAAATAACAAAAATAAATTTTAGGAATAAAGATACTAACTATTTATTTTGTCGTGTTTTTTTTTATAATACAGGGTGTCCAAAAACATCAAGAAACTTTTGGCACAAATGTTAAGTCTATCGAACAGGCTCATCTAAAGCTAATACTGTTACTAATGATTTAGAGCACACAGTTGTTCAAGCGTTGGTTTCTGAAAAATATCGTTCCGGTTTGTCAGTGACCAAAGCTGAAACCTACTGAATCAAATCAATGAAATTTGAATATATCTTCTTCAAACTATAGTTTAAAATTTGTTCGCTTCGACACCGCTATATTGTCCTCAAATAATAAATATTTTACCTTTATCTAATAGTGTATAAGATGAAAGTATTCAAATTATCACCGCATTGTACGAGCCGAAGTAAAAATAAATATAAAAAAAAAAAGAATCAACACGACCCTCAAGAAAAAGACAAGAAATGGGTAACTCCTGAAAACCCAGATTCTTATAAGGAATGTATTGTCTTTACTCTAAATTATGAAAATAGCACGATGATAGATGAGATATTTAGAAACATCCAAGACTCCATAAATACAGCTATCGAAAAATTCTGTCCTAAGAAAGTAAAAGAACAAAAATTAAACCAAAGAACGAAACTTTTAATGAAACAGAGAAGAGAAATGGAAGACAAGAACATACAAGGATATAAAACCCTAAACAGAGAGATATCAAAAAAAAATCAGAAAGCATAAGAGACAACATAATACGGAAAAATTAGGCAAGTCATAGAGGAGAATAAAAATTTGAAAGTAATCAGAAACAATATAACAGAGAGAAAGGGGATACAGAAGACCAAGGATATACACAGCAACATGATAACACACAAAGAGGAAATTTTATACTCTATCAAACTTTTTTACTAAGAACTTTATACATCAAACCAGCTCCTGATCACAACTGACTGGAAAAATTCCAGAAATAACCGAGAAAAAAATCATTAGTACCTTAAGAGATATGAAACACAATAGAGCTCCCTGAGACAATGCACTGGTAATAGAGTCAATCAAAGAAAGACCACAGATCATCAAAGTTTTAAAAGTTCTATTTAATAAATGCATCAAGGAAGGTATAACCCCATCACAGTGGACAAATACAACCATTGTTATTATACACAAAAGAGGTGACGTTACAGATCTTAAAAATGGCGGCGGATCAATCGCCTTAGCCACATATACAAACTATTTACCAAAATACTCACAAACCGTTTGACAAATAAATTAGACTCTTTTCTTTCGAGAAAGTAGGCGGGATTTCGATCAGGCCATGGGACAAATGACCATCTTCTGACCGTAAGAGTTCTTATCGAAGAATGTACTGAGTTTAATAAAATACTGATACTTGTCTTCGTTGATTTCGAGAAGGCCTTTAATTCAATAAATCAGCGGATATTTCTAGAGGCACTAAGCGAATGTCACGTCAATCATCGATACTCCGTAATTATCAAAAACATATATGAAAATACCACGGGAAATGTCAGAACATCGGCAAATCAATGCACAGTTATATTTAATATCGCTTGAGGAGTAAGACAGGGTGACACACTCTCCCCAAAAGAATGTTGAAATAGATAAACTGGGATTCAACAGGAATCAACATCCATGGCGAATTGATAAATCATCTCTGTTTTACAGACGATATTATGTTAATTACAGACAATACACAGGAAGCACAAAATATGCTGGATACTCTAAACGATGCCTCAGAAAAAGTTGGTTTGAAAATTAATTTATCAAAGACACAATATATGACAAACCTAGTAATGAGTAGCCTTTTAAACATCAATAACATAAATCTAGAACAAGTGCATATATACAAACTAGCGACCCGCCCCGGCTTCGCACGGGTGCAATGCTGATACTAAATACACTACAGAAAAACTGTGACTATTTATTTTATTTTTACAACAATTATTACATCGGCCTCCGACGCGCTATTTATAGGCACGCTGCCGCCGCCCCGGTCGGCCAGTACCGCAGCAAGCGCTACTTCCCGCAATTTTAAATCTGTAATATCTTCGAAAATATTCATTTAAATCTTGTGCTGTAAAGGACCATATATATCTATATTAAATCAACAATGTATTTAAGCTATTTAATTGGATAAGGATTAATGCTGTATTGGTTAAAATCGCTTCAAAATTTGCCATTATTTGTCGTAAAAAGTAAATGACAAAAAAATGTTATTGTGGGATATCCATGAGAGATAGACATATACCATCGCGGAGTTTTCTGTAGACCTTTTCAATGTGTACAAATAATTAGTACATTATTTTGATAAATCTCGTAGGGTTCAGCCTGCGTTTGCAATGTAAGCGGAAAAAAATATGATAATTAACGACATCACATTAGAAACCTCAAAAATAACAGTATTTCTCCACTATTTAATGGATGTTATTATACATATAAACCTTCCTCTTGAATCACTCTATCTATTGAAAAAAACCGCATCAAAATCCGGTGCGTAGTTTTAAAGATTTAAGCATACAAAGGGACATAGGGACAGAGAAAGCGACTTTGTTTTATACTATGTAGTGATATTTGGTCATACCTTGCATTTTTTTAAAGTACAAAGTAACATCGAAATAAATCATTTCAGTTCTTCAAAACATTTTTTTCGTTAAATATACACGTAATTATTAAAATGTATTATTACTATTTTAAACAGCAAAGCAATAATTAACGTATATATATATATATATATATATATATATATATATATATATATATATATATATATATATATATATATATATATCTATATACATCTTGTTGTAGACAATAAAAAAAACCTACAAAATGAAAAAAAAAATGAAGTTTTTACTGCGATTAGATCCGAAGATATCGTCATAAAACGAAAAAAGACGTTTTTTTTTTGAGGTTATATGATGATCAAAATGGCTAAAAATTTTTTCGTGTGAGTACTTTTTGATGCAAAACAACCGGATGTTCTTTATTTGTTTGTGGGTTTTATCTCAGGAACCGTTGTAGTATATTTTTGAAACAACAACTTTGTTAATAAAAAACTGGTCAAGTACATCTCGGATGCGCATTATTTTCGGGTTCCGTACCAGTTATTGGTATTGTTGTGTTTTTTTTTTGGATATTTCATTAGTTGAAAGCACGTGCCTGCACAATTTTATCATTTGTCATATTTTTCCAGATTTTTACAATCCACAAAATTATTTCAGATTTTCTTTTTCCAAGAAATATATTAAAATACCACTTTGTTTTTAAAACATCAAGATTCTATATTTAGAAGTTTACGTTAATATCAATTTGTTTATTTTAATGGTTGAATATAGTTGTTGTCGCTTATAACATCGATCTACTTTGATATTCTAAGACACGATTAAGTGAAATGGGATCTCATGTAAAGTGTGTCCAATTTTCGACAGTGATGGGTTACTTCTGTTATACGAGGATAGTTCGATAAGTTCTCGGCCTGAAACAGAGAGGGCGCTAGTAGGATCAAATAACTATAATATTTTGTAAGCATTAACCTTGAGATGACGCCTTGCAAAATTTCAGATGTTTGCGTTCAGTTGCTTTTTTGTGGTGATCGAGTGAACACATAAGGTTCGATATTTTGTGAAAGATGGATAAAATTGAGGTTCGAGCGGTTATAAAGTACTTTGTTTTAAAGGGCTTAACTCCTACCAAGATTAAAAATTAGTTAGATTCTACTTTAAAGGATTCTTCTCCTTCGATTTCGACAGTACAAAAATGTGCTGTTGAATTTAATTATGGTCGGAAATCAATTCAAGATGATGAGCGATCGGGACGCCCAAAAACCGTTACAACTGACGAAATTGTCACAAAAATTCACAATGTCATCCTTCATGATCGCCGACTGAAAGTGCGAGAGCTTGCTGGTATAGCAAACATCCGGTAGATCGTGTCCACTATACTTTACATGATGTTCTTGGTATGAATAAGCTTCCTGCGCGATGGGTGCCGCGTTTGTTAACAGTCGGCTAACAACACTTTCGAATGAACACTTCGCGAGAGTGTTTAGACTGATTCAGACGCAATCCAGCTAAGCTTCTTCGACGTTTTATAACTGTAGATGAAACATGGATTCACCGTTACATACCAGAGATAAAGCAGCAGTCTAAACAGTGAGTGGGGGTAGGTGAAAGTGCGCCTAAAAAAGTGAAAACAGTTCCGTCTGCAGGAAAAGTCATGGCAACAGTTTTTTTGGATTTAAATAGCGTGGTGCTTATAAACTATTTAGAACAAGGAAAAACCATCACCGGGGGGTATTACGCTTACTACTGAACTGTTTGCAGCATGTGATTAAGGCTAAATGTCCATATTTTGCCTAAAAAAAGTACTCTGTCATCAGGATAACGCGCCTGCACACAAATCTATGGTTGTTGCTGCAAACCTCCATGAGCTTTGTTTCGAAGTGCTTCTACATGCGCCGTATTCGCCGGATCTAGCTCCCAGCGATTACTTTCTCTTCCCAAACTGAAAAAATGGCTAGCTGGACGAAAATTCCCTTCAAATAACGAGGTCAGAGCAGCGACAACCGCTTATTTTGCAGAGTCGGACAAATCGCATTATACTACGGGACTATATTGAAAAATAAATAAAAACGTTTTCAAATGTCTTTTGTTTTCTTCATCAAACCGAAAATTTATCGAACCATCCTCGTAGTTCAAAATAGCAGGATAAGGTTTTCGTGACACTGAGCTACTTTTTAAGAGCCGTTTTACACACATAAGAATTATAGCCAAAATTTATCTGAAAATTGAAAATTTTCATAAAACTAATTTGCTGTTTTACACATCAAAGAATTATTGTTAAAATTTTGGTGAAAATTTTCGGCATAAAAATATAGAACGTGTTCTATATTTTTATGACTAAAATGCAGAAAGTGCGCGAAAATCGACGCAGAATAAAATATGTGAATTGACAACCCGCGTTTGGTAATCAACCTAATTTCAATATTTACTCATTGTTTCTTGCACAAAATATCCCTTATTTTGTGGTTTCTTCATTATATATGTTTGAAAACTTTCATATTTATGACATTTTAAGGTTATTCCCAGATTATTTAACTGCTTGAACGTCACATGGTATGAAAATGCGCATGAGCAACGACAAAATTATCACCAAAATTATATTCAGATTTCTTGTATGTACAGGGTGAGTCAACGATTGAATGAAGTAGGTTTGTGCCTTTTTGGTAAAATTTACAAAAAAACTATATTTATTGTTTGATACAGTTTATTTTTACGCAGATTTTAAAAATATTTAGGACTCTACAGGGTGAGCCAAAAAACTAGGACAGCATAAAGTTGTATTTTTTTAAATAAAACACCTTATATACCAATCGTATTTTCGATTAAGCTTATAATTTTAAATCTTTTTTATTAAGGGTTTACTATAACAAGACTTTATAGTTTCTGAGATAATTAAGTTTAAAGAAAAAAAGTCACATTTTCAAGCATCAATTCAATCCTAAATAACGTTTTCAATTTTGTGACAAATATATTCAAATTTGGAATTTAGCAAGGCCAAGGACAAGTTAACATAATTTTTGCCTAATATTTGCAATAAAAGCTACAGGGTGTTGAACACATCGGCTCAAATTTGAACAAGTTTAAATGAATAAATATATTTTTTTTTTAAATGGTACACCCAGTATATTTTCATGTTATTTAATAGAGTAATAAAAACCCTAAAAGTTTTGTTCAATATGTCCTATACCTATTTATAATAGTTTTTGAGATATTTCAGTTTTTCTTATTTTCCATACTTTTTTACAGAAATAGTCTTCATTATCATAGTAGCCATGGCAAAAACAATGTAAAAGAACATTTTTCTGTGTGTCAAATTTATAACCGCAATCGCTTCTTTTGGTTTTTATGTACTGTAGTTTGGTTTTTTTTGCATTCATCTTATATTGTAAAATTAATTTTCCAAAGAATGAGTTAATAGATATGATTTATACAATAGGAGAGGCTCAAAAAAATTGCCTTCTTGCTCAAAGAATTTACAAAATGAAGTATCCTGATCGACGCCAGCCTAATACCCATACTTTTCAAAACTTAATGCAAAGATTTGATTCTTGTGGTACTGTTGATTATCCAAAACGTAAAGTGGTCAACGAACCAGTAACTAATGAAGAAAAAGAACTACAAGTATTGTTAAATGTTCAGGAAAATCCTTATATTGGTAGCCGTCAGTTAGCAGCATTATGTGAAACATCACAATCCACCGCTAATCGTACTACCAAGAAATATAGGTATCATCCATATCACATGGAATTACACCAAGAATTAAATGGACAGGATTTTGAAAGTCCTGTAAACTTTTGTCGTACAATAAATGCGGAGATTCAATTAAATCCAAATTTATTATGCAAGGTAATGTTTAGTGATGAAGCTACTTTTAGAAGTAACGGTGCCGTACATAGACGCAACATGCATTATTATGCCACAGAAAACCCATTTTGGATTAAAGAGGTGCAACATCAAAACCACTGATCATTAAATGTTTGGTGTGGTATTCATCATAATCGAATTATTGGACCCAACTTTTTTATTGAACCACTAAATGGCCATAGTTACCTGAACTTTCTACAAGAAGAACTACCCCAACTGCTTCAAGGTCTCGATAGGGATGAGCTCGACAGTATGTGGTTCCAGCACGATGGTGCGCCTCCGCATTACCATCGTGAAGTTCGTGCGTTTTTGGACCAACGATATCCGCAAAAACGGATTGGACGTGGGGGTTTCATTGAGTGGCCACCAAGGTCTTGCGACATCACCCCATTAGATTTCTTCCTATGGGGTTATATTAAAAATAAGGTGTATGTTAATCCACCAAGAACAGTGGAAGATATACGAAACAGGATTAGGGATACCTGTAGAACAATAACGCCACTAATTTTGTCCAGGGTCCGAGAAAATCTGCAAAAAAGACTAAATTTGTGCATTGCACAAGAGGGTCGTTTATTCGAACACTTATTAAAAAGAAATAATTAATCTCAGTATTTAATAGGTAATTTTTTTGTTTCAATTTAGTATAAAAATAAATATGTATTTGCCTTGTCGTTATTGTTGTGTTAATTTTTTCACATTACGTTTAATTAAACTATTGCCGTTGTAATATAACGAATAATGTATTTCATTATATTTAACCACATTCTGTTTGTTTCTGTAGTTTCTTTTTATTATTTTACATGGCTACTATGACAATGAAGACTATTTCTGTAAAAAAGTATGGAAAATTAGAAAAACTGAAATATCTCAAAAACTATTATAAATCGGTATAGGATATATTGAACAAAACTTTTAGGGTTTTTATTACTCTATTAAATAACATGAAAATATACAGGATGTACCATTTAAAAAAAAGGATATTTATTCATTTAAACTTGTTCAAATTTGAGCCGATGTGTTCAACACCCTGTAGCTTTTATTGCAAATATTAGGTAAAAATTATGTTAACTTGTCCTTGGCCTTGCTAAATTCCAAATTTGAATATATTTGTCACAAAATTGAAAACGTTATTTAGGATTGAATTGATGCTTGAAAATGTGACTTTTTTTCTTTAAACTTAATTATCTCAGAAACTATAAAGTTTTGTTATAGTAAACCTGTAATAAAAAAGATTTAAAATTATAAGCTAAATCGAAAATACGATTCGTATATAAGGTGTTCTATTTAAAAAAATACAACTTTATGCTGTCCTAGTTTTTTAGCTCACCCTGTAGAGTCCTAAATATTTTTAAAATCTGCGTAAGAATAAACTGTATCAAACAATAAATATAGTTTTTTTGTTAATTTTACTGAAAAGGCACAAACCTACTTCATCCAATCGTTGACTCACCCTGTACGTATCAAACAGAGTAGAATATAATTTTCAAAATTATCTCCAAAGAATTTTCGGCAAAAACTTGTTGAAAATTTTTGATATAATTTTCGGAATAATTCTTGTGTGTGTAAAACGGCACTAAGAAAGGAACGATACTAAAAACCTGGTCGTTTTAGAGATACAGAGCAATTTTGAAAACTATGCATATAATATACGATACTAGTTAAGATAAAAATGGGACGTTCCTTACCTACAATATAATTGTTTCTTCTATTTACTCACTCAATGTTCACTTTCGTTGTTCAAAAGTTTTATTTCTCAGGAGTAATGGAACGATACTGTTCTTTCTACTGACTGTCTTTAAAAATCAAATGAAATGAAGCAAAAGTTAAATCGAAAATTTCAAGGTGAACTGATTTTAATTAAGCCGATTTAAAGATTAATTTTTCGAGCTGTTTTTTTTTAATACAGTGTTTTTCGAAAACAAGTATATATAAGGATAAAGTGTTTTTTACAAGTTTATATTTGAATATTAAGATAACAAAAATGTAACTGACGCATTTATATATACAGGTGTAGAAAGTCGAGAACAGAACCTCTTAAAGAAAGGGAACGTACAAAAAGCGACGGACAACCCGTTTAGCCATGTTGAAGAAGTGAAATAAAACATACTGTTGTATCGTAGCTGGCTTCCTGATTTCTAGCAAAAATGGCGTCTGGCAAGGACTTTTCGCTGGTGTCGGGTCGTCAAAACACAGTGGGTCAAAAGCACGGATTTGATATTAAAAATAAAAATCGCAGACTGACACTTTAAAATCATGAAAATAAATTCGAAAAACATCTAATGTGGTTCAACGCTTTAAAAATAAAATAAAAAGAATAATTGTATTTTCATGAATAAAATATTGCGCTTGACTTCAAGGTACATTTTAAATATAATTCTATATTAATAAATACATGGATATTGATAATCGTTAAAAAGGCAAAAGTACTTTTTCCTCTATGCTTAAGACCTCTTAATAAATTCCAATGCAAATAATTTGTAAGTAATATAATATTTATTGATTCTCATAAATGAATAATTAATACGATTGTAATAAAAATAATAAAAAGTACTTTTTAATCACTGCCTTCCTTGTTAACAGCTCTTTTCTCATTCTCCAATACGTATGAATTGTTATCCGCATCCTTACTATGTCAAAAACAGTGTAAGGATTTATCGACGCCAAAAGTTTTGGAACACGTCCTCCATATTTTTTTTCGAGAAGATTTTCGGGCAGAGTCTAGACGATAGTTTCTTATCAACTTGTACGTTGATTTTTGTGCATCTTTCGATAGTTTACCTATCGGTAATATTGCAAATGATGTCTGGTCAATGAAGTAAGTCATTTGTGGATTCCTGTTAGAATGTTGTACCAAGAATATCCTTTGAAGAATAATCTTGCTGCTTGAAGTTTGTATTCCCAAAACTTCTCTATTGCAGTTTAATGTCCGCTTCCAATAGTTTGCAAAATGACGGGAAACCGGAGGATCAGTTTTCACTTTACTCTTGTTATAATGGCTGTAGCTTGAAATACTCTGTATTTACTGAGACACAGTATCAATGTTGTTGAACTGAGATGTTGTTTGGCAGACGTAACAACATTGGACCGATTTAGCTCCAGCCAAAGCATTCACCTAGCCATCTATCATCGTCATAGATAAGTTGTCCTGTACTGAAGCTCGGGTGGCAAAGAAAACTCTATTATATGGTGCAAGTTGTCTGGTTCGAGTTCATAATTTTCTATTTTCGTTAAAGACTTTTGTTCGGTTTTCTTAATAAATAGTCGGATCAGTGAATTTCATTTTGTGTTGGCTCTGACCTGACGTTCCATCGAAGCTCATTTGCAAATGAAGCTCATATCTACAAATCTAATTTATCGATTTGTTCAAGGGCGTCTTATTTTAAGTAATATAATTCGATCCACTGTATGATCCAGTAAGCCTTGGAATTTTTTTGTCCACCATATTGGATCGACCATATTGAATTTTTTAAAAATAATTTAAGATTTGTTATGTGAGACCTCGAAAACTTCCCCATACCAATTTTAGAGAATCGGACAAAATTGATTTTTTCGTCCGCCATATTAGATCCGCCATATTGAGTTTTTTACATATAATTTTAGATTTGTCATGAGCGACCCCGAAAACTCTCCCGTACCAATTTTGGAGAAAATTGGACAAAATTAAATTTTTTTGTCCGCCATTTTGAATTTTTTAAAAATAATTACAGATTCGTTGGGTACAATCCCGAAAATTCCTCCATACCAATATTGGAGAAAATTAGACAAAAATATTTTTTTTGGATGCCATATTGTAAGCGCCATCTTGGATTTTACTGCAACAATTTCATCCAGAAAAATATGGGGCCACCGCAGCAACTTCCTGAACATAACGTAAAAAATTTCATTCAAATCGGTACCGCCGTTCCGGAGTAATCGGTGTACATACATAAAAAAATACATAGTCGACGAACTGAGAACTTCCTTCTTTTAGAAGTTAGTTAAAATGTGTGTCAAAATGGACCTTATCGGAAGCTTTAAGAAACTGATATACGAGGCTTCTTAAAGTTTGAAACGTATAAGTTCAGCGTTATATATCGTCTTTATTTTGAGGAAGATACGATAATAGAGTAAAAATTTTTGTTGTATGTCACCAGTTTGTAATTATTTGTCAAGCTTTCTAGTGAAATTTGTAAATTTTTAAATTTAAAGTATTTTTGGGAAGGTTCAGATTGATCTAAATATCAATAAATATATATATATATATATATATATATATATATATATATATATATATATATATATATATATATATAATATATATATATATATATATATATATATATATATATATATATATATATATATATATATATATAGATTAATTAGTACTGATGCTGGATTGAAATATTTGGTTGTTCTACTGCACCGATACTAAAAGTCGCGATATATGTTGAAGGATTTTGTGGTCATAAAGAAAAGCATAGCACATATAAAATTAATATATTTCTTTTCAAATTATCCCAAATAAAACAGTAATTCAATTTAAAATGTGATTACCGTGAAATACTATAATATATCTACTATAATTATGTTTATGTAATATTATTAATCCACATTAACTTTCTTAAAATTTCCATAATACCCTAAAACATCATCATTCACCAACTTCTCAGGCCGGAGTGACTCATCTACTCGTAGATTTCGTAACACTTCAAATCTATCTTTCACCTCGTCATAATGTTTTAATAAAGAATCTGGAAGATTGGAAATTATTATATCTCATTTTTAGGTCACATTGCAAGAAACATAGTGACGTCATTATGAGAAGGTTCAGTAGCAGTCGTTTTTTCTTTTCTTTTATTGTTCCGTAACCAACTAGGAATTCTTATAGTCCGTCCGTTCGTCTGTATGCCACGGCCTTAAAATTTCGACACTTGTATCTTTTTAAATAAAATTTTGCAGACATTAACTGAAAGACGGATGTGTAAAAAGTTACAAAAAACAGCCAACAGTAGCTACGGAACCCTAACGTAATGCGTATCTGTCACGTAATTGACAAGTTTTTACTCTACTTACCATTTAACTCTTCTAGTGATTTTTCATCCCCGCCTATGTCTTTGGGCATCATGGATTTACCAAACACTTCAAACAAAATATCTGTATTAATGTGAACTGAGATCTAAAATAAAAATACATACAGGGTGTATAAAAATGACATCAGAAAACCTATACATATAGAGACAAAGTGCAGACATTTAAAAACCTCAAAATATTGATGGTTATCCAACTAAAAATAACTTATGGTTAATGCCTATTTAATTTATCGTTGGATAAAATAAGTGTATATTTGGCATAAAGACCCAATTACATTCACAATAAAATTGTATAGCTATTTTGCCACTAAAACATACTTTATCTAGAGATAAACACTTTTTTTTTGGAAAATATATTACTTTGAAGATAATGTGATTTTATGTATATATAGATGGTATTTAATTAAATCTAAATTCTCAGAACAATTATAGACAAGTTTCATAGATGTATAGAACTCACCCTATCTCTGAGTTTTGGATTAATCATTGGTTTCAAAACATTATTAAAAAGAGTTTCCAAAATCTGGGGAAAGTTTACCACACGTAAAGAGACCACTCGATTTGAAAATACTTTCTGAAAATAATAAAAATAAATTTTAAGAATAAAAATACTAACTATTTATTTTGTCGTGTTTTTTTTTATAATACGGGGTGTTCAAAAACATCAAGAAACTTTTGTCACAAATGCTAAGTCTATTGAACAGCCTCGTCTAAAGCTAATACGGATACTAATGATCTAAAGCACACAGTTGTTCACGCGTTGGTTTCTGAAAAATATCGTTCCGATTTTTCGGTGGTCAAAGCTGAAAACTACTGAATCAAATTAATGAAGTTTGCACAAATCTTCTCCAAACTATAGTTTAAAATTTGTTCGCTTCGACACCGCTATATTGTCGTCAAACAATAAATATTTTATTTTTATCTAATAATGTATAAGATAAAAGTATTCAAATTATCACCGCATTGTACGAGCCGAAGTAAAAATAAATATAAAGAAAGAAAGAATCAACATGACACTCAAGAAAAATGGCAAGAAAGGGGTAACTCCTGAAAACACAAATTCTTATAAGGAATATATTGCCTCCACTCTAAATTATGGAAATAGTACTATCGAAAAATTCTACCCTAAGGAAGTGAAAGAACAAAAATTAAATCAAAGAACAAAACTTTTAATAAGGCAGAGAAGAGAAATGGAAGACAAGAACACACAAGAATATAGAACCCTAAACAGAGAGATATCAAAAGAAATCAGAAAGCATAAGAGACAATATAATATGGAAAACATTAAGAACGCCATAGAGAAGAATAGAAGTTTGAAAGTAATAAGAAACAATACAACAGGAAGAAAGGGAATACAGAAGATCAAAGATATAGACAACAACAGGGTAACACACAAATAGGAAGTTTTATACTCTATCAAACTTTTTTACTAAGAACTTTATACATCAAACCAGCGCCTGATCACAACTGAAATTCCAAAAGTGCTAAATCAGGGATCGGAAAAAATTCCAGAAATAACCGGGGAAGAAATCATGAGTGCCTTAAGAGATATGAAAAACAGTAGAGCTTCCGGAGACGATGAACTGGTAATAGAGTCAATTAAAAAAGGAGGACCACAAATCGTCAAAGCTTTAAAAGTTCTATTTAATAAATGCATCGAGAAATGAATAACCCCATCACAGTAGACAAATGCAACCATTGTTATTATACACAAAACAGGTGACGTTACAGATCTTAAAAATCGCGGCGGATCAGTCTCCTTAGCCACATATTCAAACTATTTACCAAAATACTCGCAAACCGTTTGACAAATAAATTAGACTCTTTTCTTTCGAGAAAGTAGGCGGGATTTCGATCAGGCCATGGGACAAATGACCATCTTCTGACCGTCAGAGTTCTTATCGAAAAATGTACTGAGTTTAATAGAATACTGATACTTGTCTTCGTTGATTTCGAGAAGGCCTTTAATTCAATAAATCAGCGAATATTTCTAGAGGCACTAAGCGAATGTCACGTCAATCATCGATACTCCGTAATTATCAAAAACATATATGAAAATGCCACGGAAAATGTCAGAACATCGGCAAATCAATGCCCAGCTATATTTAATATCGCTTGAGGAGTAAGACAAGGTGACACACTCTCCCCAAAAGAATGTTGAAATAGATAAACTGGGATTCAACAGGAATCAACATCCATGGCGAATTGATAAATCATCTCTGTTTTACAGACGATATTATGTTAATTACAGACAATACACAGGAAGCACAAAATATGCTGGATACTCTAAACGATGCCTCGGAAAAAGTTGGTTTGAAAATTAATTTATCAAAGACACAATATATGACAAACCTAGTAATGAGTAGCCTTTTAAACATCAATAACATAAATCTAGAACAAGTGCATATATACAAATACTTGATCGGTATTAGGCGAGATAATCAGACGCACCAAATCCAGCGAAGAATAGGTTTATCGTGGGTGGCATTCGGTAGACTCAGCTATATATTGAGATCTAATCTTCCTATATGCTTGAAAAGAAAGGTTTTTAATCAGTGTGTCTTGTCTGTTCTCACGTCTGAAGCTGAGACACTTACTTTGACAAAAAAGAACATTAACAGAATACATGCCATGCAACGAAAAATGAAACGGTCAATGTTGGGAGTCACTTTTAGGTATAGAATACCCAATCACACCATAAGAAAGAGGAACAAGAGACGCGGTGAAATCTATCTTACATCTTAAATGGAACTGGGCAGGACATGTGGCTAGGATGACTTATGGATGGTGGACAAAGAGACTTGTGCAATGAAGGCCAAGACATGAGGCCTATAGAAGTAGAGGACGACCTCCTACTCAGTGGACAGACGACATAAAGAGAGTGGCCGGAAATTGGATAAAAGGGGCACAAAATAGAAAGAGATGGCTGGAATTATGGGATGCTTTCGTTCAGCAGTGGACAAGATAAGCTAAATAATGAAGTTTCAAATTATTATAAATTGAGAAGAAAAAAGAAGCAAATCACCATTAAAAAATTTCAAGTATGAAAAACAAATATACTAGTTAGGAATAAACGTACATCATTTAATGGGCTTGTCCAGATGGCAAATTTTGGGAACAGTTTTACTTATGAATTAGACTTAGCCTTTCTTCATGTCAAATGTTCATTTGATTCAATCAAAAATAAATTAAATATAAATTAAAAACAGAAACCATTGAAATACGAAATTTATATGTTTAATATTTACTTTTATTTTATTCTATAAAAATTCCTTAAGTTGTTTTCGGATACCCTGTATATTTCACTCTGTATAAGCAATATTGTTCAAAATTCGAAATATATGAAGATAATTACATACTTCTGTAATAACTGAAAACTTCTTTATAATCACAGGACTGAATTTGGGGAGATGGCCTACAGTTATTCCGACGCAATCGAAAATATAATGAAAATTACAACAGGGATCTTCTTGTATTAACAATTCAAACAAATTGAGCATTTGTTCTGTACTTTCTGAATGGACAAAAAATTCCGGGCCAAAATTTGGATTAAATTGTATGTAAATTACTCGTTTGGAATCTGGTGTTGGTCGTGGTAGAGGAACGCAGTAAGTTACTTTGCTGTGTAGCACCATCCTCGGGCACAAAGGATCACTTGACAATAACTCTGGTATTAAACCTCGCATAGTGTAGTACATATCTAGTTTTTGCTTGGCTTTTTCGATACTAAACTTGTTGAATAGTATCACAAATCTGAGGACTTTTTCACCTAAAAAAAAAAGATAAATTAGGTTTAATACAATTAAGTTCAATAGTAACGAATAAATTCATAATATATATATATATATATATATATATATATATATATATATATATATATATAAATATATATATATATATATATATATATATATATATATATATATATATATATATATATATATATATATATATATACACTGCCCGTCAATCACTTTTGTTATGTCTAAGCGAAAACAAGTAGAACTTCAAAGTTCTGTATTTCAGTAAGCAATCATCGCATGACAATTCTGAAAAAAACATTTGAAAGTTCTTTGCGAGTACTTGCAGATGACATAAAGTGTAAGTCGATTTATAATTTTTTAAAGGTTTTAAATGAGAATAAAAAAATAAAAAATACATTTTTTTCGACTTTATTAAATTCGGCGCCATTTTTGTTAAAAAAATTTGAGAAAATTCTGATCAGACAGTTTTTTAGAGTTTTCCAAGAGGTTTAAACTACTTTTTTTATAGTTTGATCTAAGTGCATTTTTGAACAAAATAGGGCCCTTCTTATTTTTTTTCCATGTTTTGTATATTCTTAACTGAACTAGATAGAGAAAAATTTCAAAGAGAAAAATGCTTGTTTTTACATGCAAAATGACCTTCGTTAGTTCCGAAATGTTTTCCATGAATAAATTTTTGCATTACATTAAGCTTTTTCAAATAAACGTCGTACAACCCTCCCCATAACAAATCACAGCTATAACAAGGTTTTTATCAATGATCTTTAAAAGTTTTTTGTTAAGTATGTTTCTAAGAAGAAAAAACTTATATAGTAAATTCCTGATCCTATTCGTAACATAATCAATATGTGGACCCCATTTCAGGTATTTGTCGCTTACTATCCCAAGGTATTTAGTTTGTGGAACTTCTATAATCTGGTCATTATCTATCATCATAGTTGAGAAGGGTGGTCTATTGGCTTCAGTCAAAGAAAAAGCTATATAATTGGTCTTGGAAAGATTTAATGATAATTTGTACATACAAAGCCAATTTTTAATAACTTTGAAGTTTTCTATTGCTTTTTGTTGAGTCTCTTTCCAAGTATTTCCGCTGAAAATTAATGTAGTATCATCGGCATATGAAACTGACTTTCCATCAATATCTAGTTTTAACACAGGATTAATGTACACCAAGAAAAGAATATAACCAAAAACAGTGCTCTGCGGTACACCCATTTCAATTCTCAACTCACTACTTAGCATCTTAAAGACTTGAGCCACCGGATATCTGTCCGTGAGATAACTTTCTAAGAGTATCACCGTTTCTCTAACAAGTTGTGCTATTACACTAGAAATAGAAGCTCCCATTGCGCATCCTTCTATCTGTGGAGTTTAATGTTGGTTCAAGTACATCTTGAATTCATTTTACGGTATGTCGGCAAATGATTTAATTTTGTTTCATTTTTTTTTTGTATGGATATCTAAAGATTTTATAGATCATCTAATCAGAGGGATACCAAGAAGAGTTGAAGCGGTACGACGAGTAGAATGAAGAAACAGAAAATATCATTCAGTTTCGTTTCGGTTACATAAAATTATGGTGTAGTTGAAACGCTTATGAAGTGGGTACGAGAAGGAAACTAATAAAAAGTAAGCATCAATCTCTTTTGAAGAGTCCTAAAATGAAGAAATCCAACAGAGTCTTACTCTAGCATTTAGTGAAAATTGAAGATCGTAAATAACCTATGCTTTACTTCATAAAAATTTCACTGTTCAGGAATCGTTCAAAAGTTATACTTCCCCAAGCAATTTTTTGAAAAACATATCCTTTTTAATTAGTAAAATTATATTGGGGAGAGAACACTAGAATGATAAGTGCAATACACAAACTTACTGGGTTTTTCAGGAAAATGTGGTTGAGTTTCCGTCCATTTTCTTAATATATCGATATCTTCATACAGATTTTCCTTGGTTTTATTGAATTCTTTGAAAATTTGTTTGTAAACCTCGTCTTCGCTGTGTTCCCGCAAATAAAGGGTCATTTTGTTATGGGAATAAGTGACCTATAAAACAAATATCATGTAAAAGGTCTAGCCGATTGAGAGGATCGAAACTGCCCCCTAACTAATAAAGAAATAAAAAACACTCGGTTGTTTTACATCAAATAGTACCCACACAAAAAAATTTTTAGCCACTTTTATTGTCACATAACCTCCAAAAAAATAACATGTCTTTATAGGCAACAAAAAATCCTACAAAACGAAAAAAATAAGTTTCTGTGATGATTAGATCCGAAGATATCGTCACAAAACGAAAAAAGACGATTATTTTTTTTTTGAGGTTATGTGACGATAAAAGTGGCTAAAAATTTTTTTGTGTGAGTACTCTTTGATGTAGAACAACTGGGTATTTTTTATTTTTTATTGCCGAGGGGCAGTTTCGACACTCTTAATCGGCTAAACCCTTTGTGAGTCATATCTAAGGAATCGTTGTAGTATATTTTTGAAACTACAACTTCGTTAATAAATAAAATTAAAAAAAAAAACTGAACCGACTTCGAAAAGTGCGCTAAAAAGTGAAACTGACACCTGACAAAATGGGATACGCATAAACAGATTAACAATACTTTATTTGTAATTGTTTTTTTTTTACCACAATTTGTATATATTAGTAGTTATTTGTTTCATTTAGGAATAATTTGGCGCCGACCTCCAAAATTTCAATTTCAGATAGAAATTTATAGTTTTTTTCACTTTTTAGCGCACTTATAAATATATATATTGTATATGCATGTATACATATATGTATATATATATATATATATATATATATATATATATATATATATATATATATATACATTTATATTGAAATCGAAATGAAAATGGCAAGCTCAAGGTGCGTACCTACACATTTTTATAAGAATTTAATATTTTTAAAAGTCATATAAATTTATTAATTGTAAAATAAATTTTTGAAAAATTTTTTTGAATTGTTTTTTGTCTTCTAACCTTTTAACTTTTTCTGTTAATGTGTGGAATTTTAACCATAATTTGTGCATATTAAATTAAGGAAAATAATATAAAAAAATTTTTTTGAAAATGCCTTAAACAAAAGGCGAAACGTCAAAACATGTTGTTTTTTTAACATCCACGTATGAACCTGACCCCAAGAATACAGAAAACAACATATTGATATATATATATATATATATATATATATATATATATATATATATATATATATATATATATATATATATAATCAAAGGTTTTCGGGCATCCCGTGTATGTGCTGAGTCCCTCTCAGGACTGTAAGGCAGCTGATGTTTCGGTGAAATCTCATTCACCATTTTCAAAGGTCACTGTATGGAGTCTACGAGCGAAGTTCGCCCGAAAACCTTCGATTACACATCACACCCGTGAGAATATCCGACATAACATATATATATATATATATATATATATATATATATATATATATATATATATATATATATAGTAAAAGGTTCAAGAAAGACAGGCAACAATACATAATTAACTCATTTTCTTTTTAATACTCAATATTTCGACATTTATTTCATGTAAAAACTGAAAATCAAACAATTTAAAATATTACAATAGATGTTGCTAAGTTGGTTAGTATCAGATTTGTAGTTTATGGTGTTTTTTGTTTTTTTTTAATATGATACATTTCTAGAAATAGAGGATTTTTTTAATTGTTCTAAAATTTTTATGTTGTTATAGTCAAAGTGATGGCCTGTATTTAAATAGTGTTCAGCCACAGCACACGTGTTTTTTCCCAATGTGCAATCGCTTTTGTGTTGGGTAACCCGCTGTCTGAGCCACTGTCCAGTTTGACAAACGTAACAACCCTGGTAACCCAAACAAAACATCTTATAAATTACATTATTATTCATTAACAGCGGTGTTCTGTCTTTAACTTTAGAGAATAAGTTACCAGTTTTTATTATGTTGTAATTAGCTATTTTTGTCTCAGGAAAACTTTTAAACAGTGACATAATGGATTGTGTGAAATTGTCTAGGTATGGTAAATTTTATATTTATATTGAATTGGCGAATCTTCAATTGGGCCCTTGTATATGTTGGAATTGTACATCAGTTTGTTGAGGATGTGTCTGGGTTAACCAATATTTTAGAAGATGTTAAAAAGCTTCCTCAAATTATCCTTTATAAAAGTTTCATCGCTTCGTGCGATATTGAGTGTGTTAGGGTTGATTTCGTAAAAGGAAACTCTAATTTGAAAGTATTTTAATTACATATTAGTTTTGTTTAACTATTTGTTAACTACCTGTGTGAAGAAGACATGGAATAAATGTCGAAATATTGAGTATTAAAAAGAAAATGAGATAATTGTTTTTATTGTTCTAAACATAATTAAGTCCTGAATATATGAGCGAAATTTTTTCTAAAATCCATAATCCATTTATTTCTACGATAAAACAAATATTTTGCAGGCGAAGCCGCGATGGGTAAAATATTAGTTATATAATATAATATAACAAGTATGACTACTTTTTATATATATATATATATATATATATATATATATATATATATATATATATATATATATATATATATATATATATATAGATTTAATATAAAAATGAAACATTTACCAAAGAAAATAACCTACTAAAACATATTTAAAGGTTATTATACTAGTTGATTTAAAAATGGAAGTCTTCTTACCTGTAATATGACTGTTGCATTTGGTTACTAACTCAACATTCACTTCCGTCATTCAAATCCCAAAAAGCTCAGTAGTAACGAAGTGACATTGTTTTTTCTTATAATTTCAATCAAAATACAAAAAAAAAAGCAGAAGTAAAGTCGAAAATTTCAAGGCGAACTGATTCTAATTAGTTGATATTTTAAGCTGATTTCTGCGATATTTTTAAGACCGATTAAGATCGTTCGGTATTAAGACTAGTTTTTAAATCATGAGCGTACAAAAAGTATTTAGAACCGAAAAAATATCAATTAATATAGTCAATAAATAAATATACTTAATTGGTCCCCTTCAAATGCGTCAGATGTTAAAATATTTTTGGGAAAACTGTTTTTAAAATCAACAAACTAATTATGACAATTACGATAATCTCTAAGCCAAGCTAATAGGTGAGCGTCAACAACAATTTTATAATAAAGTTTTTGTAAAAAAATTGAACCGACTTCTAAAAGTGCGCTAAAAAGTGAAAAATAACTATAAATTTTTATATGAAATTGAAATTTTTGAAGACGGCGCCAAACTAATACTTGACAAAATGTGATTCGCATCAACAGATTAAAAATACTTTATTTGTAATTGCTTCCTTACTATAATTTGTATATATCAGTAGTTATTTATTTCAATTTCATACAAAAATTTATAGTTATTTTTCACTTTTTAGCGCACTTTTAGAAGTCGGTTCAATTTTTTTATAAAAATGTTATTTGAATAGATCTTCTAATGTATCTAGTTGCCTATGGCATTTGGAAATGACAGGTAATTTACAACTATAAGAATAATAATGAGAAATATCTTTACAAGAAACTCGGAACGCGATTTATAGTCGTCCAACAGGCTATAACAGCAATAGTACAAAACAGAACCAAATATTTATAGTAGATGTTTAAAATGTCTACCATCTATTTCTAAACACTTACATATTCTTTTTTCGAAACCACTGCTAACTTTGGACAACCTTTGCGGGGTTAAAGTTTGAAAAGTGTATCCTATGTGTATTTTTATATCTTGTGAAGTTATCGGGGGCGCATTGTAGACAATTCCTTTTATATATCCCACAAAAAAAAAATCTGGTGGAGTTAAGTCCGGAAATCTCGGAGGGGCAATTTTGAAACCCGCCTCGCCCAATCCACCTGTTTCGAAATTGACATTTAAAAATTGCCGAACCTTGCGATGATAATGAGGCGGAGCTCCATTCAGTTGAAGCCACATAGTTGTTTTAATATTTCAAGGGACATCTTCTAATAACACTGGAAGTTGGTGTAAAAGAAAATCGCGAAACATCAGTGGTTCTTCAGAAAAGTAGGATCCAATTAAGTATGTAGCCAGTATTCCTCCCCACATATTAATCGACCACCTATTCTGGTTTATCATAACTCTGTATTCATGCGGATTTAAATAAGAATAGTAATGAAAGTTGTGTCTATGTCTAAAGTACATTAATCACTAAACAATACATTATCAAAAAAATGTTCATTTTCTGCCACTTTATTCAACACCCACAAGCAGAATGCGGTTCGGTTGTTAAAATCATTTCCGTGAAGCTCTTAACAAAGCTGGATTTTATATGGATGAAAACTGTATTGCTAATAATCCTTGAAACACTTGCTTGGCTCTTAGTATTTTCGGATATATGATTCTGACTAATATTGGGATTTTGCATCACTGAACCAAGTACAATAAAAATATTTTCTTCATCCTCAGTGACAGGTTTTCTTATAACAGGTTTTTTTATAACTGAAACTTCCACTTTCCCAAAACTGGTTTAGTAGTCTAACAAAAACGGCTGGTTTGGGATGATTTCTTTCAGAAAACCCTTGATCATAGACTCGAGAAACAAACAATTTTGACGACATTCTCCAAGGATAAAAATTATATCAATACGTTCTTCCTTTGGATAAATCTTTATTTTGACAAAGCAATAATACAACAATATTCAAATAATTCATTTCAATAAATGAAGTTTCACATTTACCAAAAATAATACCGCTATTATAGCAACAGGCTTTGCAAACTAAATTGACAGATTAAGTGAATTATCTGACGTTTCTAAATGTCATAGGCAACTAGATATATTAGAATATCTATTTAAAAAACACAAAATGGTGCAGGAAATGATTATTTGGCGTATTTTGTGAAAACTCACTCCTATATCCATTCGATAGGTATTTCAAAGGTACATTTTCTGGTGAATTAAAAAGTTTAGCGTTCTTTTTAAATTAATCATGTTATAGCCACCTAAGGTTCTAATTTGATTAGTTTTAATTTTTGGACACCCTGTATAATATAGCAAATTTATTATAATTAGAATATAAAATATGATTTATTGTTATACTTCACTGTAAATTTCGAGTACATAACTAAAATACTTCTTAAGTATTTAAAACATAAAATTTAAGTAAGATTGTGGCAAGATTCAAATTATTTAAAAACCCTTAAGGTTTAGGTACTGTAAAATTAAAATACTTACTTATTTTGATCGGAGAATCTGAAAATGCAATAATATTCAAGACGTTCCATTTAAAAAAACATCTCTGACACTTTCAGAGTTTTTGAAACACCCTGTATAATATGAAAATAATTTTAAAAAATAACTATATTAACCCCCCCCCCCCTATATCTCAAAAGTTAAACTTTTTGAAAGTCACGTATTTTGGTCGCAATATTTCGTGCCATATACGTATATGTAAATACAGGGTGAGTCAACGATTGGATGAAGTAAGTTTGTGCCTTTTCGGTTAAATTTCCAAAGAAACTATATTTATTGTTTGATACAGTTTATTTTTACGCAGATTTTAAAAATATTTAGGACTCTACAGGGTGAGCCAAAAAACTAGGACAGCATAAAGTTGTATTTTTTTAAATAGAACACCCTATATACGAATCGTATTTTCGATTTAGCTTATAATTCTAAATCTTTTTTATTAAGAGTTTACTATAACAAAACTTTATAGTTTCTGAGATAATTAAGTTTAAAGAAAAAAAGTCACATTTTCCAGCATCAATTCAATCCTAAATAACGTTTTCAATTTTGTGACAAATATATTCAAATTTGGAATTTAACAAGGCCAAGGACAAGTTAACATAATTTTTACCTAATATTTGCAATAAAAGGTACAGGGTGTTGAACACATCATCTCAAATTTGAACAAGTTTAAATGAATAAATATCTTTTTTTTTTTAAATGGTACACCCTGTATATTTTCATGTTATTTAATAGAAACCCTAAAAGTTTTGTTCAATATATCCTATACCTATTTATAATAGTTTTTGAGATATTTCAGTTTTTCTTATTTTCCATACTTTTTTACAGAAATAGTCTTCATTATCATAGTAGCCATGTAAAAGAATAAAAAGAAACTACAGAAACAAACATACACCTTATTTTTAATATAACCCCATAGGAAGAAATCTTATGGGGTTATGTCGCAAGACCTTGATGGCCACTCAATGAAACCCCCACGTCCAATCCATTTTTGCGGATATCGTTGGTCCAAAAACGCACGAACTTCACGATGGTAATGCGGAGGCGCACCATCGTGTTGGAACCACATACTGTCGAGCTCATCCCTATCGAGACCTTGAAGCAGTTGGGGTAGTTCTTCTTGTAGAAAGTTCAGGTAACTATGGCCATTTAGTGGTTCATTAAAAAAGTGGGGTCCAATAATTCGATTATGATAAATACCACACCAAACATTTAATGACCAGTGGTTTTGATGTTGCACCTCTCTAATCCAAAATGGGTTTTCTGTGGCATAATAATGCATGTTGCGTCTATTTACGGCACCGTTACTTCTAAAAGTAGCTTCATCACTAAACATTACCTTGCATAATAAATTTGGATTTAATTGAATCTCCGCATTTATTGTACGACAAAAGTTTACACGACTTTCAAAATCCTGTCCATGCAATTCTTGGTATAATTCCATGTGATATGGATGATACCTATATTTCTTGGTAGTACGATTAGCGGTGGATTGTGATGTTTCACATAATGCTGCTAATTGACGGCTACCAATATAAGGATTTTCCTGAATATTTAACAATACTTGTAGTTCTTTTTCTTCATTAGTTACTGGTTTGTTGACCACTTTACGTTTTGGATAATCAACAGTACCAGAAGAATCAAATCTTTGCATTAAGTTTTGAAAAGTATGGGTATTAGGCTCGCGTCGATCAGGATACTTCATTTTGTAAATTCTTTGAGCAAGAAGGCAATTTTTTTGAGCCTCTCCTATTGTATAAATCATATCTATTAACTCATTCTTTGGAAAATTCATTTTACAATATAAGATGAATGCAAAAAAAACCAAACTACACTACATAAAAACCAAAAGAAGCGATTGCGGTTGTAAATTTGACACACAGAAGAATGTTCTTTTACATTGTTTTTGCCATGGCTACTATGATAATGAAGACTATTTCTGTAAAAAAGTATGGAAAATAAGAAAAACTGAAATATCTCTAAAACTATTATAAATAGGTATAGGATATATTGAACAAAACTTTTAGGGTTTTTATTACTCTATTAAATAACATAAAAATATACAGGGTGTACCATTTAAAAAAAAGATATTTATTCATTTATACTTGTTCAAATTTGAGCCGATGTGTTCAACACCCTGTAGCTTTTATTGCAAATATTAGGTAAAAATTATGTTAACTTGTCCTTGGCCTTGCTAAATTCCAAATTTGAATATATTTGTCACAAAATTGAAAACGTTATTTAGGATTGAATTGATGCTTGAAAATGTGACTTTTTTTCTTTAAACTTAATTATCTCAGAAACTAAAAATAAAGTTTTGTTATAGTAAACCCTTAATAAAAAAAGATTTAAAATTATAAGCTAAATCGAAAATACGATTCGTATATAGGGTGTTCTATTTAAAAAAATACAACTTTATGCTGTCCTAGTTTTTTGGCTCACCCTGTAGAGTCCTAAATATTTTTAAAATCTGCGTAAAAATAAACTGTATCAAACAATAAATATAGTTTCTTTGTAAATTTCACCAAAAAGGCACAAACTTACTTCATCCAATCGTTGACTCACCCTGTACTAGAGGTGTACGATTATATGCAACACAGTTCATATTTGGGATTAAATAAATTAGTAATTTTTAAATGCACTTTTCATATCTCGACATTTTCTAAACATAGAAATATACTTTCATAAAACACTAAACGTAAAAAAATTCATTTTTTCCCGATTTCCCTTCTAAAGATAACTTTCCAGAAATCCCACATAAGCTACACATTCCCGTCATATTTGACTTTTAGCGGCAAACAATTCGAAGGGAAACCGGAAGTAGAGAATCAACAAACAAAAGCGTTGCCAGAAAAGCGGAAGAACGTAATTGTAGACCATCCGTCTGAGTTTTCCGGATAAACGCCTTTGGAAAACTCCCAGGGTGAAAAGCAGGAAAGAGCTTTGACTTAAAGACACGAATAAATATGTTGGCGTTCTAAGAAGGGCCTTACTTTAAGAACCAGCATTTTGCTTCATCTATATAAGTACACTCTTAACAATAACTTGGTAATGTTTACTAAAATTTGGCCAAAACAAAATTAAAATTTCGTTTAGAAATGTTAAACTAATTCATTATGTAAGTAAACAAAACTTACAGTTCAAGCTCAATAAACAATAAGTATTGTTACAGCATTTCAATTTTAACATTTGAACAGCCAATATAAAATTCAAATCAGAAATTTTAATAAAACACTAACAATTAATAAGAATTTTTTTATTAATTCACACAGTAACAAGGCAAAATAACGTAAAACAAATTTTTTTAAGATTTTTTTTACGTTTATTGTTATAAATATTTATATTTAAAAACAGTTTATGTGCTGGGTGGTCTTTTTGTTAAAGACTTATTCCTTATTTCACAAATGATAGAAGCTATGTTCCCTTTCAATTATAAAAAATTGTTTTTATTGTAAATCTCTTCGAAGTCAATATTAAACTAAAACAAATTGTTGAAGTCGGCGCCAAACTAATACCTGACAAAATGTGATTTGCATAAACACATTAAAAACACTTTATTACCATAATTTGTATATATTTGTCATTATTTATTTTATTTACAAATAATTTGTCGCCGACTTCAAAAAGTTCAATGTCATATAAAAATTTATAGTTATTTTTCACTTTTTAGCGCACTTTTAGAAGTTTTTAATTTTATTTTTTCATTTTTAGTTTTAGAACTCACTAGCGACCCGCCCCGGCTTCGCACGGGTGCAATGCTGATACTAAATACACTACAGAAAAACTGTGACTATTTATTTTATTTTTACAACAATTATTACATCGGCCTCCGACGCGCTATTTATAGGCACGCTGCCGCCGCCCCGGTCGGCCAGTACCGCCGCAAGCGCTACTTCCCGCAATTTTAAATCTGTAATATCTTCGAAAATATTCATTTAAATATTGTGCTGTAAAGGACCATATAGATCTATATTAAATCAACAATGTATTTAAGCTATTTAATTGGATAAGGATTAATGCTGTATTGGTTAAAATCGCTTCAAAATTTGCCATTATTTGTCGTAAAAAGTAAATGATAAAAAAATGTTATTGTGGGATATCCATGAGAGATAGACATATACCATCGCGGAGTTTTCTGTAGACCTTTTCAATGTGTACAAATAATTAGTACATTATTTTGATAAATCTCGTAGGGTTCAGCCTGCGTTTGCAATGTAAGCGGAAAAAAATATGATAATTAACGACATCACATTAGAAACCTCAAAAATAACAGTATTTCTCCACTATTTAATGGATGTTATTATACATATAAACCTTCCTCTTGAATCACTCTATCTATTGAAAAAAACCGCATCAAAATCCGGTGCGTAGTTTTAAAGATTTAAGCATACAAAGGGACATAGGGACAGAGAAAGCGACTTTGTTTTATACTATGTAGTGATTTCACAAATGATAGAAGCTAGGTTCCCTTTCAATTATAAAAAATTGTTTTTATTGTAAATCTCTTCGAAGTCAATATTAAACTAAAACAAATTGTTGAAGTCGGCGCCAAACTAATACCTGACAAAATGTGATTTGCATAAACACATTAAAAATACTTTGTTACCATAATTTGTATATATTTGTCATTATTTATTTCATTTACAAATAATTTGTCGCCGACTTCAAAAAGTTCAATTTCATATAAAAATTTATAGTTGTTTTTCACTTTTTAGCGCACTTTTAGAAGTTTTTAATTTTATTTTTTCATTTTTAGTTTTAGAACTCACTAGCGACCCGCCCCGGCTTCGCACAGGTGCAATGCTGATACTAAATACACTACAGAAAAACTGTGACTATTTATTTTATTTTTACAACAATTATTACATCGGCCTCCGACGCGCTATTTATAGGCACGCTGCCGCCGCCCCGGTCGGCCAGTACCGCCGCAAGCGCTACTTCCCGCAATTTTAAATCTGTAATATCTTCGAAAATATTCATTTAAATCTTGTGCTGTAAAGGACCATATAGATCTATATTAAATCAACAATGTATTTAAGCTATTTAATTGGATAAGGATTAATGCTGTATTGGTTAAAATCGCTTCAAAATTTGCCATTATTTGTCGTAAAAAGTAAATGACAAAAAAATGTTATTGTGGGATATCCATGAGAGATAGACATATACCATCGCGGAGTTTTCTGTAGACCTTTTCAATGTGTACAAATAATTAGTACATTATTTTGATAAATCTCGTAGGGTTCAGCCTGCGTTTGCAATGTAAGCGGAAAAAAATATGATAATTAACGACATCACATTAGAAACCTCAAAAATAACAGTATTTCTCCACTATTTAATGGATGTTATTATACATATAAACCTTCCTCTTGAATCACTCTATCTATTGAAAAAAACCGCATCAAAATACAAAGGGACATAGGGACAGAGAAAGCGACTTTGTTTTATACTATGTAGTGATTATGATATCCATAAATTATTTGAACTAAGTACTAATCGAGATTAATGTAACTTGCAATAACTCCAAGGTGGCAAAAAAGTACCCCACTAAAAATTCTTTGGTTCTTAGAGTTTTCCAAATACCAATAAAATTGTGTCACACAAATATTTAATCTGTCATAGTAAATCCACTATCTTAAATTTCAAATTAATTTTAGATTGGTAATAAAGGCCCCAAAGCCTTCCAATATCGATGTTTAAACAACCTGAGATGTAATTTTCTTAGCTCTTTATATTTTATACTGCATATTGAGTTTGTACATGCCTCAAGAACACCACAATATCAATTTTAGACAAAATCGGAATATATAAAATTTTCTGTCCCTCATGTTGTATCTTATCAACCTAATAGTGGTAAAAAATTAACTTCATATTCGTAATACACGACCCCGAAAACCTTCTAATACCAAATCTGAAAAAATGCGAATAAGGTAAAATTTTCAAACCACCATATTGCATCCGCTATACTGAGTTTCAAAAAAATTATTTTAAGTCTTAATTTAATCTAAATCTAAACCCTTCAAAGCCCCCTAGTACCAATTTTGGATGAAATCCGGGAATTTAAAATTTCTAGACTTATATTCGCTATTTACATTCTCAAAAACGATTCAGTCCTACTTTTAAACAAAATCGAACAATGTAAAATTTTTAGTCCGCTATCTTAGATTTGCCATATTGAATCCTGAAAAAATACTTTTAAATTCAGAATTTACACCCTCAAAAACCCCCTATATCAGTTTGGGAGAAAATCGAAAAATGTAAAATTTTTAGGACACCATATTGGATCCGCCATATTGAATCTTTTAAAAATAATTTCAGATTCGTTGTGTACGACCCCAAAAATTCCCCCATATCAATTTTGGAGAAAATCCGACAAAATTAATTTTTTTGGCCGCCATATTGTCACCGCCATCTTGGATATTACTGCACCATTTTCATTTCAAGTTGGTTAATAATATCTGACGAGCAAAAAATAAGATCACATCACACTTAATTACAAACTGATTATAACTAGAACTTTAAAACACTGTCAAGCTTACTATGTTATATTCATCATTGGTATGTAAAATAGGAAAAATACTGATATACCCATGAATTGGTGTTTGTTTCTTTTTTCTGTTGTTTGCTTTCAGCATTTTTCAACCTGCTCAAAAGATGGTGTTGCCTTAGTCACAATCTATAGAAACAATAAATATTTTCGACAAGATTTTATACTTGATTCAAGCAGGCTCGGAACTAAGTGGGGCGATCTCCAGCCTGCTATATTAGGAGCGTAAATATCGCTGACACTCCCCCTTCCCTCCCCAGTCAACAATTCGCTTTCTCTGTTTATACTGCCTTTTCTTTTGTGACCTCGCCGACCTCCTCCCAAAGAACAGCTGGATCCGAATCTGGATTTCAGTACATAAAAATAACTATTTCTATTACAGACGACTAAGGAAATAATATGTACAGGGTGTCTCAAATTTGCGCCTCATCATCATTAGGGAAATTATAAGTATCGTCCAAAAAATTAAGAAATTCCGAATACCTCAAAAAATATTCATAAGAATCCTAAAATTGGTTTTTATTTTTTGGCTGTTTTTGGGGAGATAAGGAAAAATAAATTTTTATATATCTAGTACCATTATTTCTTCTTCGCGTCTTCTTTCTTCATACTGGCCCTTTTATTTTCTTAACTCTTTCTACGTGACATTAATAATAAGAAATCATCGGGTATATATCCATAACTTATAAAATAAACTAACTACTCCTGAATATATCCCTACATTTTTTAACAATGATCGAGAATATAAACAAACGAGAATTTGTTTTATAAAATGTATAATTCTGTTATTATATTCACACTTTACCAACATTATAAAGAAGAAAAATTTAATCAATTACAAGACCATAAAGAGTTGTGAATGAAGAATTTGATGCTAACAAAAGTTTAAATTACAAGACAAATAATTAACTTTTATTCAGGTAAAAATATTTCGTCCTGACGCAGGTGGCGGATTCGTCAGTGGGTTCCACCGATGCCCTTCGCAGGCACCCTCGTTTGCGTACTTAATTATTTTTGGATCTTATATTTGAAGTCATTCCTTCACGGGATCTATAGGTAAGATGTTGCACCACACTTCTTTAGCTTCCTAAACAATATTTTAATGTAAGGGCAGCTAAATAATGTTATCGTTTAGCTTTGCTAACTAAAAATACTAAATTTGGGTAACCTAAACGCACGAACTAATAAAATTGGTTAAGTATACCAAGTCACTTTAAAGAGTGAATATTAATACAAAAGAAAATTTTTCTTCTACATGTCAGCGATTTCCACTTGACCGATATTAATGTTTTCCATGGTAATTTTTCTGTTTTGTTGAAAAATTTCAAATTTTAATCCGAAATGAATTATTTTATCAATTCATATTTAAAATTTTATATCAAATAATAGGATTATTCCACTGCAAACTTTGCCTGCACCAAAAAAAAAATAATCTCCAAAGAAAAAAGTTTTTTTCCTTTCATATTCTTTTATTTTTTATAAATGCCTTATCCTTCATATTTTTCTTTTATAAGAATTAAATAATTTTTCGCAGCGCCTATTGTTAACTCCCTTCTAGAAAGTTCTTTCTCTGTAAGAGGACAGATAGCTTTTTAGCAAAGGATTTGCTTTCAGAAATCCTCAGAAAAGGACAAATACTCCCAGACAAATAAACGGCTTTTGTTGTTTTAAAACGGTCTCTATATTAAAATTCTTTGCTTTGCAGTTGACTAAAATTATGCTTAAAATATTTCTACGAACAATTGAGACAAGTTTTTTTTCAATTTTTTTTTAGACAAATTATATGATTTCTTTCCACAAACTGTAGTCCAGTCAAAATAAACCATGTGAATCTCTACAAAGTTTGTTCTTACAGTTTTTTTTTCTACAAATCACCACTCCCAACATAAAATGTTGCTTCTCGATCCCACACAACCTGGTATAATCCTCCATCGGTGATATATGGGCGAACGGAATTAGGGACTGAAATATCAATATTTAAAAAATGGCGATTTGTAAGAAAAAAGTACTAGAACAATTTTTGTAAAGAATTGCATGATCTACAAGTTTTGTTTACGATAAAGCTTACTATATGCGCGAAAAATGCGAAAAATTGATATTTTTAATCTTTCACCTTAGATAACATTTTTAGCAGATATAGGACCGGTGGGAACTTTTGATATTTTGTTTATAATATTGTGTGTAAGACCTACATCAATTTTCAGGTCTACGCGAATTTTTGCATGTCTATTTTGACTTGGTTACTGTGATAGATATTTGAAAGCAAATTTTCACTGGGTCCCTATGCTTTTGTTGGACCTCTTAGCATTTTGTTTTTACCGAGACTCTCCATGTTGTTCAAAATATGAAGCTTCTCTGTGGGTAAAAGCCTGACTCTGGAGGCTGTTTCTAATTTTAAAGTTTTTCAAATTTAAAAAGAAACAGTAGGAAGGAAGCATTCATTTTTTTAAATGACATATTGAACAGCCTATAAAGAACTTCTTTCACTTCAATGATGACAGGTGTTTTATTAAATTGTACGTGGTAGAAGAAGCTGAATGTAATTCATAGAAATAATATCTTTTTTGCCTACGAGAATCGAAAGACTTTTTTAGGTAATTAGACTATTACGATTACAATCTGGAGTCTTTTTTAATCTTCTTTAAATTTATTTTTTACTTTCGAGTTATCAGATATTTATCTTAGTTTTCATTGTCGACTTTACACGAACAAAGAGGCTTCTTTTGTACGATTTTCTCTGCTTGGCGAAAAGATAATAAGTTTTTTAGAAAAGAATTTGTCCTCTGACAATCGTTGAATACGACAAATGTCTGGAACAAGTAAAAAGAGCTTTGCCAGATTTAAAATGGTCTTTTAAATAAAATTATTTGCAGTGTGGTGTAATAAGGAAAGCATTGTTATTTGTTTATACGAGCGTTTCCCGAGAGGTGGTAGCCGAACCCCCAGGGGGTTCGTGAGCTTTATAAAGGGGGTTCGAAGAAAAAAATATTCTAATGGCAGAATTTTAAATTTAATAGGGAACAATCTGTAACGAGAGGAGTCGCTACGTCGCTGGCGATGCGAGTACATTTTCGGACGAGCTGGCAACTCCTACTTCGGCGAGCCAATAGTTTTCCTGAATGCACACGAAAGAATGAGATTAACGTATGCCGATATAAAAACGCCGCGGTCACATATAAGGAGGAGTAAAGTCGAACTGAATCGTATGACGAGCTTAAGAACCTAGAGTGTTTTTTTAAAAATAAATAATGTAGTAGTTGATGCATAGTGTGAACATAAATATTAGAAGGGTAAAGAAGGTTTGATGAACTAGTTTAAGCGGCAACAACGTATTTGTGGTATTTAGTATATAAGCATGCACAACACTTAGCTACTATTTTGGAACACTCTTAATCTTCTTCTTCTTTAGGTGCCGTCCTCGTTCCGAAGTTTGGCTATCATCAAAGCTATGAGTATCTTTAGCACTGCAGATCTAAACAGTTGGCAGTTGTTGCAATTGTACCATTCTCTTAAGTTCTTTAACCATGAATGCCTTCTTCTTCCTATGGATCTTTTGCCTATTATTTTTCCCTGGATAATTAATTGTAGCAACTGGTATTTATCTCCCCTCATAACATGTCCCAAGTATTGCAGTTTGCGTTCTTTAATAGTAAGTACTAATTCTTTCTCTTTCCGCATTCTTCGCAAAACCTCCACATTTGTTACTCTCTCTGTCCACAATATTCTTAATATTCTACGGTACATCCACATCTCAAATGCTTCCATCCTCTTGGTATCAATCTTTTTCAATGTCCACGCTTTCATTCCGTAGTAAAGAACTGAAAGCACGTAACATCTCATAAGGCGGATTTTAAGTTTAAGGCTTAAATCTCGTCCACAGAACACCTTCTTCATTTTAATAAACGTAGCTCTAGCTTTTTCCACTCTGATTCTGATTTCTTCAGAGCTATCGTTATTTTCGTTGATAACAGTTCCCAGGTAATTATATTTTCTCACACGTTCAATTCTTTGATCATGCACGGTTATGTCAGGGAAGTTTTGTGGTTATTTAGATACCACCATTATTTTTGTTTTACTGATGTTAAGTGATAATCCATATTCTTCACTGCATTCTACTATTCTGTTAATTAGTATCTGAAGATCCTCCGAAGTTTCTGCAATTACAACTGTGTCATCGGCATATCTCAAATTGTTTATTATTATGCCATTTATTTTCATACCTATATTTTGCTCTGAAGTGCTCTGTTACGATGTCTTCTGAGTATAGGTGAAAGTATACATCCCAGTCTTACGCCTTCCTTAATCTCGAGTTCCTCCGTTATCTCTTGCTCTATTCGAATATTCGCTTTCTGGTTATAGTAAATCTTGGAAATAATCCTGATGTCTCTTTTATTCAAGTTTTCTTTTCTACCAACAGTCTCATTAGATGATCGTGACGTACTTTATCGAACGCTTTATTGTAGTCAATGAAGCACATATACATATCTTGGTTCATATCTAGACATCTTTGGCACATGACGTTAAGTGCAAATAGTGCTTCTCTTTTTCCAAGCCCGTTCCGAAATCGGAATTGAGTATCACCAATATCCACATCTAGTTTTCTGTGAATTCTTGTGTGAATCACTTTGAGGAATACTTTTAATGTGTGTTCCATTAGGCTTATTGTGCGATGTTTTGCGTTTGCCTTTTTTGGCATGGTGACAAAAGTTGACAAGAGCCATTCTTTTGGTACTTCTCCTTTTTTGTAAATGCAGTTAAAAAGGTCGACAAAAATATTCACCGATTCACCTTCCACAAGCTTGAGAAGTTCCAATGTAAGCCTATCTGGACCCGGTGATTACCATTCTTCATTGTTTTTATAGCGTATAGTATTTCTTCTTTAGTTATGTCTGGTCCTTCATCGCCTTGTATGTTATCTATATTAGGTTATTGTCTTTCATCGTCTAACAATTCTTCTACATAAATTTTCCAAGTCATAAGCTTCTCTTGTAGATCGGTTATTATTTCTCCATTTGCGTTGCATAATAGATTGGGATGTTTCCGTTTTGGTATACCTACCAATTCCTTTATTTTTTATGTAAATTAAAAATGTCATGTTTTAGTTGCAGTTCTTCAATTTCCTTGCATTTTCTTCAATAAAAAGTTTCTTTTGCTGTCCTTATAACTCTTAATAAGAGTACACAAATCTCACCGTCATGGTGCTATTGAAGATGCAATGCTCCTAAGATGTCAGGACGGAGAATTTTTATATTGTCAAGGATCCCACAGCACAAAACGATCCATGCTAATATAGAAGCCAAACATCAGAGCTAATCAAAAATATAATTGCAGGATGCCAAGTTTTTATTTCATCAGAGTACAAAGAATGTGATGGTATAGTTGACAAAATAATCCACCAGCAGCTGATAGAACAGCGAAAATTTTTGCAAACAAAGAAGCCGTGAAAACAAAGCCTAGTCTGGTAGGTAATGGGCTTAAAGTAAAACAGATCAGAGAATTGTTCATAATAGACCGGATCTTATCTGAATAGATAAAATATCTACACAAACAACACTAATTGATGTTGTCATGCCAAACAACAACAATCCCAGGTACATATATAATAAGAAGTTTGTCAAATACAGAGATTTGGAGATTCAAATTAGTCGACAGTAGAAGAAAACATAATTTTAAAATTTTTCACATAATTTTGTCAACGACTAGTCGTAAAACCTTTGACATGATAATAACTGAATCTTACAATTGGTGATCATCTGTATATCATAAGCTTTTAGGAAATGTAGCAGACCACAATGTCACCTAGAGCACGATAACATTTCTGGGATGTCCCCTGGACAAAAAGCCATTGGGCTAAGTCATAATCACTATCACTACATAGTATAAAACAAAGTCGCTTTCTCTGTCCCTATGTCCCTTTGTATGCTTAAATCTTTAAAACTACGCACCGGATTTTGATGCGGTTTTTTTCAATAGATAGAGTGATTCAAGAAGAAAGTTTATATGTATAATAACATCCATTAAATAGTGGAGAAATACTGTTATTTTTGAGGTTTCTAATGTGATGTCGTTAATTATCATATTTTTTTCCGCTTACATTGCAAACGCAGGCTGAACCCTACGAGATTTATCAAAATAATATACTAATTATTTGTACACATTGAAAAGGTCTACAGAAAACTCCGCGATGGTATATGTCTATCTCTCATGGAAATCCCACAATAACATTTTTTTGTCATTTACTTTTTACGACAAATAATGGCAAATTTTGAAGCGATTTTAACCAATACAGCATTAATCCTTATCCAATTAAATAGCTTAAGTACATTGTTGATTTAATATAGATCTATATGGTCCTTTACAGCACAAGATTTAAATTCGAAGATATTACAGATTTAAAATTGCGGGAAGTAGCGCTTGCGGCGGTACTGGCCGACCGGGGCGGCGGCAGCGTGCCTATAAATAGCGCGTCGGAGGCCGATGTAATAATTGTTGTAAAAATAAAATAAATAGTCACAGTTTTTCTGTAGTGTATTTAGTATCAGCATTGCACTCGTGCGAAGCCGGGGCGGGTCGCTAGTAACATAATAAAGAAGTCCAGTTTGTTTATTTGTCTGTTCAAGACACTACCGAATAGTTTTTCAATTTCTTTCAACGCTCAAAAGATAATATTTTTTGTTTGAACACAAGGTTTTATTTTATTTGATATTCTAAAAAGGAGGTGGGCAAAAAAGGGTGAAAATGAAAAAGTAAGAAAAAGCAAAAGCACTTCTTCTCATCGATGTTTATTAGAGATTATGTCAGTAATACGGTAAAATTTTACAGCGTTAAAGTGATTAAATACGAGATTATTAATTCATAAAATATTATTTTTCGATTTTAATACTGCACTTGATACCTCCTTATGGAAATTAATTTTTATATGACTGTTCAAATTGAAAATAACATTCACTTATACGTTTCACACACACTTATTTGTTCAAAATTGATCAAAATGCCAGTTAACAATCAAAAATATTTTTAACAAAAACCTTTCAAGTTTGATATTGATCCATCCTATATTATAAAATTAATAATTCTATTTACCATCTACTGCATCGATGGGCTACACAAACTTGTGTACATTTAATCAATATCCTATTCAAACTTCCATTGGCACTTCCAATATTCAGGTTAAATATTTACCAATAAATTATAGTGCATCACGATGCAACTCTCATTATGTACGTTACCCATAAATTTCTTTTCAAAAAATCAGCAGTTTTAATTTAAATCTTTTATGTCAGTATGTAAACATTGAATAACTTTGAAAAAAAAAACTAATTTCTATATATGAGATATTTTTTATTAAATTTGGTCCTTTACCATTTATTGGGACTAGTTTTTGAATACTACATTGAGCAAGTGGCCACCTTTATTGGCCAAAGCAAAATGTGACCTTTTTGCTGCGTTTTCCATTACCTTTTCGAGCATCTCGGGTGGTATTGCGGTGATTTCGGCACGAATGTTTGCCTTGAGCTCTTCAATAGTCGGAGGCTTGCTGGAGTATATTTTTCTTTTTCAATAACCCCACAAAAAGAAATCTGGAGCGGTCAAATCTGGAGATCTGGGTGGCCTGTCAATGTCGCTTCTTTTTGACATCAGACGTCCAAGGAATTTCCGTTGCAGAAACTGGATTGTTTGATTTGCAGTATGGCATGGCGCACCGTCTTGTTGAAACCAGTAACCATCAAGATTTTTCTCACGCATTTGTGTGTAGACATAATGAGCCAACATCCACCGATATCGATTTCCATCGACTGTTTCGTTTTCTTTAAAAACAATGGCCCACCGATGATTTTGGCGCAAACACCGGCTCAAAGAGTCACGTTTCGGTCATGCAATGGCGTTTCGTGGATTTTGTGTTGATTCTCCGTCCCCCAAATGCGGAATTTTGCTTATTAACGCCGCCAGAGAGTGTGACATGGGCCTCGTCGGTCATCAAAATTTGCTTCCAAAAATCAGGTTCAGTGTCAACCATTCGAGTGACTGTTTGGCCGTATTTTAAGCGACGTGGACGGTCTGTCGGCAATATTCTTTGTGTTAACTGCACTTTATACAGAATCAAATGCAAATCATCCTTCAAAATGCACCGCAAAGTGGTTCCACTGACGCCAAAATGCTGAGCGTGGTGGCAATACGACATTTTTGGGTTCTGGGCAACGCACTCTCTGACCGCTTCAACCAGTTCATTGAAACGTCTTGGTCGTTGATGAAAGGTATGTTGACGATCTCCCACTGTACCGTACTCAACAAAATTCGAAATCAAACGACGGATTGTGTTGTCAGACGGTGCCTGTTGGGCACAATATTTTCGACGATATGCACGTTGAGTTAACACAACTGAACGACTATTTTCAATGTTCATTGTTACTATTTCGGCGCGTTGTTTCGGTGTAAAGCGATCCATGGTTAAAATTGGACTGAATTGACGTTTCAAAAACACGTATAACCAAATCAATCGGTTGGTAAATGTCAAAGTTATTCAATGTGTATATATCGACATAAAAGATGGCACACCCTGTATATATATATATATATATATATATATATATATATATATATATATATATATATATATATATATATATATATGTATATATGTTATGTCGGATATTCTCACGGGTGTGATGTGTAATCGAAGATTTTCGGGCATCCCGTGTATGTCCCTCTCAGGACTGTAAGGCAGCTGACGTTTCGGTGAAATCTCATTCACCATTTTCAAAGCTCACTGTATGGCGTCCACGAGCGAACTTCGCTATATATATATATATACTAATTCTTTAATTTTTTTGGGTATAAGTACACCCAAGGAATTAGAAAATTAGTATTATTAAATCGTTTAAGAATGAAATATATATATATATATATATATATATATATATATATATATATATATGTATATATATATATATATATATATATATATATATATATATTTGTAATATTGTCTTGGGTATAGGTTTTTTTATTTGAAGATTAAAAGACGATAAATTTGTTGACGTTTCGCTCTAAATAACGAGCTTTTTCAAAGTTATGATATATTTTTGTATATCTTTGATCAACAAAATTGCCATTTTTTTTAAAAACATATATTGCAATAATTGTTCTGTATACTTATTACATTTATATTTTTAAGTTAATATTCAAAATTACAGTCTTAAAATTAATTTTAATCTTCAAATAAGAAAACCTATACCTAAGAAAAAATTACGGAAAAATATTAACAAAAGGTTTAAGATACAAAAATAAATTTATATATATATATATATATATATATATATATATATATATATATATATATATATACATATATATATAATATAGGAATTAATTTTTCTTGAACCATTAAATATATTTTTAGTTGGTTATTTTCTTGGGAATATGGTTCATTTTTATATTGAAACTACATATATACAGTAGTCATACTTATTGTATATATATATTTTTATTTCTCAGGACGTTTCGATTCTTTCGAATCTTTTTCAACTGATGCGGATGCTACAAAAATGTACATTTTTAATATTATTATATATGGAACAAAGAGGTTAAAAACTTACCATTAAGAACAGAGATTTTTGTTTTAAACAATAGTTAATTACATCACAAACCAATTGTAGTCACTCACTCTTTTGTATATTCACTTTTTAAAAGTATTTTTAAAAGGCCAGTTAGAAGAATGGACACTACATTTTTAACCCTGTGTGCATTCTTCTAACTGGCCTTTTAAAAATACTTTTAAAAAGTGAATATACAAAAGAGTGAGTGACTACAATTGGTTTGTGATGTAATTAACTATTGTTTAAAACAAAAATCTCTGTTCTTAATGGTAAGTTTTTAACCTCTTTGTTCCATATATAATAATATTAAAAATGTACATTTTTGTAGCATCCGCATCAGTTGAAAAAGATTCGAAAGAATCGAAACGTCCTGAGAAATAAATATATATATATATATATATATATATATATATATATATATATATATATATATATATATATATACAATAAGTATGACTACTGTATATATGTAGTTTCAATATAAAAATGAACCATATTCCCAAGAAAATAACCAACTAAATATATATATATATATATATATATATATTATAGATAAGAAACCTCTGACCACTAATATGTGTTTTTCTTTTCTTCATTGCAATGACAGTATTGTATTTCTGGTTTTGGGATGACTTAAAAAGTAATTTCAAAATTTTCCAGATGCTGTTGGTTTACTGTACCAGTCTAGGATTATTTTGTTGTATTCCAAGAATGACACACCCCTGTTGTTTTCTATTTCAATAGTGAATTGTATACAATCACTGAACGAATCAAAAATATCCAATAATATAACTCCAACTTTTAAAAAACGCTTTTTGGAAGTGTAATTCTTGACTACATACCACTTCTCTTTTAAAATATTAATAACCAGATTTAATGGAATATTCGTGAATACTGAACAAACATCTAAAGTTTTTAATTGAATTATCCGGTAATGTAAAAAGCAAAAAGCATTGAAATCATTAACAAATGGGAATGAATCCTTCGTATTATAATTATTTTGATTGCTAAATCCATTTTTCCAAACATTAGCTAGGAATTTTGGAATAACATATGTGGTGGCATTAATAGAACTCACAATAGGACGAAATAGGACATTATGTTCGTGAATTTTGACAAGCAGGATAATATGGGACAAGTTGAATTGTAAATTAACTTCATTTATTATGTCATTATGGATTTTTGTATAGTCATGGTGGGATCTTTGGACATTTGTACCCATGTGGATCAATCTTGGAATATATTATAATATAGCCCTCATTATATAACCAAATTAGACACATTTTGAAAAATTCATTTGAGAATGAAAATAGATATAATATGAAGGACTCATTGTCATTTGTCGATGGTTTTACATTGCCGGATAATTATATATTAATTTATTTGGACGTACATTTAACAACAGGACATAATTTTAGATCACTAAAATAATGATGAAAGCAGACTATTCCTCGAAATGTGTCTCATTAATATAAACAGCAACCGTCGAGGAAGCATCACTTGAAAATGCCAGCACAGATCTTGGCGAAACGTCGTGACAATTTTTCTACTGATGAACGGATTGAAAACCAGAAAAATACCACTGGATATATATATATATATATATATATATATATATATATATATATATATATATTAAGAAAAACTCAGCTTGATTTTTTCTTTAATGATATTAAATGGAGGGATAAGTCAAGAATAAATAGTGATGATCTATTTAATAGCCATAATAATCATCATCTATGGGCATATCAGAGATCTGGCCAAGAAATAAATAGGGTAACACAAGATCGATTTGGGTTTAATGTATGGGTTGCTTTGTTGGGTAAGAGAATAATGGCTTATGAGATATATGAAGAGAATTTAAAAGCTCACGCCTATCTTGACATTTTAGTAAGACACATCTTCCCTTTTATGGATAATTTGCCAATTGCAGCTGGCCACCTAGGTCACCTGATCTTACCCCCTTTGTATATGAAAAACGAAATCTATCTAAATAGAAATCATAGCTACTGATGGCCAATACTTTGTTTTTAGAGCAAATTCATTTTGTTCTGGAAATAAAACCTCAAATTGTGCAAAAAAAACGATATTACTAACAAAAAACAACATCTAATTATTCTTATTATATAAGCAAAATCTGGACACAAAATACTAAGCCAAAATTTTCTAAGAAGCATAGAAGAATCTTTGTATCTGACCAAAAAACGAACATTTTAAATACCACTTATTCAAATCGGTTTGACAATTAGAAAATCCAGATAAAACAAATACTCGCACAAACGCACATGCAATCTAAAACCATTATCATTCTTCCTGGCGCAGCGGAATGAAAACAAAATAATCCGGTACCCTTATCAGTCCGTATGGTTAAAATTTCTCTTTCTATAAATTCCGTTAACCCGAAAAACAAATTAATGTTTCATTTCCCAATAGCTTCATGCACCCCTCTTGTTAATTGGACCCTTTGACTATATTTAATTAACGGCGTCTGAAAAGGGATACTTGTTGAAATAAACATCAATCTTGGTTTTGTTTATAACTCGCGTTTGAAAACAGATGCTCTTTTATCCTCCACATGTATGTATTAATTAATAGTATATTATTCCTTAAAAATAGTATAACACTATATATATATATATATATATATATATATACATATATATATATATATATATATATATATATATATATATATACATATATATATATATATATATATATATATATATATATATATATATATATATATATATGATTCAGTATTAATCCGGGAATACATCCGTTTGTTGGTTTGGTTTTCTGTAGAAATTTGCAGACGTTTCGCCAAAATCCCATTTGGCATCTTCTGTGCTTGATGGTTGTAGATCAACTGAAAGAAAAGTCAGCGTGCAGCGTGCTTTATACGCGGTCGCAGACAGTAGCGGTTGGTTGGCGTTGGCGTTGGCTCAGCCTCCCTCTCGAGCGCCACCGTTGGTGTCAGTTTAAGCGTGGCGGTACCATGGTTCCGCTTGAAGAGAGTTTTCCAAGTAGAAGACAGATTCAGTGTATCGTCTCTCTTGTTCAGAGTGCCGTTCTTTTCAATTTCGATGGATTCACGAATCAATCTTGCCTTGTAGTGAACTGTTGTTTGCCATGAGGCCATATTACAAATACGTCATCAACGTAGCGACACCAAAGTTTGGATTTGAGGTGGAATTTATCAAGAGCTTTCGTTTCGAAATAGGTCATGAAAGGATTTGCCACGGCTGGAGATAGTGAAGAGCCCATGGCAGCGCCGTCTCTCTGTCTGTATATATACAGACTCAACTGCTTCCATAAGTTCCTCAATTCTCTACACGCAAAGATACAGTTTACTCTGGAACTAGAGGAAAATAATCAGCTTCCGTTTCTAGACGTCCTCATAACCAAAACAATGAATGGAGATCTACGACACACAGTATATCGAAAACCAACACACACGGACAGATACCTGAATGCTGATTCTCACCATCACCCCTCACAAATACAGGGCGTAGCCAATACCCTAATATCAAGATCCCTCCGCCTAACTGATGACCAAGGAAAATAAAAGGAACTGTCACACATAAAAAGAGCCCTCCAACAAAACAGCTACAAGACACCAACAATAAATAAGGCAATAAAATTGCAACAAAAACCAACGCAAGAAACAAGACCACCTGCCGAGGATAGACAAATCACTATACTTCCTTACATAAAAGGCACAACAGACAGAATTGGCAGATTACTCCGGAAACACAACATATCTACAGCCTACAAACCACATAAAACAATAGGTTCTTCTTTAAGAAATCCAAAAGACAAAATCAGTCTAGAAAATCAAGGCGTATATAAAGTCTCATGTGGCACCTGCAACAAAACATACATAGGTCAGACCAACAGAAGAATATCAGCTAGACTAGAAGAACATAAACTCGGTATAAGAAACAAACAGACAACATCGGCGCTTTTTCGACACCAGCATGAGACAGGACACAAAATTGATTTTGACACCGGCCAGCAAATCGCTAATATAGGACACTACAAGGCAAGATTGATTCGTGAATCCATCGAAATTGAAAAGAACGGCACTCTGAACAAGAGAGACGATGCACTGAATCTGCCTTCTACTTGGAAAACACTCTCCAAGCGGAACCATGGTACCGACACGCGTGCCACGCTTAAACTGACACCAACGGTGGCGCACGAGAGGGAGGCTGAGCCAACGCCAACGCCAACGCCAACGCCAACCAACCGCTACTATCTGCGACCGCGTATAAAGCACGCTGCACGCTGACTTTTCTTTCAGTTGATCCACAACCACCAAGCACAGAAGATGCCAAATGGGATTTTGGCGAAACCTCTGCAAATTTCTACAGGAAACCAAACCAACGAACGGATGTATTCCCGGATTAATACTGAATCACATGTTCCCATCCGTGAAAAACTACGCAACAACATATATATATATATATATATATATATATATATATATATATATATATATATATATATATATATATATATATATATATATATATATATATATATATATATGTAAAACATAGAAACCACGTACGGATCAGAATGTGCAAATATACTTAGAGAGGTTTCTAAGGCTTGAAACAGTATAGCAAGGCAGAAAAAAAATACTTATATATATATATATATATATATATATATATATATATATATATATATCCATATATATATATATATATATATATATATATATATATATATATATATATATATATATATATATATATATATATATCCAGTGGTATTTTTCCGGTTTTTAATCCGTTCATCAGTAGAAAAATTGTCACGACATTTCGCCAAGATCTGCTTGTCAAAAATTCACAAACACAATGTCCCACTTCGTCCTATTGTGAGTTCTATTAATGCTATCACATATGTTATTCCAAAATTCCTAGCTAATGTTTGGAAAAATGGATTTAGCAATCAAAATAATTATAATACGAAGGATTCATTCCCATTTGTTAATGATTTCAATGCTTTTTGCTTTTTACATTACCGGATAATTCAATTAAAAACTTTAGATGTTTGTTCATTGTTCAGGAATATTCCATTAAATCTGGTTATTAATATTTTGGAAGAGAAGTGGGATGTAGTCAAGAATTACCCTTCCAAAAAGCGTTTTTTAAAAAAGTTGGTGTTATATTATTGGATATTTTTGATTCATTCCGTGATTGTATACAATTCACTATTGAAATAGAAAACAACAGGGGTGTGTCATTTTTGGAATACAACAAAATAATCCTAGACTGATACAGTAAACCAACAGCATTTGGAAAATTTTGAAATTACTTTTTAAGTCATCCCAAAACCTAAAATACAATACTGTCATTGCAATGAAGAAAAGAAGAACACATATTAGTGGTCAGAGGTTTCTTATCTATAATATATATATATATATATATATATATATATATATATATATATATATATATATATATATATATAAATTTATTTTTGTATCTTAAACCTTTTGTTTGTGTGTCTTACTAAAATGTCGAGATAAGCGTGAGCTTTTAAATTCTCTTCATATATCTCATAAGCCATTATTCTATTACCCAACAAAGCAACCCATACATTAAACCCAAATCGATCTTGTATTACCCTATTTTTTTATTGGCCAGATCTCTGATATGCACATAAATGATGATTATTATGGCGATTAAATAGATCATCACTATTTATTCTTGACTTATCCCTCCATTTAATATCATTAAGAGAAAATCATTATTTTGTAACATATCCATGTATCAATTAAAAAAGTCAAGTCTTTGTTCAGGGTCGCCAGGGAGAAGAAGCTGAGCTTTTCTTAATATATATATATATATATATATATATATATATATATATATATATATATATATATAATATAAGTACACCATGTGTGTCATATACTTTAGTGTAATTTCAAATTATAATACTCCATGGAAATTTGATCAAAAAAGAGCTGTTTTGTTAACAAAAATGTAACATTGTTTTTTTTGCTGGAATGTGTTCATTTCGGCATCCTATAAAACATATCTCGATGGTAACTCTGAAAGACCTGTGCAAAAAAAAACAGACCAAAAATGGTCACGATTTTCGGTTTCTTGAGTTTATCTTGAAAAGTAACAATTGCATCGAAAAATGTTTTAGACAAAAGTTGTAGAGAATTAAAAGACCTATCCATTCATATAATATAAGTTATAGATGGTGCCACTAGTTATCGAAATATATTTATTTTTCGACAAAATTTACGGTTTTTTTTTAAAGACATTTATTAACAAATTATCGATTTAAAATTTAACATATATATATATATATATATATATATATATATATATATATATATATATATATATATATATAGGCATTATTATTCTAAAAAAGTATGTCAAACCCGGAGTCTGTGAGTTTTTTTTAGTTTCCGAGAAATTCGATATCAAAGTTGAAGATCTATTAGAAATAAAAAATATTTTTCAATCGTGGGCCGAGAAATTTTGCAAAAACCAATTCTTGCATTAAAAAAAATTGCGATAACTTCTCACCGGATGAAGATAAAATTTTTTTAATGGGTGCATTGGATTTAGATGTATCATTTCCGAACTCAAAAAAAATTTTTGAATGAAAAAAACGTTTTTTCTTCAAAAATTCATAATGGCGTGGCAAATGAATATTAAGGGCTCAAATTTGCAGAAGACGCTTTTTAATACTTATACTTTACCTGCGAATTTTTTGGATCCAAGAAATACACTTCCATACGATCTATGAACTTTCGAAAATTGTGCCGAATCTAATCGAAAATAGCTGCTGCAGGCCGCTGTCTGCGGGTTGCCGTAGTTCGGGCGCATTATTCATTGGCACATTAGCATCACAAGTAATATTTATAATATTGATGTTTTATTAATTTATATGATAGTAACAATTTGTTTAGTCATATTAATTATTTATTTGTTTATTAACAAAATTTTTACAAAAAATTATAGAGAAAATCATACAAATATTCAGTTATATATTACATATTCTACTTTTTTTCCTTTATATTATTATTATTTAACAGTTTATTAACAAAATTTTGACTAAAATTTCTATAAGCAAATCATATAAATATTTAATAATACATTAATAGTTTATTAACAAAATTTTTACGAAAAGTTCTATGAGCAAATCATATAAATATTTAATAATATATTAATAGTTTATTAACAAAACTATGCTCTTTAATTTTATAAGTTTATATTAGGACAAATTGGTAGCTAATTATTTTCGTTTTTTTAGCGCGTTAGAAGCAGATGTATAAACCAGGTGTATCATAACTGTGATGACTGTGGTTGTTTTGCGCAGCATCCATTTCCGAGCAATTCGGAGTTGACGTATTGTATATTATTATATTTTTATATGATTTGCTTATAGAAATTTTCGTAAAAATTTTATTAATAAACTATATAAAGGAAAAGTACAGTAGAATATGTAATATATAATTGAATATTTGTATGATTTCCTCTATAATTTTTTGTAAAACTTTTATTAATAAACAAATTAATAATTAATATGACTAAATAAATTGTTTCTATCATATAAATTAATAAAACAATATAAATATTATAACTATTACTTGTGATGCAAAAGTTTCCTTGAAGCACCAAGGAATAATGCGCCTGAACTATGGAAACCAGTGGCCTGCAGCAGCTATTTTCGATTAGATTCAGCCCAGTTTTTGAAGGTTCACAGATCGTATGGAAGTGTGTTTCTTGGATCCAAAAAATTCACAGGTAAAGTACAAGTATTAAAAAGCATCTTCTGCAAATTTGAGCCCTTAATATTCATTTGCCACGCTTTATGAATTTTTGAAAAAGAAAAACGTTTTTTTTTTCATTCAAAATTCAAATTTTTTTTTTGAGATCGGAAATGATATATCTAAATTCCATGCATGAATTAAAAAAAATTTATCTCTATCCGGTGAAAAGTTATCGCAACTTTTTTTGGTGCAAAAATTGGTTTTTGCAAAATTTCTCGGCATATGATTGAAATAAATTTTTTTTAATAGTCTTCGAAATATAAAACAATACAAACAATTTTTATTGAAATTGAGCATTATATCTTGATTAGAAAAACAGAAAATTGAGATTGAATTTTCAATTTTGACATCGAATTTCTCGGAAAATAAAAAACTCACAGACTCCGGGTTTGACATACTTTTTTAGAATGATAATACCTATATTTATGTTAAATTTTAAATCGATAATTTGTTAATAAATGTTTTTTTTAACAAAAACCTTAAATTTTGCCGAAAAAAATATATCTGGATAAATAGTGGCGCCACCTATAATTTATATTACACAATTCGATTGATTTTTTAATTCTCTACAACTTTTGTTTAAAACATTTTTCCATACAACTTTTACTTTTCGAGATAAACTTAAAAAACCGAAAATCGTGACCATTTTTGGTCTGCCATTTTTTTTGCACAGGTCATTCAGAGTTACCATCGAGATATGTTTTATAGAATGCCGAAATGAACACATTCCAGCAAAAAGAACCAATGTTACATTTTTGTTACTGACGAAATTCGATTTTCCATGGAGTTTAAGTCATATAAGCTGGACTAAAAATTTTATTATGTTCAATTTCAATCACAATTGGTTTCTGCGGATGTTCCCAATGACAATTATAGTTCTATTTTAAAAATGGAAAATTAAAGATTTAATATAAAGTAATAAAATTTTTATTGTGCTCAATTTTAAGAAAATTTTGTATCTGGGCTTTTCGGCGTCGCGAATCTATGAATTTTAATATTCAGAAGGTCGTAAATTAAGATTACATAATACTGTTTTAAAGACTAGGAACGTGATTTATTTAAAATTTTATTCGATTTCGATTAAAGCTGGTGAAACCCTTATATATGACGAAAAACTTTTGCGTTTTATATATTAACTAGTGGAGTAGATTTTAGAGTTTTCACAGAAACAATTTAATGTATTCATTTTTAGTTAGTCAAAAAATATTAGAGTTCCTCCCCGTATGAGAAAAGTTGAGATCAAAAAGTTTTCGTTTACTCCATCGAACAATTACAAAAAGAATGCGAAAAGTGACTAAATAAAATTTTTAGCAGAAGTAGGATCGGTAGGGATCTTCAGGTATTTTAGTTGTAATAGTATATTTAAAACCCAAGAGAATCTAAAACGTACTTAACCGTTTTTTTTTATATTCAAAAATTGGTCAATAAAAGTGCCATTTTTTGCTAATAATAATTAAAGTATTAAATCTTTAATTTGTTTATTAGTTATCAAAAACAAGTTTATATGCTGGCGCGACGGTAAATTAAAAAAGAAATATATCAAAACCCGATACACGAACTTGCTACTTTAAGGACAGAGGTCGCATTTATTCGGCATCGGCAACCAAACTATCTATGAATTCCACAATTTGAGTTCAGTATCGCACCAATGATCTCCCTAAGAGAGGTGTTGTGTATGTTTTGAGCCAACAAATATATAAATAAAAAGAGAAATTAACGTCCGTGGAATTGTAAAATTTAATAAGGAATTATCGGCTATGCGGACAAAGATCGTTGATAAATATTATGCTCATGCTAAAAAGTTTTGATATATTTCTTTTTTAATTTACCGTCACGTCACCACATGGCGTTTTTATACAATATCTGTTGATTTCTGTTATTCTTATGTTATTGAGTGAGCTATTGAGATGTCGCCACTGGGTCTTATTAACTATTTTTCAACCGTGAAATCTATTTATAAGACACAGATACGAGATGATGATTTGTACCGAATGCAATGGCCTGACGAGTCCCATACTAGGACGAAACAGCGCTGTCGTCATTTTTCGGACCCAGAGTTTATCCATGTTCTTTTGGAGATCTGCGCACTTTTTAGCATGAGAATAATATTTATAAATGGTCTTTGTCCGCATAGCCTAGAATTAAAATTACACGGACTTTAACTTCTCTTATAATTGATATATATATATATATATATATATATATATATATATATATATATATATATATATATATATATACAGGGTGATTCAAAAATCGATCACGAAACTTAAGGGGGTGATTCTACTTGACAAAATAAGGGTAGAGCTTCATATAATTTTTTTTCAAAATGTCATTCGTTTTCGAGTTACAAGCCGTCCAAGTTCAAGTTTTTATTTTTTGTTTTTTGAATTACTCGCTTACAGGAAAACCGATTTGACTAATATTTTAAAGATAAGCTAAGTCTTCTGCGCTTCATCATTTTAGTAACAATTCATATTGATTGTTTACCGCTAGAGGGCACTTTACCTACATTGAAAATTGTTTTTTTGTCATAATTTTTTAGTGTTGACAGCTACAGTAGTTTTTGGCATAATTTCTGAAAGACTGATGCCAGGCCTTTAAAAAAGGTGCTCTTTATTTACATCGCTAAACCCAACGGTTTAGACGTAAATCACCCTTAAAAATTAAGTGGTAAATTTACTTTTCTCATTTCATTACCACCAGCTACCAGGTAAATAGCTATCAAAGTATACTAGAGCTGTCAGTTTAACATCAAATAAATTCGCTTTTTAAACTATTTAATTTATAATCTTAAAATAACTAATAATGGCTAATCACCAATATTCAAATATCGAATATTGTGATATCCATTTTTGTTATGGAAAAGCAAATGGTAATGCAGAGTTGGCAAGAAGATATTATATGGAGAGTTATCCGGAAAGAAATATCCCTCATGCTCAAACATTTTCCAGTGTGCACAGGAGGCTTGCGGAATGTGGTTCCTTTAAAAGTTATAATGGAAATAGGGGAAGACCTAGAACTGCTAGAAACGTGCAACAAGAAGAAAGAGTGCTTGAAATTATTGAAGATAATCCAGGTATTAGTACTAGAAAAATTGGGAATGAAGTGCGGCTCTGTCAGGCTAGTTCATGGAGGATACTAAGAGAAGAACAACTCTACCCGTTTCATTCAAAAAAGGTGCAGGCTCTTTATGACGATGATCGGCCGAGACGGTTGGAAATGTGCAATCAGATCCTAGCTAAGTATGAACACGATAATCGATTAATTGGCGTCATATTATTCACTGACGAAGCTGGTTTCACTCGTGATGGCATAACAAATCTACACAACATCCACACATATGCTTACGAGAACCCAAACAATGTGGTAGAAACGAAACATCAGCGTAGATTTTCACTAAATGTGTGGGCAGGGATAATAGGAGATTATCTTATTGGTCCTCATTTTTTTGATGGCCCATTAACTGGTGACGTATACTTAGATTTTATCCAAAATCGTCTCCCATTGTACCTGGAAGATGTGCCATTGGAAGTAAGGGCCAACATGTGGATCCTCCAAGACGGAGCTCCGAATCACTTTAGTATACGTGTCCGACAGTATTTGAATGCAACGTATCCTGAGCGATGGATAGGACGAAGTGGACCATTGGCATGGGCAGCGCGGTCACCAGACCTTAATCCTATGGATTTTTTCTTTTGGGGTCATTTGAAACAATTGGTGTACGATATTCCAGTAATCAACGTCGAGGATCTTCGCTTCAGGATAATCGAAAAGTGCCAAATTATTAAAGAAACACCAGAAATTTTTCATCGAGTTAGGCGACATTTTTTGAAGAGTGTTAGGAAATGTATGGAAGAAAATGGGGGATATTTTGAGAATCTTTTTTAGTTTGTTTAGTACTGTTTCATTAATTTTTATCAATTAAATGTATATCGCAATAATCCATAATATGAATATTTACTGATTAGCCATTATTAGTTATTTTAAGATTATAAATTAAATAGTTTAAAAAGCGAATTTATTTGATGTTAAAGTGACAGCTCTAGTATACTTTGATAGCTATTTACCTGGTAGCTGGTGGTAATGAAATGAGAAAAGTAAATTTACCACTTAATTTTTAAGGGTGATTTACGTCTAAACCGTTGGGTTTAGCGATGTAAATAAAGAGCACCTTTTTTAAAGGCCTGGCATCAGTCTTTCAGAAATTATGCCAAAAACTACTGTAGCTGTCAACACTAAAAAATTATGACAAAAAAACAATTTTTAATGTAGGTAAAGTGCCCTCTAGCGGCAAACAATCAATGTGAATTGTTACTAAAATGATGAAGCGCAGAAGACTTAGCCTATCTTTCAAATATTAGTCAAATCGGTTTTCCTGTAAGCGAGTAATTCAAAAAACAAAAAATAAAAACTTGAACTTGGACGGCTTGTAACTCGAAAACGAATGACATTTTGAAAAAAAATTATATGAAGCTCTACCCTTATTTTGTCAAGTAGAATCACCCCCTTAAGTTTCGTGATCGATTTTTGAATCACCCTGTATATATATATATATATATATATATATATATATATATATATATATATATATATATATATATATATATATATATATATATATATATATATATATATATATATATATATATATTATATTTGTTTGTTTTTCTTAAGATTATGATCCGTTAAAAATGAAATTAAAGTGTAATGGTGGTGTTGTATTTTTTGTATATTACATCTTTTTTAAACATTAACGTTTCGGCAATTTTTTTACCTGCATCAGACTGTGTGTAGCTTAAACAATGATTCAGGAATAACACTGCACTCACATGTATACATTTATTTAAAAATTATGTTCTATGTGTGTCATCTGTCGGATAAGGAGATTCTTTAGGCGAATATTACGGATTTTAAATTAATTTCTTCAAGCTCAAAATGCAGGATAGAATATGTCGGATAAAAAATTGACATGCCTTAAGTGCTTTCAATATCGGTGTTGGAGAATTTTAAGGTTACAAATCTAATTTGGATAAAATGTTTTTTTTTTGCGTTCTCAGACACTCAACTCAATTGGAAAAAGCGCTAAAATCGAAAAAAAAAAAACAATTTAAATTAAGTCGGCATCAAATTATCACTAAATGGAAAAAATAATTACTAACATGAGATATATACAAGCTACCGTAAGGAAGCCATTACAAACAAAATAGTTCTCAATCTTTTTATGTGGATCGCATTTTGACAATCATTTATTTGGTGCCGACTTCAAAAATTTTAATTTCATATAAAAATTTGTATTGTTTTTTTCGCTTTTTAACGCTTTTTTAGAAGTAAATTCATTTTTTTTATATCCTATCCCTGTTTTCAACTCTCTCCATGGACACACTGTATTAATAAACGGTCTTGCCAAATACGAGCAAAATTTTTTGGACACACTATATATTTGTTACAGATAATGACAAAAAAAGGAAATAGTAGTCGCATCCAATCTATGAAAAAAGCTGCCACCTAAAACTTTTTCTACATTAGCACTTAAGGAAATTGGGACTTAATATTTTATATACAATATTACCCATATTTTTTATCGTAACGCGTCACTTTCTATTTCGCTTTGCATTTATTTTGTGATCGTAACCGCATAACATTTTCTGACCCTTCGACGTTCTTTTTCCTCTATTATATTTATTTATATTAAGTTTTTTGTATCATTTACAATAAATAATTCAGTTAGAAGCAGGGCTGGGTTGATTTTGATCAAACGATTTAAATCATAATTAAAATCACAATTTATATCACTTGGTCTTTTTCAATAAAATTCGGATTTAAATAAAAAAAATATTTATTACGATATTTCAAACCACTTGTCAAAAAAAAAATTCATATACGACTTCATAGCTACAATGCAACTCCTAAATATATATATATATATATATATATATATATATATATATATATATATATATATATATATATAATTTTTAAAAAATATTTAATTTTACCGGTACACACCTTGACATTTAGTTACTCAATTACTAATGAAATTCAACCTTTACATCGTTTATTTGAAGATACATGGAATGCGAGTGTGTTTTATTTTATATGTAATTTTTGTATTTTGCAATGCAAAAAAAAAACAAAAAAAAAAGTATACATTTGCTTTTATGTTTAAGAGGATATTCAATTTTTCGTTCTTATTAATAGGATTGAATATTTAATATTTTTGTTTAAATTAGGCTGGTGTAAATGTGGCTCAAATTTCCCATATCTGTTCTGTAGTTAACATTTCATATATATATATATATATATATATATATATATATATATATATATATATATATATATATATATATATATATATCTTTGTTTTCTTAAACCATCTATATTTATTTTTCTGAAATTTCTTGGGTATGAGGTTTTTTGTTTTTAAAACAATCTAATCAAAATTTGACGTTTCGCCCATTTTTTTTGGGCTTTATCAAAAATATATTGTCAGTCAGTCTATGAATAAAATCTACAGAGAAAAACAGAACAATCAGCCATCACTGAAACAATTAAATACACTTAAAATAGACATACATATTTTATAACTAACACACTGTACAATATTAAAAATGTAAATTTAAAATTCTTTGCTAGATCTTAAATTTACATTTTAATATTGTACAGTGTGTTAGTTATAAAATATGTATGTCTATTTTAAGTGTATTTAATTGTTTCAGTGATGGCTGATTGTTCTGTTTTTCTCTGTAGATTTTATCCATAGACTGACTGACAATATATTTTTGATAAAGCCCAAAAAAAATGGGCGAAACGTCAAATTTTGATTAGATTGTTTTAAAAACAAAAAACCTCATACCCAAGAAATTTCAGAAAAATAAATATAGATGGTTTAAGAAAACAAAGATATTATAAAGAATTGCATGGGTGAAAAATGCAAACAACACCTAACCGAACGTTCCTGATAACAATAAGAGAAACCTATGGATTACAATGTGCGGAAACGATGAAAGCATTCTCTAAAACTTGCAGTAAACTGGCAAAGCAGAAGAACAGAAGAATCTTCCTGTTAAGATGCAAACATTTGAATGTTTTTCCTGTGTTTTTAAATTTTAAAGTGTCAAATATACATTTTGCAGGTACGTACCTTAAAAATAAGTTTAAATATATTATAAATAGTACTAAACAAAAAATTTTAGATTTATGTGTCACTGAAACTACTAAGAGTATAAATTCCTTAAATTTTCAAAGAAACACACTTACACAAAAAATAAAAAATGAAATACCTTTAGAGATTTTTACGAAATTTTTAGAATATGAAACCTTAAAATATGAAAAAATTTTTAATTATATAAAACTTAAAAATCAAAATAAAATATCTAAGCTTGTTTCAAATACTAATAATAATAATAATGACAAATGTAAAACTTCTGATTGGTTAGAAAATATCTCTGATAAGCAAATTCCACAGGATGTTGCGGAGGTTTTGGCTTTGGGTGATAAATTCGCATTACCAGTGGTAACTGAAAAACAACTCCCAACAACTGAATATATAGCATGTTTAGAATCTGCCATACATGACAAGCCCACTGAAATTAAAGATACCATACGCGCTGATATTGTAAATATAATTACAAATCATAAAATGAAATTAAAACATAAAAATCAAAAACCAAATACCTTCCAGAAAAAAATTTCCAAGCAACTAAATAAAGCAAAACAATTTATTAAAGATAATCCCGATATAACCATTTTAAAACCAGACAAAACAAATAAAACTGTAGTTATGAACACAAAGGACTACAACTCAAAATTAAATAATTTACTATCTGACAACCTAACATACAAGAAACTTCGCAGTGATCCTACTAACACTTTTCAATTAAAAAATAATACCTTGATCAAGAAAATGATATCCAAAAAACTCATGTCTGAAACGGAAGGCAAAAAATTATTAATACATAACGCAGTTGCACCTAAGATCTACGGACTGCCTAAATTACATAAACCAGGCATTCCACTTAGACCCATAGTCTCGTGCATACAATCACCGTTCTACAAATTATCTAAATATCTTAGTAATTGTTTATCAAAAATTACTTGTAAAAATGAGTATTATATAAAGGACTCTTTTAGTTTTAGGGAATTCATCAACAGAACAAAAATTCCAAATAATTATAGTTTACTTTCTCTTGACGTAGTATCATTATATACCAATATACCTAACGAACTTTTAAATCAAATAATAAAAGAAAAGTGGGAAATTTTAAAGGAACATACCAGCCTTAATCAAGATATTTTTATAGAATCTATAAATCTAACGTTAACTAATAATTACTTCCAATACCAAAATACTTTTTACCAACAATTAGATGGCTGTGCCATGGGATCACCCATCTCTTCCACAGTTCCACAACTTGTAATGGAGTATTTGGAAGAAACCGTCTTAAATAATACTATTATCCCTATGACCTTTTTCAAAAGGTATGTTGATGATTGCCTTACTGCCGTTCCAGAAATCCATGTACAAGACATTTTAGATTGCTTCAATAACTTTCACCCCAAATTACAATTTAAATCAGAAATCGAACAAAACAGTAGGATTAATTTTTTGGACATAACAATAATAAGAAACAATGTTGATGAATGCCTTAAGACGAAGTGGTATACAAAAGAAACATGGTCTGGCCGATATTTGAACTACAATTCACACCATCCCCTATCTCAAAAGAACAGCGTTATCATCGGTCTAACAGACAGAGCACTAACTTTAACGTCTCCTGAATATCGAGCCGAAACACTTAAGAAAGTCAAAAAAATTCTGATTGAAAATAACTTTTTAGAATACCAAATTAATAAAATTATTAAACAACGAATTCATAAATTTTATAATACTAGTAATATAGACAAATCAGCGAACCCAGATGGTAACAAAAAATACATAGCTATGCCGTACACTCAAGGACTTTCAGAAAAAATAAAATACACCTTAAAAAAACACGACATTGTTGTATGCCACAAATCTCAAAATCATTTGTCTTCACTTTTCACTCCGTTAAAAAGCAAAGTAGCAACCAAAAAGAAGTCAAATTTAATATACGCTGTACCTTGTCTAAACTGCCCAAAAAAATACATAGGCATGACAACGCAATATTTGGATAGTAGACTGAATGGTCACAAGTACACCAAAAATGCTTCAACTGCGTTACATAAGCACGAATCTTCTCAAAAACACGAATTTGATTTCGCAAACACACAGATATTAGCCCAGGACCAAAACTACCGCAAACTGCTTATTAAGGAGATGATTCATATTAAAAAAGAAAAGCATGTCGTAAATGACAAACAAGATATAAAAAATCTTAGCCAGATTTATAATAACCTAATTAATTAAAAACTGTATTAAAAATTATAACAAATACAACACTAAAATCCAAAAAAAATATCTGATTCTTAAATAATATAATAATTGCTCCACAAATAATTAATAAAAATATATTAAAAAAAAAAAACTTTTACTGATAATACCAAATTCCTTCATACTGACAATGTATACTCTTAGTTGAATTATATACGGCACAACTACAACGGGTGCGTATCTAGCAAAGAATTTTAAATTTACATTTTTAATATTGTACAGTGTGTTAGTTATAAAATATGTATGTCTATTTTAAGTGTATTTAATTGTTTCAGTGATGGCTGATTGTTCTGTTTTTCTCTGTAGATTTTATCCATAGACTGACTGACAATATATTTTTGATAAAGCCCAAAAAAAATGGGCGAAACGTCAAATTTTGATTAGATTGTTTTAAAAACAAAAAACCTCATACCCAAGAAATTTCAGAAAAATAATATATATATATATATATATATATATATATATATATATATATATATATATATATATATATATATATATATATATATATATATATGAATCGTACAAGTGTGCACAAGTGGTATCGCGAGGTTAAAAATGGTCGTACGTCTGTACATGACGATCAGAGGAGCGGAAGACCTTCAATTGTGACTGACGAAATTGTGGAAAAAATCGAAAATGTGCTCCGTAATGATCGCAAATTTACTGTGGATGGACTTTTTGCGATGTTTTCGCAAATCTTCAGATTTCTGCTACACAAGACCGTCACAGAAACCCTCGGATATCGGAAACTGTTTGCTAGGTGGATCCCACAACAGCTGACAGACCATCACAAGTTAAATCGAGTGCAGGCCGGGAAAGAGTTTTGAGGCGCTACAAACTCCATGGAGATGAATTTTTCTGCTCCATTGTTACTGGAGATGAAATCTGGGTGGCATACTACAAGCCTAAAACCTGAGGGGAGTCTCAACAGTGGCGTCACACCTCTTCACCCTCCATCAAAAAGTTCAAAACCACAATTTCAGCTAAGAAAATGATGGCATCCGTGTTTTGGAACTGTCAAGACATAATTTTGATTAATTATGGTACCATGTTAACTTCAAGATGACACACGTGGTATCGCGTTCACTATATTGCGTTCGCCATATTGACTCCAGAAAAAATACTATTAAATTCATAATTTACACTCTCAAGAAAGTCGAAAAATGCAAAATTTTTGGGGCTCCATATTGAATCCGTAATTAACACTAACAAATATCCCCAAATACTGACTTTAGATAAAATCGAGAGATGTAGAATCTTTAGTCCTTCATCTTAGCTCCGCCATGTTTATTTTTTTTTAAATAATATCAAATTCGTAATGTGCTCTCATATCAATTTTGAAAAAAATCGGACAAAACCAATTTTTTTTCCACCATATTGAATACGCCATATTGAATTTTTTAAAAATAATTTTAGATTCGACATGTGTGACCCCGAAAACTTTCCCGTACCATTTTTGTTGAAAATCGGACAAAATAAATTTTTTGTCCGCCATATTAGATCCGCCATATTGATTTTTTTTTAAATAATTTCAAATTCGTTATGTGAGGCCTCGAAAACTCCCCCATTTCATTTTTGGAGAAAATCGAACAAAATTGATTTTTTCGTCCGTCATATTGGATCCGCCATATTGAATTTTCTAAAAATTATTTTAGATTCGTCATGTGCGACCCCGAAAACTCTCCCGTACCAATTTTGGAGAAAATCGGACAAAATCGATTGTTTTGTCCGCCATATTGGATTCGCCATATTGAATTTTTTAAACATGTTTTGAATTCGTTATGTGCAACCTTGAAAACTCCCCCATACCAATTTTGGAGAAAATCGGACAAAATTAAATTTTTTGTCCGCCATATTAGATCCGCCATTTTGAATATTTTAAAAATAATTTCATATTCGTTGGGTATAACTCCGAAAATTCCTCCAAACCAATTTTGGAGAAAATCGGACAAAACAATTTTTTTGGCCGCCATATTGTCAGCGCCATTTTGAATATTACTGCACCAATTTCGTCCAAAAAAATATGGGACCACCATAGCCACTTTATGAACATAATATAAAAAATTTTATTCAAATCGGTGCAGCCGTTCCGGAGTAATCGGTGCACATACATAAAAAAAAATACATAGTCGACGAACTGAGAACCTCCTTCTTTTAGAAGTCGGTTAAGAACTTTGGTATAGCTATGACTCTTCATAGGCGTCAAAAACCCGCTGGCCTTCCCGACTACATGACATTTCTTCTTATTACGTGTCCGTCTTTCTACGCCTATGAAAAAATCTTCCTAGAGGTTGAGATTGTTTTTATTTTTTTTTTAATTTGATCGATTTTACTGTTTTCTTAGTTACCTGGGACGCTGGGAAAAAATATAGGTTCAATATCTTTGAAAAAAGATAATATAGAATAATAAAAAATATTTATGCCAGAATTTTGCTTGCTAGACTGCAAATTTTCAATCCCGTCTATATATTTTAAAAATTCGAAATTATGAATTCACTGGAGAACATTTTGAGACGTTTTAGTTGAAAATTACCTGGACTATTAAAGTTCACAAAGATTAAAAATCAATGCAGTGACGCCACCGGCCGGCATGCACAGTCCGTTCGAAATAAAGTTATTGTGGACTCGATATCGTTTCCCTGCGACCATGAAAATTGCATCCGGGTGTATTTCTCTGTGCTGGCGTAGATTTTTATTTATTCTTCGTCGATTTCGTTTAAAGGATATGGGTTTTATATGCTTGCCGATTCTAAGTAGGTCGGTATTTTAAATCTTTTGAAATTTCGTCGCTTTAGAGTTTATTTAAAAGATTTAGAAAATAATTTCGTTTTATAAAATCCTTTAATCTGGTAGTGTTTTTAATTGAAACGTAGACATCCCCCAAAATAATGCGTTACACTTTGAAAGAATATTTATTAGAATGACCATTAGGAAGATTTTTTAACCGATTTCCAAAAATAGGACGTTTTAAATTCGACGGCCTGGTCGTTGCATTAATACCATAGACATAGTAGAGAATGGACCAGGCTAGTCATTCATGAATATGAAATTTATAAGCGCCAACATGTTTGTAGGCCAGGGGTTAGAGGGGTGTCATAGCTCACAATCTATCATACGCCAGCGGCGTAACAATTTTAAAACGAATAAAAATATCAATTAATATTCTATGATGCTTTTATTTGCAGAATTGAAATAAATATTTTTTCATAAGAAATAGTTAATTACTCTATCAATATGTCGTGATACGGAAGTTGTTGTACTTGAACATAAATCAGTATTCAGTATAAAAATAATCGTAATATTCATATCATTTATCTTTTACGACATTAATGACTTGAAATAACCTTTTTTTTATCCAAGGCACTAGTTATTATTTAAAACAGAGTACCATGTAAGAATTATCCAAGTCCAAAGTAAAAAATTGCGTAATATTTTGCCGGATTTCAGTTAAGTGGCTAATTAATGCCCACAGTTTTAAAACCGACAAAAAATTTGTTTCTTGAACATTACTGTGATTGAAATTTTTTTTCTAAATTGCATGGACTCGCCGTCTATTTTTATTATTCCTAACAACGTGTCTATGCCGTACAGACACTCGCATATGAAATTTAACGTCAGCCATGAACATCGTAAAAAAGTAGTCTCACCAAAGTTCTAATGTCTCAAATATTGAAGTGCAATACTGAATAAATGTAACGACGTCGCGGTATGCAAATGACTACTTTGACGTTTGGTTAGTATACCAATTATTTGTAAAAATAATAACACTTGTACAAAATTCCTAAAACGAGAAAATGGAGATATTTTTTGTAAGTTAATAAATGAAGCAAATTAAAAATGGAAATATTTAAAAAATATATATTCGACGGTGTATGTGTTCAGGAGAAAATAGAGTATTTACAACTTCATTTTCAAGAAATAACCTGTTAATATTTGTATATAATTTCAATTATGATTTGGAATATATATGATAGACTGTTTCAATTTAGGTATTAATCTGAAAGACTTGTTACAGTTAAACCTGTTTTACTGAACAGTCCCCAAACTCCAATCATAAGAAATTGGTATATAAAGAAATACAATAAAACAAATTAATAAAAATAACTATTAAATTTGTTTGCCCATTAAGTTTTGGCAGTACTATTGTTGAAAATTTTTAATATCTCGAATTAGCAATCTGTCATGTGTTTCTAACGGAAATTATTTATTTTAATATGATTAGTGTATTTCTTGATTTTCACTGTTTCTAGTATCCTAAAATATTTATGACAAAATATACCGATAAGGAAATGTGTGGGATAAAAATAAGTATATGCTATTATTAAATATATTACTTGTTGGTCATATTACAATTATATATATATATATATATATATATATATATATATATATATATATATATATATATATATATATATATATATAAAATAGAATAACGTACAAAAAAATATACTTTTTTTTCTTACTTACTGACTATCTAATTTGTGTAAAGCAAATCTGAGACTATCTAACTATCGGGCATCGAATAAAAATAAATAAAAATTGCAGAAATTGAAGTTTCATTTCTGGACTTTTCACACATGACAGTTATTATGCAAGTCATATATTTATTTATAACGTTTATGAGTTTTTTTTTGCAGATTTTGTAATATCTTGGTTAAATGAAAATTTTACACTTTTACAAGTAATAGGGAAAAAAAAATTAAGGAAAAAATTGTAAAAAGATAGGAAAAGCGGTACTATTTGGTGTAATATTACAAGGGAAATGTTAATGAAAAATAATAGAAAATGGTGGGCTTCTATTATGTTGGTCTCACTTTAAAACACGAACACCATCAAATCGATAATAGAAATCGTTTGGGCCAAAATGTTCACTACAGATACGAAGTGACTTGGGCAAGATTTTATCTTGTAGTCCTAATATATTAATCCAAAGGTCTCGGCGGTTAGAATCACTGGGAAACCTATAAAAAATCACTGATAACAAAATCTAAAATCCCAAGTTACCCGCCTATGATACCAAACTTAACCTAACCTACCTGTGAAAAGTTAAATTTGGAAATAAATAATCCAATTTTCGGCAAACTTGGCAATGATTGACCATTTTGTCACTAATGAATAATTAGTCACTTACAAAAACACTTTTGGAATCACAAAAAATTAAAAAACGATCCAAGACACACAACGTCAACCACAAAAATGTCATATGCCAAAATTTTTATGAATGGACCGGATTCAACCTTGATCGTACGATAGCGTAAAAGAAATTTGCGAGGTTGCCAGATTTCATAGTTTATCACACTACTTAGAAATCTTGAATATTCTGGGAGTTAAACTGACGCATTATAAAGCATACTATTTTAAAGATATTAGTTTACTATTGTAGCAATAAATTGTTTATAAATATTATATGGAATATATTATCATAATATTTTTTTTTTCATAAAAATTGGGTATTAACAAATTATATTGTTTTCCCTTATTTTTTTCCAAAACAGTTGGCAAATTACTACTGATTGTGACCCATTCGTGGCGTTTTGTTTTTGTAAACATTCCATGTCCAGACGTCCATGATGAATACTATTCAAGTCACGGTATACGAGGATGGTTCGATAAGTTCTTGGCTAGTAGGATGAAATAACTATAATGTTTTGTAAGCATTAACTTTGAGATGACGCCCTGCAAAGTTTCAGATGTTTGCGTTCAGTTGCTTGTTTGTGGCGATCGAGTGAACACATAAGGTTCGATATTTTGTCAAAGATGGATAAAATTGAAGTTCGAGCAGTTATAAAATACTTTGTTTTAAATGGCTTAACTTCTACGGACATTAAAAGTGAGTTAGATTCTACTTTAAAAGATTCTTCTCCTTCGTTTTCGACAGTAAAAAAATGGGCTGCTGAATTTAATTATGGTTGTACATCAATTCAAGATGATGCTCTTGTTGGCCGTTCTGTTAACCAAAAATGTAAAACTCAATTTTGAAAAAAAACACGTATAAATAGCTTACTAAGACACCGAACAGAAGAAGAAATTAAACGCAAAAAACAGCTATTTATATTACTTTATCAAAACGTATGAAAATCGCGAAACTCTCGTCTAAAATAACACACGATGTTCCCTTAATTTCCCAAATTAAATCAAAAACAAATCAAATAAAGAAAACTTTCTTTCCCGATGATTATATCCGTTACGTAATTTTTCCACGGCACTGGACGGCGGTCCTGCTTCTAACGAATTTCAAATTGTGACTGACTTTAGTACTTCTTGAAGGGCCAGGTTTGTACGCCCTGCACCCCGCTGGTATGCATTTCACCCCCATGTATCCCTGTAACTGTAAATCTCTGTAAATTTCATTCCTTAATATTTCAAAGGTTTGGGTCTTTTCGTACTGAAGGCGTTAGCTATACTATACCGGATGCTTGATTCTCGAATTGGCCTTTGAGCGTCTTAATCTATTATCGTTGGTGCAAAACTCCATGACCTACGTTTCAAAGTGCTTCCACATGTGCCATATTCGCCGTATCTGCCTCTCAGCGATACTTTCTCTTCCCAAACTTGAAAAAATGGCTCGCTGGACGAAAATTCCCTTCAAATAACGAGGTCTGAGCAGCGACAACTGCTTATTTTGCAGAGTTGGACAAATCGCATTATACTACGGATATTAAAATGTTAGAACATTGTTAGTCTGAATGTATTGAAGTACAAGGGAATTATGTTGAAAAATAAATGAAAACATTTTCAAAAATCTTTTGTTTTCTTTATCAGGCCGAGAACTTATCGAATCATCCTCGTACACATAGTAGAACAAAATAAATAAATTTCATGGAGCAGTACATTTGCTTTTATGAAAAAATGTGATTTTTAACATTTATATCTAACTAGCGACCCGCCCCGGCTTCGCACGGGTGCAATGCTGATACTAAATACACTACAGAAAAACTGTGACTATTTATTTTATTTTTACAACAATTATTACATCGGCCTTCGACGCGCTATTTATAGGCACGCTGCCGCCGCCCCGGTCGGCCAGTACCGCCGCAAGCGCTACTTCCCGCAATTTTAAATCTGTAATATCTTCGAAAATATTCATTTAAATCTTGTGCTGTAAAGGACCATATAGATCTATATTAAATCAACAATGTATTTAAGCTATTTAATTGGATAAGGATTAATGCTGTATTGGTTAAAATCGCTTCAAAATTTGCCATTATTTGTCGTAAAAAGTAAATGACAAAAAAATGTTATTGTGGGATATCCATGAGAGATAGACATATACCATCGCGGAGTTTTCTGTAGACCTTTTCAATGTGTACAAATAATTAGTACATTATTTTGATAAATCTCGTAGGGTTCAGCCTGCGTTTGCAATGTAAGCGGAAAAAAATATGATAATTAACGACATCACATTAGAAACCTCAAAAATAACAGTATTTCTCCACTATTTAATGGATGTTATTATACATATAAACCTTCCTCTTGAATCACTCTATCTATTGAAAAAACCGCATCAAAATCCGGTGCGTAGTTTTAAAGATTTAAGCATACAAAGGGACATAGGGACAGAGAAAGCGACTTTGTTTTATACTATGTAGTGATATAGAATTTTTTGTGGGGTTTTTAAATATCACCCATTTTACTTTTTATACTAACATTTTTTCTAGTATTTTTTTGATAGTTACAATTTCCATTGTCAGTGTAAAATATTTTTATAACATTTTAGATACAGAGTGATGCATCAGGAATTACATTTACTATTTGATTTTTATTTAATATTTTTTCCAGCTTATTAAGTTACCATAGATTTAGCTTAAATTAGATATATCTTTTTTATCTTTTACCGTGTGTTTCTCCTTTTTAACCGACTTCTAAAAGAAGGAGGTTCTCAATTCGTCGACTATGTATTTTTTTTTATGTATGTACACCGATTACTCCGGAACGGCGGCACAGATTTGAATGAAATTTTTTACGTTATGTTCAGGAAGTTGCTGCGAGGGTTCCATATTTTTTTAGATGAAATTGGTGCAGTAAAATCTAGGTTGGTGCTTACAATATGGCGGCCAAAAAAATTAATTTTGTCCGATTCTCTCTAAAATTGGCATGAAGAAGTTTTCGGGGTTGTACTCAACGAATCTGATAATATTTTTAAAAAATTCAATATGGCGGATCCAACATGGCGGACGAAAATATCAATTTTGTCCGATTCTCTCCGAACTTGGTATGGGGGAGTTTTCGGGGTCTCATATAACAAATCTTAAATTATTTTATAAAAATTCAATATGGCGGATCCAATATGGCGGACAAAAAAATTTATCCTTGTCCAATATTCTCCAAAATTGGTACAGGAGAGTTTTCGGGGCCGTACATGACAAATCTAAAATTATATTTAAATAATTCAATATGGCGGATCCAATATTGCAGACGAAAATATCAATTTTGTCCTATTCTCTCCAAAATTGCTATGGAAGAGTTATTGAGGTCTTACATAACAAATCTAAAATTATTTTAAAAAATTCTATATGGCGGATCCAATATGGCGGACGAAAAAATCAATTTTGTCCGATTTTCTCCAAAATTGTTATGGGGGAGTTTTCGGGGTCACAAATAACGAATCTGAAATTATTTTTAATAAATTCAATATGACGTATCCAATATGGCGGATAAAAATTTAATTCTATTTGATTTCTTTCAAAATTAATATAGGAGAGTTTTTGGAATCCCACATTATGAATCTGAAGTTATTTTTAAAAAAATTAAATATGGAGGATCTAAGATAGCGGATTAAAGATTCCACATCTCTCGATTTTGTCTAAAATCAGTATTGGAGGATATTTGTTAGTGTTAATTAAGAATTTGAAATATTTTTTGAAAAACTCAATCTGGTGGATTCAATATGGCGTCAAAAAAATTTAACTTTTCTTGATTTCCTCTAAAACTCATACAAAGGGGTTTTTGGGGATGTAAATTATGAATTTAAAAGTATTTTTCCAGGATTTCATATGGCGAATCCAATATAACGAACTAAAAATTTTACATTTTTCGATTTTATTCAAAGATGGGATTGAATTGTTTTTAAGATGTAAATAGCGATTATAGAATTATTTTAAGAAAATCTAATAATCCAGATGCAATATGACGGTCTAGAAATTTTAAATTTCCGAATTTCATCCAAAATTGGTACTAGGGGTCTTTCAAGGGTTTAGATTTAGATAGATTAAGACGTTAAAATTAATTTTTCTTGAAATTCAGTATGGCGGATATCCAAAAAAATTTTAGTGTTTCATTTTAGGGTGATTTATAATTTTATTTTGGATTTTTTATTGTTGCAAATTTGCGTCTCTGTTAATTTTTGCAGTACTGCTGAAATCAAAATAAAATTGATAAAATATTGAATAAGAGCAATTAAGTTTTCTTTTCGCAGACGATATCTATTTTTTTTTACGATTCAATCTCATGTAGTCGATAATTTTCTTTATACGATATTTTTTCGCCAATTAAACATCTTCATCGGGTACGAAAACCTACCGAGCTCCTAGACTAATGTAGATTTAAGCTTCCCTTAGACAATTAGTAATTTTCCTTAACCATAGAGTTGCTCGATCTTTTCCATCAGTAAGTGCCAAAAAAATTATGGGTACTTTTTGGTAATAGATGACAAACAAAATAACAGAGATTTAAAAAAAAACATTAAGAAACTTCATATACTCTCCACATTAATTTTAAAAAAGCATTTCTAAGCTGCAAAAAATTGACCCTAGTAAGGTATTAACTAGGATATTAACATTAACACCCTCCCGATGAGAACACACACCAAAGTCTTATAAATTTTCCCGTAAGTCGTATCGCACCCTAACCTCAACATATTAATTAGCCGACAAACCACAGGTGGTAAGTTGATACATCGCTTAATGCTCACCTCAAGTTACGCAAACTTTTCTGTCGGTTTGCCACAATGCTTCCTTTATTTTGGTTTCGGAATAGTTTTCGCATTACATGATATGTTAATATTAACGAAACGTAATTGTTTTATTGAAAGACTGATCTCCAATATAACTATTCCCAATATTAAAAATTATGAATGTAAGAAAAGGGGCCCTTCTAGCAGTTTGTTCATTTACTAGAGGATTTGGTTATCACTATCACTACATAGTATAAAACAAAGTCGCTTTCTCTGTCCCTATGTCCCTTTGTATGCTTAAATATTTAAAACTACGCACCGGATTTTGATGCGGTTTTTTTCAATAGATAGAGTGATTCAAGAGAAAGGTTTATATGTATAATAACATCCATTAAATAGTGGAGAAATACTGTTATTTTTGAGGTTTCTAATATGATGTCGTTAATTATCATATTTTTTTCCGCTTACATTGCAAACGCAGGCTGAACCCTACGAGATTTATCAAAATAATGTACTAATTATTTGTACACATTGAAAAGGTCTACAGAAAAACTCCGCGATGGTATATGTCTATCTCTCATGGATATCCCACAATAACATTTTTTTGTCATTTACTTTTTACAACAAATAATGGCAAATTTTGAAGCGATTTTAACCAATACAGCATTAATCCTTATCCAATTAAATAGCTTAAATACATTGTTGATTTAATATAGATCTATATGGTCCTTTACAGCACAAGATTTAAATGAATATTTTCGAAGATATTACAGATTTAAAATTGCGGGAAGTAGCGCTTGCGGCGGTACTGGCCGACCGGGGCGGCGGCAGCGTGCCTATAAATAGCGCGTCGGAGGCCGATGTAATAATTGTTGTAAAAATAAAATAAATAGTCACAGTTTTTCTGTAGTGTATTTAGTATCAGCATTGCACCCGTGCGAAGCCGGGGCGGGTCGCTAGTAGATAATATAGTAGTAATTTGAGTTCCAGATATAAACAATATACAGGTTGGTTCTCCGGGAAATTTATCGATCAATTGTGAGAAAACTATAATTAAGAAGAATCTGCAAATTTGAAAGTGTATTAACGTGCATGGGGGACAACCGGATAAAATATTTTTAAGATGGCAGCACTTCTGGTTATACCGGAAGTAAATGTCAACTTGCTTATTTTAAATGGAACACCCTATATGTTATTATATTTTTGATTTCCACGTAAAATTCTAGACATATTTTATGTATGATATTATATACTTAAGTCTCACCGTTTTGAATATATTTAAATTTTTATGTCAAAAATGACGTTTGCTGACCAAAACTTAACTCAAAATTTTTCCTATAAGAGAGTCTTAATTATTTATTTTGGGTTAGTTTTCTTGTAGACTACGATCGACTTTAGTAGTCTTTATATGATATTTTGAAAATTATTAGTACAGAGTGGTCAAAAAAGAAGAATAAAAATTGTATTTAAATAATCGTCAAAAGTCAATTTTTTCAAATAGAAAGCACCTATTTTTATTATTTTATCATATTAAGCATTAAAAATGAGAGTAACTTTGTATAAGATTGTTTATTCCAAAAATTTGTAGTTTTCAAAATATTGGCAGTTCAACATTTTTCTATTGTAAAAATGCTATACGGCTTTTAAGTTTTGTTATTAGTTGGCCATGACGGCGAGGCGTGGCGGAAATAAAACAATCGAACCTAATAGAATTGTCACTATGTCTTGCCATTTGACATTCGTTAATAATAATCATGCCGGGGCGAATAAATTACACGCACGAAAATTATTTAAACTTATTTATTATTTATAGAGAATGTGATAGTGTTATTTTAAGAACATGCGACACATTCGCGATACGATATCCGCAGAAACAGAAACCAACACCACGAGGGATTATAGAAAACTTCAAGAACTTTGTATCCATAAAAGTAAAAAAGAAATAGAAATAAACCAGTTGTTAATAACGAAAATATTGAAACTACAATTTCAGAATATCTACAAGGCAAATAGCATTAGAGTCTGGATTATCTCAAACATCAGTTTTAAGGATTTTATGGAAGCACAATTTTCTTCCCTATGTATATTCTACAGTACAATATTTAAAAGGCACTGATTTTGCTCGAACAATAGAGTTCTGTTAGTTTATTTTACTTCTGTCACAAGAAAATGGTGGTTTATTGGATAATATTATTTGGTCGGACGAAGCCAAAATCACAAAAATGGATTGTTTAATCGACGCCATTCCCACTATTAGAGCGACTCAAACGTTATTCCATTTAGAGAATTAAATTTTCAATATTCTTGGCAGTGAAAGCTATTTGAACATTTAACATAATTTTGAAAACGACTATTTAGAGAATTTGCCGCTCGCTGTCTATAGAATCCTGTTTTACCAGCATGATGGCGCACCTTCACACGGTGGCTACCTAATCGATAATTTTTTTCAAAATACTTTTCATGATTGATGAATAGGCAACAATGGTCCTTTCCTTTGATCACCCCGGTCCCCAGCTCTTTTAGTACTCGATTTTTTTATTTAAGATACAATTTAAAATTAAATTTATGATACTCCTATAACAACTATGGAAGATTGCATGTATATATATATATATATATATATATATATATATATATATATATATATATATATATATATATATATACATAGAATCTGTTTTAAATTTTTGTTGCAGAAATCTTGTAATAATAAACGTTTTGAAAAAGCTCATAATCATGGACGAAGCCGTCAACATAAACAAGTTGTTTATTTTTTTTAAATTGCAAATCTATACCCAATATATATATATATATATATATATATATATATATATATATATATATATATATATATATATATATATATATATATATATATATATATATCTTGTAACCGTTTTGCCATAAAAATTACCGAGATCTGATATGAGACTTCGTCTCTGGTATCCCTATTTTTAAGCTTGATACTTTGATTTACATGTGTCTATATCTTGAGAATCTAACAGCTAGTAGCTGTATTGAAATACGTAACAATTCAATACTATTGAACTGGATTGTCACGTTTTCTCGGAGAGAAATTGTTTGACTACCTTAAATCTACTTTTGTTTAGCAAAACGTAAAATGCATACGGTGTATTTGCACCTGCTCCCTATTTGATAATTACATACACAAACGATGTATTAAGTACCCTTTAAATATTACGAGAATATAATTTGGAAAATAGAGTATTTAAAATAGTAATTATTATTACCATTTAAATTAAGTATTTTAAAATTAAATAATTGCATATTTTTTTTTATATAGAAATGAAATTTGAAAAATGGGGTCCGTTTTAATTACCACATTAACATATTTTATTGCTTGGCCTCTTGTATTTGGATTCCATAGTTTACTGTTCAAGGATGGTTTGGATCAATGTTACCAACGTCATTATAGGATGATGAATTTTGCTTGTCAGTATAATAAGTGCTTTTAATTAGTTAATTTGCTTAATATATTTTACAATAAATATTAAAATTATATAATCAGACACTTTTTAAATAATAAAAAAAGGATTATTATATATCAATTCATCGTACAGGAAAAAGAGAATGTTTATATTTATACAGGATGTCCGCAAATAATGATGCCAAATTTTAAGGTATGATTTTTACATAACAAAATATGAGCTTATATAAACACAGTTCCGCAAATGCTTCCATAGCGAGCTACAAACCCTTGAAGATGGTGTCATGGAAGTGGCTTTTATGTAATTTATTAAAATCCACTTACTACACGGAAATGCACATTTGGGTATAAGTTAGCGTTATAAGAAACTACCTTTTAAAAATATCAAGTGACTCATATTGCAACCAGTGATGTGGGAAAAAAGATGTAATTAGATGTTTATGGTCATATTTTTTTTCGCCTAGTGTATTTTCGCTATTTTTTAAATAAATAATGGTTCCTTGAATATTTTTACTTAAAAATGGCTCTTTAGGTTTAAAGTAGTATAATCGACTGTTTTTCGATAAACAGACTTAAAATGACGACTACAGTTCGTATATGCAGTAAACAGGCTATGTAATAAAAATAAAAAGGAATTTGAGAGCTATTTTGACATTTTTTACATTTTGTTAAAGTTTTTTAAAAGTATTTTAAACAGTAGGAATATATAAATGTCTTAAACATTTTTTTTTATATTTGTGTCCGAGGGGACGAAAAATGGTTGATCTATACCCATCGCTATGTATTTAAGATAATTTTTACATTATGTCATAAATGTGGATCAATTCATTTTTTCCCCACGTAGCTGCGAGTAGGCGAACATTTCGCCAGAGGGCGCAGAACGCAGTCAGAGAAATTAGTATTGAATGGCCTATCTATTCCTCCCTTATTTAATCTTTGAGCGTATGCGTAGCGCAAAAAGATATATGTCAAATTTCAAGCATTGTGATTTGTTAAATTTAAAAAAAGACAAAGACTGAAGATTTCCCGTGTAAATTCGCCTTTTCCAAGTTAATTACGCAAAATAATGTTTAACTTAGCGGACTGCTTTAAATATGGCGGAAACTGTTAATTTTTAATACTTTGTGTGAACATAACCTATGTTTTTTTTAGAAGTTTGTTTTGTTTATACTTTTTTTATTTTGCGAGTTTTGAGATAACAGATATTTATGAACTATGTTAAATTGTTTTAATTTATTAAAAATGCTTGTTACAGAAGAGCATTATTGCTTGGTCCTCAAAAAAAAAACAATTCTTATTCACTTTTTTATTAATTTTATAATAATTGCAATAATACAGTTATTCGTTATATAAATTAAAGCTTATGGAATAAAGGTCGTTATATAATACAACTTCTATTCAACGACCATCTCTGATATCGAGACGCTAATCCACAGACATGCCCTTAGCTATGGTTACCGGATCAAATAATAAGATTTCCTGACAATATCTCTGGCTTTTTTGTAAATATATATATATATATATATATATATATATATATATATATATATATATATATATATATATATATATATATATATATATATATAGTATAATTATTTATCTCAATGTTGTATGTGGTATGTTAAAAAAGTGAGATTTTCAAAATATTTGCAATCGAAGCATTAAATGCGAATATTGAGTGAATGTTATCATTAATGGGAGCGTAGTGGACTAAGCAGAGAAATAGGCTGTCTATATTGTTATAAGCTTTGCTTCTCGTTGCCATCAATGCTATAACTTTGCTGATTCTGCTTTTGGTTTATCACTGGTTTCGATGAATACAAATAAATCTTCTAATATTACTTTTAATATTTTATTAAAATGTTCACTTAATCATGAGCTAACAACAGATTTTCTTCTTACTTACTAATTTAATGTCACTATTGTAGTTTTTTAGTTCCTCTCGTCTCTATGTTCATGTCCTAGTTATTTCTGTATCTAAATTATTATTTTACAGTCATAGGCGTACTAACAAATACAACACAACTATTTATATACGTGATTACTGAAATGAAAAAGTGTGTATTTATGGGACGATGACAATATGAACAAAGCTAGTGGTCTCTGTAAAAAGTAAAGTTTTTGAGTCTCTGAGATTAATGCATGCTTTTGTTTGACCCTATTAGAACATTTATTTACCTAAGATATAACTTCTTCTTAAGAGAGTAGTAAATATTAGACCATAATTATCTATTAATCCATAAGAGTAACTTAAAAATATTTATATATAGCAATTTAATAATAAATAATTTGTGGTAATAGTTGGTTTACAACAATATATTTTGTTTAGGTTCTACTCTAGACACAATTTAACTTAAAGAACATATCATGTGAAGAATGTCATAAAATGGTTATAAAAGACCAGCAATAAAAAATACGAAACTAAATTTATTAACATATCAAATTAACAATTCACTCATTTTGTTAACGTTTAATTAATTTATTTTTTTCTCACTAGCATGATTAATAAAAAAATGTTTATTACTTATATTTTCCTCTTTTAATTTCAAAAAAAAAACTGACAATTGCAATTTTTTCCTGTTTCTCTAACAGGGGGCTAAAACTTCAGACATGCCAGGAAAATTCCTGTCATCTGGTAATCCTACACTTCGCAAACTTTATAGAAACCTATTATATACAATTAAAAAGTAAAAATTAACATTGATGGAAATTTAATAACAGAAATCCAATTAGTATGATGTATAATGTATTCTTCGAAAAACTACAAACAATTGTAATTATTAAAACGATTGTTAAAATTACAATGTTATATTGAAATTCTCGTCTTTGAACTCCTTGGTAATTCTTTACCAGGTAGAAGTGGTAAACTTTGGAAATAAAACTTCTTTTAAAGAGTCCCATATTACCGCACAAGTATCCTTAATAATTTCAGAAACACTTTCTACCGACTCAGAATTCGCACTGTTGCTTTCACATGCTGATTTTTATCAGCTAAGTATTACAATGTCATTTCCAACCTAGTAATAAGGGTATAGCTGTACACATTCCATATAGTGTTTTCTAATTATTGGCCCAACAACAACGAAGGGCTCTTCAAATTCACCAAGAGTAACAGGAAAATATTTTTAGAAAATCAGGATCATTTCTCACATTTTTTGAATTAAATTATTAGTATCTTCAAGCCTTTCTTCAATGTCTTCCTTAAATACAGACCGGACTCAGTAGCGACGACTTTCTTTTTTTTTTTTAATAAATAATAAATCAATATTCTCTTTAGATTTTGTAACTTTTTTTTCTAGATTAAAATACTGCCGCAATTAATGCCTTCTTATGCTTCATTTTAATTTTTAGATAATATATAAACAAAAATCCTGGTAAAAGTTAGGTTAAGACAAAAAAACCACACCCTCATGACCGCGTAATGAAATCTCCCGTGTGGACGATACATTTTTAACACAAAAGCGCTTAATACGCCCACGCTCAAATATTTCTCGTCGTATGGACTCACCCTGACTGGAAACACCATAGTTGTTGATTATCCTCCACTATTTTTAATTTCTATTTGATGGCAACACTGCAAATAATTTTTCTATATTTTAGAAGATCAAACAATAAACGTTGTAGAAAATAGAAGCAAATAATGGCATACAAAATAATAGGTATTAAATTCCAAAACGTCAATGGACTTATCTCTATTATAAAGCACACTTCAGAATATGCGGGTTTATATCCTGGGTTTGGAAAATATTTTTCTTTTAATTTCTCAGCAGTAACTTTAAATAAACTTTGGTGTTTCTCTCTAAGGGAAACTTGAAACGCATATTTTTAGCTTTTGTGGAAGATACTGTTGTTTTCAACGAAGAAGAATTCTAAACAGAGAATACATATATTTATTAAACTGCATTAAAATGAACAGAATAAAGTACTTATATATATATTTATATATATATATATATATATATATATATATATATATATATATATATATATATATATATATATATATATATATAGAAAACAAAAAAGATCATATCCCAAACAGCACAAATACGTCTTAAAGACGTCCATAAAACGTTTGATCTCAACCTTCAGGGCGTCTTATGGATGTCCATCAAAGACGAATGACGTCCATAAGACGTTGTATAGACGGCTTATGTTACAAAAGGTAACGTCTTTAAGACATTTGCTTACAACGTCTTACGGATGTCCCTTCCCAACATTAAAACAACATATTCCACCATTAAAATAACGTACATTAAAAAGGATCCCTTTAATTTTTTTGTTTGTCTTCTTTACAAAGTCAAACTGTAATTATTCAAAAGTCCAAGAAATAGCTTTAATTAAGAAAAAATCAAGAGCAAAATATACACTGTCATTTTAAATAACTATAAGTTCCGAATGAATAATTTGCTTTAAAAAATATGTTCAACATAATCTCTTTGTACAAAAAAATACATAACTTCAGCATAATGTAAACTTTTTCTAATTTGAAATTTAAGAAGTGAGGTAGAAGAACAAGTATTTTCAGAACTACTACTGTTCGAACTATAAGTGAACTTATCAAATTTAAGCCTTATTTTATCCCTTCGATATAATAACTCTAAAAGGCAGACTATCAACAAAATAAAAGTTTATTGAAATAAAAAGTACACAAATCTTTAAATAGTTTTAAAAACAAGTATTTTTATTTAGTCGAATAAAAAATCTGGTCTGATGCCCTTTTCAGCCATGTTTGGATTGAAATTTCCTCATTCTTCCGACTTTTTGCCAGTCCTGTTGTCTCTGTAGATCCTAATAACAAACTGATTTTAATTTTATAGGATAAAGTTTATCATTTGTGGGAATAAATTTTTTGATATTTTTGCGAATTTTTATAATTGTCCTCTACTATAGAATCGTGACTTATGCTATTTCAAGGTTAATATGTGTAATGAAAAACAGAACTTACTCATAATAAGTCTCGCCATGTTGGAATCGTAGGACTTTCTCTTTCCTTTTCGTACTAATCACCTGTACATGGTAATTTTACAAACTCGCTTTACAAAGTCATAAATGCTCCCTACTCCCAGTTTTGAAATTTCTAAAACCTTAAACAAAATTACTTCTTGTAATTAACAAAACTCTATTTTCTATGTTCTTTAAATATAAACCAATCATTAGGAACAAAATAAATCTTACAGGTTTCATTAGTGGAGCACTCCATAAACAAACATTTGGCCTTCCACTTCATTAGTAATATTTCTTGTAATATTTAGGACCGGGTCTGGATGAGCTGTGCAAGCCTTTTTCGCACAGATAATATTTTTGAAGATTTCATTTCATACTTCTAACATAGAGTTACTATAAAAATATAATCGGTAAAACATTCGGGAATTTCCTGTAACACAACCTATAAATAACGTTACTGTTTTTCCTAAGTACATATAATTCTCGATCTTACCTTAAGTATTACATAAACACGGATAAAAAAGATTTTCAGAGGCACATAGATAAATCAACTATTTTAATAAAATTTTCACAGTTGGCACCCCAACAACATTAAAAATGAATAACGACATGACGAAACACAAATACAAAACTGAAAAATGACAGTTGACAGAAACAATAGTCGGGTTTTTTAAAGTTATAGTTTCGCTGGCATCATATTTATGTGTGTCATTGTTATCGGTACATCAAACAGTCTATGACAAAAAGCACCAAAATATTGATAAAAAAGATCACGCAAAAGTTCTATTAACCAAGGTCGTAGTGAGGCTACTAAAATTTTGTCGTTCAATCAAAAATTTTAACCTCAACTTGTTTTCAGCTGAGCTCTGTGCGGCGTTGCAAACTTATTACCCAACTGCGACAAAATCCATAGGGAAGGAAATGCTTTTTAGTTGTTATCAACTAAATTATACACAACTGTATTTATTTTCATATAAAATGTAGTATGTAGACTTTTAAAAGATATCTTAAAGACGTTGTATATAGACGTCTTATGGACGTCTTTAAAACAACGTCTATAAGACGCCCTATTTATGTCTTAAGACGTTCAGACGTAATCTGGATATAAAAATGACGTCTATAAGACGTCTAGTGCTGTGTGGGATATATTTTTAGTGTAAAAATTACTTATATAATTGCTCGTCGCAAAATAAATAATAAATAAAATATTTTTGTGCTTAAAGTATATATTTTATGACATGCTATAACCTCTAAAAAGTCGTAAACAAAAAAACATAGGCAGTGACTAATCTGTATATGCAGAGTATAAGAAAGATGAAAAAGACTAAAATTATTTCCTCAATAGATTTTTTTCCTTATAGACTTTTCCCTACTGTTAAACACATTTTAACGCGTGATATCATCTATGTAAACTTGCAATTTAAAGTCGAGACACAAAGTCCACTTTGTGAGTATAACGTATTTTATTTATTATAAAATTTCTGGTGAATGAGTTTTTACGTGGATTGTATAAAGAGAAATATCAAAAAGGGTGATATATTTAGGTCAGTTCAGTACAAACCAATCAATTAATGAATATGAACTGTACATTTTAAAATTGCTTTAGTTACAAATTAATATATTTTAAAACCAAACTTAAGCAAACATAGTAGTATCTGTGTTCTTTTAACCAAAAGAGGGCTCTTCTAAATTTACTATACTTCTCGATTTTATTGGTCTATTGCAGTGAAACATATTTCAAATTTGTTCAATTGTAGTAACTCACAATTGACCCAGTTTCAACAGAAACTCTATTAGAAACGCCTCATGAATTTCTATATATTTAATACTGAGATGTTGGGATTCTTCCATGAAAAGTTTCATGTCGTAATGAAAATTTTTGCTTTATAATTATATGAGTTAAACTTGTTTTCTTAGAATTTTTAGAGGAATTAATTATTAAACTATCTATAACAATTTATATATATATATATATATATATATATATATATATATATATATATATATATAAGAGTTTAACAGTTTCAACGAAAAATTACAGTTTACGTCCGAAATAGAGAATAATAATAAAATAAATTTTCTAGATATGACACTTATACGCAGAAAAAACAAAATTTTAACTGAATGGTACACTAAACCAACTTGGTCAGGTAGATATCTAAACTATTTCTCTAATCATTCAAAACCTCAAAAAAATAGCGTTATAATCGGTCTATCTGATCGTGCTATCTCCCTAACATCTCCAGAATTCCGACCAAAAATACTGCAAAAAGTAAAAGAGACACTAATAAATAATAATTTCAACGAAAAGACTATCACCAAAATAATTGATAAACGAACATATAAGTTTTATAATAACGTAAAAACTAAAAACATAAAACATAAACAACAAAAATATGTGGCATTACCGTACACTAGTGAGCTGTCAGAAAAAATAAAATACATTTTAAAAAAGCATGATATCATCGTATGCCACAGGTCACATAATAAATTAAATACATTGTTCACAAATTTAAAAAGTAAAACTCCTCTAATGAATAAATTAAATATAATATATTCGATCCCTTGCACAAATTGTCCCAAAAAATATATAGGCATGACGAGCCAATTACTGAAGAACAGATTAAATGGCCATAAATATACAAAAAACCCCTCAACAGTGTTAAACAAACACACACAGGACGAAAAACACACTTTTGATTATAACAGTACCATTATAAAAAACAAAGATATGAATTACCAATAAAATTTTTATAAAAAAATTGAACCGACTTCTAAAGTGCGCTAAAAAGGGAAAAGTAACTAGAAATTTTTATATCAAATTGAAATTTTTGAAGTCGGCGCCAAACTAATACCTGACAAAATGTAATTTCCATAAATAGATTAAAAATACTTTATTTGTAATTGCTTTCTTAACATAATTTGTATATATTAGTAGTTATTTATTTCATTTAGAAATAGTTTGGCGCCGACTTCAAAAATTCAATCAATTTCTAGTTATTTTTCCCTTTTTAGCGCAGTTTAGAAGTCGGTTCAATTTTTTTATAAAAATTTTATTTTTCAATTTTTAGTTTTGAATTCTTTATGATATTCATAAATTATTTGAACTACATGCTAATCGAGATTAATGTACCTTGCAATGACTCCAAGGTGGCAAAAAAGTACCTATTTTATCCAGAATTGTAAGTCACCCTAAAATGAACCACTAAAAATTCTTTGATTCTTAGAGTTCTTCAAATACCAATGAAATTGTGTCAAACAAATATTTAGTCTGTCATAGTAAATCCAATATCTTATATTTCAAATTAATTTTAGTCTGGTAATATAGGCCCCAAAACCTTCCAATATCAATATTTAAAGAATCTGAGACGTAAATTTCTTAGCCCGATATATTTTATATTGCATATTGAGTTTGTACACACCCCAAGAACCCTGCAATATCAATTTTAGATAAAACCGGAAAATGTAAAATTTTTAGTCCTTCATATTGTATCTAATCAATCTAATAGTTGTAAAAAATTAACTTCATGTAATACACCCCCCCCCCCCCCAACGCCCTAATACCAAATGTGAATAACGTAAAATTTTCAACCCACCATATTGGATCCGCCATAATGAATTTCAAAAAAACAATTTAACGTCTTAATCTAATCTAAATCTAAACCCTTCCAAGCCTCCTAGTACCAATTTTAGATGAAATCCAGACATTAAAAATTTCTAAACGGTCATATTGCATCTGACGAATTAGATTTTCTTAAAATAATTTTATATTCGCTGTTTACATCCTCAAAAATGATTCAGTTCCACATCTGAACAAAATCGAAACATATATATTGCATTCGCCATATTGAATCCTGAAAAAATAGGACTAAATTCATAATTTACACCCTCAATTTTTGAGAAAGTCGAGATATGTAAAATTTTTAGAACACCATATTGTATCCGACAGATTGAGTTTTTCAAAAAATATTTTAATTTCGTAATTAACACTAACAATAATCCCTCCATACTGACTTCAGACAAATTCCAGAGATGTAAGATCTTTAATCTGCCATATTAGATCCGCCATATTTAATTTTCTTTAAATAATATCAGATTCTTAATGTGCTATCCCAAAAACTCTCTCATATCAATTTTGAAAAAAATCGAACAATTAATTTTTATCCATCATATTGGATACGCTATATTGAATTTTTTAAAAATAGTTTTAGATTTGTCATGTGCTACCCCGAAAACTCCCCCATACCAATTTTGGTGAAAATCAGACAAAATTGATTTTTTGTCCGCTATATTCGATCCGCCAAATTTTCTAAAAATAATTCGTTAAGCCGAAAACTCCGCCATACCAATTTTCGAGAAAATCGGACAAAATTGATTATTTCATCCGCCATATTGAATCCGCCATATTGAATTTTTTAAAAATAATTTTAGATTCGTCATGTGCGACCCCAAAAACTCCCCCGTATCGATTTTGGAGAAAATCGAACAAAATCGATTTTTTGTCCGCCATATTGGATCCGCCATATTGAACCTGAACTAACCTGAACTAACCTGAACTAACCTGAACTAACCTGAGCTAACCTGAGCTAACCTGAGCTAACCTGAGCTAACCTGAACTAACCTGAACTAACCTGAACTAACCTGAACTAACCTGAACTAACCTGAACTAACCTGAACTAACCTGAACTAACCTGAACTAACCTGAGCTAACCTGAGCTAACCTGAACTAACCTGAACTAACCTGAACTAACCTGAACTAACCTGAACTAACCTGAACTAACCTGAACTAACCTGAACTAACCTGAACTAACCTGAACTAACCTGAACTAACCTGAACTAACCTGAACTAACCTGAACTAACCTGAACTAACCTGAACTAACCTGAACTAACCTGAACTAACCTGAACTAACCTGAACTAACCTGAACTAACCTGAACTAACCTGAACTAACCTGAACTAACCTGAACTAACCTGAACTAATCTGAGCTAACCTGAGCTAACCTGAGCTAACCTGAACTAACCTGAACTAACCTGAACTAACCTGAACTAACCTGAACTAACCTGAACTAACCTGAACTAACCTGAGCTAACCTGAGCTAACCTGAGCTAACCTGAGCTAACCTGAGCTAACCTGAGCTAACCTGAACTAACCTGAACTAACCTGAACTAACCTGAACTAACCTGAACTAACCTGAACTAACCTGAACTAATCTGAACTAACCTGAACTAACCTGAACTAACCTGAACCAACCTGAACTAACCTGAACTAACCTGAACTAACCTGAACTAACCTGAGCTAACCTGAACTAACCTGAACTAACCTGAACTAACCTGAATGAATATTTTACAGATAATTAAGACACTTGTAAAGCTTCTCTTAAAATCCCTGATTGCTGGGTGGCTTCAAAAATGCATAGTGAATTTTCAAATTAAAAATAATTTTTTTTTCCACGTCAGTGGATGTACCCATTTAAAATAAAATGTTAGCGTTATAATTGTTAAACTATGAATTTTTTGCAGATACCTAAGACACTTTTAAAGCTTCTCTTAAAATCCCTGGGTGCGGGGCGGCTTCAAAAATGCATAGTGAATTTTTAAATTAACAATAAATTTTTTTTTAACATCAATGGATTTACCTCTTTAAAATAAATTATTACCGTTATAATTGTTGAACTATGAATTTTTTGCAGATACCTAAGACACTTTTAAAGCTTCTCTTAAAATCCCTGGGTGCTGGGTGGCTTCAAAAATCCATAGAGAATTTTTAAATTAACAATAAAAATTTTTTTTAACGTCAGTGGATGTACCCCTTTAAAATAAATTGTTAGCGTTATAATTGTTAAACTATGAATTTTTTGCAGATACCTAAGACACTTTCAAAGCTTTTTTTAAAATCCCTGAGTGCTGGGTGGCTTTAAAAATGCATAGTGAATTTTTAAATTAACAAAAAAAATTTTTTAACGTCAGTGGATGTACCCCTTTAAGATAAATTGTTAGCGATATAATTGTTGTACTATGAATTTTTTCCAGATACCCAAGACACTTCTAAAGCTTCTTTTAAAATCCCTGAGTTCTGGGTGGCTTAAAAATTGCATAATGAATTTTCAAAATAACAAAAAAAATTTTTTAACGTCAGTGGATTTACCCCTTTAAAATAAATTGTTAGCGTTATAATTGTTGTACTATGAATTTTTCACAGATACCTAAGACACTTTTAAAGATTTTCTTAAAATCCTTGAGTGCTGGGTATCTTCAAAAATCCATAGTGAATTTTTTAATTAACAATAAAAAAATTTTTTAACGTCAGTGGATGTACCCCTTTAAAATAAATTGTTAGCGTTATAATTGTTGTACTATGAATTTTTTACAGATACCTAAGACACTTTGAAACCTTCTCTTAAAATCCCTCAGTACTGGGTGGTTTCAAAAATCCATAGTGAATTTTTAAATAAACAATAAAAATTTTTTTTAACGTCAGTGGCTCTACTCCTTTAAAATAAATTGTTAGCGTTATAATTTTTAAACTATGAATTTTTTACAGACACCTAAGACATTTTTAAAGCTTCTCCTAAAATTAGTGTGTGCTGAGTGGCTTGAAAAATACATGGTGAATTTTTAAATTAACAATAATTTTTTTTTTAACGTCAGTGGATGTACCTCTTTAAAATAAATTGTTAGCGTTATAATTGTTATACTATGAATTTTTTACAGATACCTAAGACACTTTTAAATCTTCTTTTAAAATTCCTGAGTGCTAAGTAGTTTCAAAAATGCATAGTGAATTTTCAAATTAACAATAAATTTTTTTTTCACTTCAGTGGATGTACCCCTTTAAAATAAAATGTTAGCGTTATAATTGTTGTACTACGAATTTTTCACAGGTACCTAAGACACTTCTAAAGCTTCTCTTAAAATCCCTGAGTGCTGGATGGCTTCAAAAATGCATAGTGAATTTTTAAATTAATAATAAAAAATTTTTTTAACGTCAGTGGATTTACCCCTTTAAAATAAATTGTTAGCGTTATAATTGATGTTCCATGAATTTTTCGCAGATACCTAAGACACTTCTAAAGCTTTTTTTAAAGTCCCTGATTGCTGGGTGGCTTAAAAAATGTATAGTGAATTTTTAAATTAACAAAAAAAAAGTTTTTTAACGTCAGTGGATGTACCCCTTTAAAATAAATTGTTAGCGTTATTATTGTTGAACTATGAATTTTTCACAAATACTTAAGATACTTTTAAAGCTTCTCTTCAAATCCCTGAGTGCTGGGTGGCTTCGAAAATCCATAGTGAGTTTTTAAATTAACAATAAATTTTTTTTTAACTTCAGTTGATATATCCCTTTAAAATAAATTGTTAGCGTTATAATTGTTGAACTATGAATTTTTTACAGATACCTAAGACACTTTGAAATCTTCTCTTAAAATCCCTCAGTGCTGGGTGGTTTCAAAAATCGATAGTGAATTTTTAAATTAACAATAAAAAATTTTTTTAACGTCAGTGATTCTACTCCTTTAAAATAAATTGTTAGCGTTATAATTGTTAAACTATGAATTTTTTACAGACATCTAAGACACTTTTAAAGCTTCTCTTAAAATCCCTGTGTGCTGAGTGGCTTGAAAAATACATGGTGAATTTTTAAATTAACAATAATTTTTTTTTAACGTCAGTGGATGTACCTCTTTAAAATAAATTGTTAGCGTTATAATTGTTGTACTATGAATTTTTTACAGATACCTAAGACACTTTTAAAGCTTCTCTTAAAATCCCTGTGTGCTGAGTGGCTTGAAAAATACATGGTGAATTTTTAAATTAACAATAATTTTTTTTTAACGTCAGTGGATGTACCTCTTTAAAATAAATTGTTAGCGTTATAATTGTTGTACTATGAATTTTTTACAGATACCTAAGACACTTTTAAAGCTTCTTTTAAAATCCTTGAGTGCAAAGTGGCTTCGAAAATGCATAGTGAATTTTTAAACTAACAATAAAAATTTTTTTAAACGTCAGTGGATATACCCCTTTAAAATAAATTGTTAGCGTTATAATTGCTGAACTATGAATTCTTCACAGATACCTAAGACACTTATAAAGCTTCTTTTAAAATCCTTGAGTGCAAAGTGGCTTCGAAAATGCATAGTGAATTTTTAAATTAACAATAAAAATTTTTTTAAACGTCAGTGGATATACCCCTTTAAAATAAATTGTTAGCGTTATAATTGCTGAACTATGAATTCTTCACAGATACCTAAGACACTTCTAAAGCTTTTTTAAAATCCCTGATTGCTGGGTGACTTAAAAAATGCATAGTGAATTTTTAAATTAACAAAAAAAAATTTTTTAACGTCAGTGTAAGTACCCCTTTAAAATAAATTGTTAGCGTTATAATTGTTGTACTATGAATTTTTCACAGATACCTGAGACACTTCTAAAGATTTTCTTAAAATCCCTGAGTGCTGGGTAACTTCAAAAATCCATAGTGAATTTTTAAATTAACAATGAAAAAAATTTTTAACGTCAGTTGATGACCCCTTTAAAATAAATTGTTAGCGTTATAATTGATATACCATGAATTTTTCGCAGGTATCTAAGACACTTTTAAAGCTTCTCTTAAGATATCTGAGTGCTGGGTGGCTTTGAAAATCCATAGTGAATTTTTAAATAAACAATAAAAAATTTTTAACGTCAGTGAATGTACCCCTTTAAAATAAATTTTTATCGTTATAATTGCTGAACTATGAATTTTTTACAGATAATTAAGACACTTTTAAAGCTTCTTTTAAAATCCCTGAGTGCTGGGTGGCTTCAAAAATCCATAGTGAATTTTTAAATTAATAATAAAAAAAATTTTTAACGTCAGTTGATGACCCTTTAAAATAAACTGTTAGCGTTATAATTGTTGTACTATGAATTTTTCACAGATATCTAAGACATTTCTAAACCTTTTCTTAAAATCCCTGAGTGCTGGGTGGCTTCAAATTCCATAGTGAATTTTTAAATTAACATAAAAAATTTTTTTAACGTCAGTGGATATACTCCTTTAAAATAAATTGTTAGCGTTATAATTGTTGAATTATGAATTTTTTGCAGATACCTAAGACACTTCTAAAGCTTTTTTTAAAATCCCTGGTTGCTGGGTGACTTAAAAAATGCATAATGAATTTTTAAATTAACAAAAAAAAATTTTTTTAACGTCAGTGGCTCTACTCCTTTAAAATAAATTGTTAGCATTATAATTGTTAAACTATGAATTTTTTACAGACACCTAAGACACTTTTAAAGCTTCTCTTAAAATCCGTGTGTGCTGAGTGGCTTGAAAAATATATGGTGAATTTTTGAATTAACAATAATTTTTTTTTAACGTCAGTGGATGTACCACTTTAAAATAAATTGTTAGCGTTATAATTGTTGTACTATGAATTTTTTACAGATACCTAAGACACTTTTAAATCTTTTTTTAAAATCCCTGAGTGCTAGGTTGCTTCAAAAATGCATAGTGAATTTTCAAATTAACAATAAATTTTTTTTTCACGTCAGTGGATGTACCCCTTTAAAATAAAATGTTAGCGTTATAATTGTTATACTACGAATTTTTCACAGGTACCTAAGACACTTTTAAAGCTTCTCTTAAAATCTCCGAGTGCTGGATGGCTTCAAAAATGCATAGTGAATTTTTAAATTAATAATAAAACTTTTTTTTAACGTCAGTGGATTTACCCCTTTAAAATAAATTTTTAGCATTATAATTGATGTATCATGAATTTTTCGCAGATACCTAAGACACTTTTAAATGTTCTTTTAAAATCCCTGAGTGCTAGGTTGCTTCAAAAATGCATAGTGAATTTTCAAATTAACAATAATTTTTTTTTTCACGTCAGTGGATGTACCCCTTTAAAATAAAATGTTAGCGTTATAATTGTTATACTACGAATTTTTCACAGGTACCTAAGACACTTTTAAAGCTTCTCTTAAAATCCCTGAGTGCTGGATGGCTTCAAAAATGCATAGTGAATTTTTAAATTAATAATAAAGCATTTTTTTAACGTCAGTGGATTTACCCCTTTAAAATAAATTTTTAGCGTTATAATTGATGTATCATGAATTTTTTACAGATACCTAAGACACTTTTAAATCTTCTTTTAAAATCCTTGAGTGCTAGGTTGCTTCAAAAATACATAGTGAATTTTCAAATTAACAATAATTTTTTTTTTCACGTCAGTGGATGTACCCCTTTAAAATAAAATGTTAGCGTTAAAATTGTGTACTACGAATTTTTCACAGGTACCTTAGACACTTTTAAAGCTTCTCCTAAAATCCCCGAGTGCTGGATGGCTTCAAAAATGCATAGTGAATTTTTAAATTAATAATAAAAATTTTTTCTAACGTCAGTGGATTTACCCCTATAAAATAAATTGTTAGCGTTATAATTGATGTACCATGAATTTTTCGCAGATACCTAAGACACTTCTAAAGCTTCTTTTAAAGTCCCTGATTGCTGGGTGGCTTAAAAAATGCATAGTGAATTTTTAAATTAACAAAAAAAAAAATTTTTTAACGTCAGTGGATATACCCCTTTAAAATAAATTGTTAGCGTTATAATTGTTGTACTATGAATTTTTCACAGATACCTAAGACACTTTTAAAGCTTTTCTTAATATCCCTGAGTGCTGGGTAACTTCGAAAATCCATAGTGAATTTTTAAATTAACAATAAAAAAATTTTTTAACTTCAGTGGATGTACCCCTTTAAAATAAATTGTTAGCGTTATAATTGTTGTACTATGAATTTTTCACAGATATCTAAGACATTTCTAAATCTTTTCTTAAAATCCCTGAGTGCTGGGTGGCTTCAAAAATCCATAGTGAATTTTTAAAATAACATTAAAAAAAATTTTTTTACGTCAGTGGATATACTCCTTTAAAATAAATTGTTAGCGTTATAATTGTTGAACTATGAATTTTTTACAGATACCTAAGACATTTTTAAATCTTATTTTAAAATCCCTGAGTGCTAAGTGGCTTCAAAAATGCATAGTGAATTTTCAAATTAACAATAAATTTTTTTTTCACGTCAGTGGATGTACCCCTTTAAAATAAAATGTTAGCGTTATAATTGTTGTACTACGAATTTTTCACAGGTACCTAAGACACTTTTAAAGCTTCTCTTAAAATCCCTGAGTGCTGGGTGGCTTCAAAAATGCATAGTGAATTTTTAAATTAATAATAAAAATTTTTTTTAACGTCAGTGGATTTACCCCTTTAAAATAAATTTTTAGCGTTATAATTGATGTACCATGAATTTTTCGCAGATACCTAAGACACTTCTAAAGCTTCTTTTAAAGTCCCTGATTGCTGGGTGGCTTAAAAAATGCATAGTGAATTTTTAAATTAACAAAAATAATTTTTTTAACGTCAGTGGATATACCCCTTTAAAATAAATTGTTAGCGTTATAATTGTTGTACTATGAATTTTTCACAGATACCTAAAACACCTTTAAAGCTTTTCTTAAAATCTCTGAGTGCTGGGTAACTTCGAAAATCCATAGGGAATTTTTAAATTAACAATAAAAAAATTTTTTAACGTCAGTTGATGACCCGTTTAAAATAAATTGTTAGCGTTATAATTGTTAAACTATGAATTTTTTACAGACATCTAAGACATTTTTAAAGCTTCTCTTAAAATTCCTGTGTACTGAGTGGCTTGAAAAATACATGGTGAATTTTTAAATTAGCAATAATTTTTTTTTAACGTCATCGGATGTACCTCTTTAAAATAAATTGTTAGCGTTATAATTGTTGTACTATAAATTTTTTACAGATACCTAAGACACTTTTAAATCTTCTTTTAAAATCCCTGAGTGCTAAGTGGCTTCAAAAATGCATAGTGAATTTTCAAATTAACAATAAATTTTTTTTTCACGTCAGTGGATGTACCCTTTTAAAATAAAATGTTAGCGTTATAATTGTTGTACTACGAATTTTTCACAGGTACCTAAGACACTTTTAAAGCTTCTCTTAAAATCCCTGAGTGCTGGGTGGCTTCAAAAATGCATAGTGAATTTTTAAATTAATAATAAAAATTTTTTTTAACGTCAGTGGATTTACCCCTTTAAAATAAATTTTTAGCGTTATAATTGATGTACCATGAATTTTTCGCAGATACCTAAGACACTTCTAAAGCTTCTTTTAAAGTCCCTGATTGCTGGGTGGCTTAAAAAATGCATAGTGAATTTTTAAATTAACAAAAATAATTTTTTTAACGTCAGTGGATGTACCCCTTTAAAATAAATTGTTAGCGTTACAATTGTTGTACTATGAATTTTTCACAGATATCTAAGACATTTCTAAATCTTTTCTTAAAATCCCTGAGTGCTGGGTGGCTTCAAAAATCCATAGTGAATTTTTAAAATAACATTAAAAAAAATTTTTTTACGTCAGTGGATATACTCCTTTAAAATAAATTGTTAGCGTTGTAATTGTTGAACTATGAATTTTTCACAGATATCTAAGATACTTTTAAAGCTTCTTTTAAAATCCCTGAGTGCTGGGTGGCTTCGAAAATCCATAGTGAGTTTTTAAATTAACAATAAAAAAATTTTTTAACTTCAGTTGATATATCCCTTGAAAATAAATTGTTAGCGTTATAATTGTTGAACTATGAATTTTTTACAGATACCTAAGACACTTTGAAATATTCTCTTAAAATCCCTCAGTGCTGGGTGGTTTCAAAAATCCATAGTGAATTTTTAAATTAACAATAAAAAATTTTTTTAACGTCAGTGGCTCTACTCCTTTAAAATAAATTGTTAGCGTTATAATTGTTAAACTATGAATTTTTTACAGACATCTAAGACATTTTTAAAGCTTCTCTTAAAATTCCTGTGTGCTGAGTGGCTTGAAAAATACATGGTGAATTTTTAAATTAGCAATAATTTTTTTTTAACGTCATCGGATGTACCTCTTTAAAATAAATTGTTAGCGTTATAATTGTTGTACTATGAATTTTTTACAGATACCTAAGACACTTTTAAATCTTCTTTTAAAATCCCTGAGTGCTAAGTGGCTTCGAAAATGCATAGTGAATTTTCAAATTAACAATAAATTTTTTTTTCACGTCAGTGGATGTACCCTTTTAAAATAAAATGTTAGCGTTATAATTGTTGTACTACGAATTTTTCACAGGTACCTAAGACACTTTTAAAGCTTCTCTTAAAATCCCTGAGTGCTGGGTGGCTTCAAAAATGCATAGTGAATTTTTAAATTAATAATAAAAATTTTTTTTAACGTCAGTGGATTTACCCCTTTAAAATAAATTTTTAGCGTTATAATTGATGTACCATGAATTTTTCGCAGATACCTAAGACACTTCTAAAGCTTCTTTTAAAGTCCCTGATTGCTGGGTGGCTTAAAAAATGCATAGTGAATTTTTATATCAACAAAAAAAAAATTTTTTAACGTCAGTGGATGTACCCCTTTAAAATAAATTGTTAGCGTTATAATTGTTGTACTATGAATTTTTCACAGATACCTAAAACACCTTTAAAGCTTTTCTTAAAATCTCTGAGTGCTGGGTAACTTCGAAAATCCATAGGGAATTTTTAAATTAACAATAAAAAAATTTTTTAACGTCAGTTGATGACCCGTTTAAAATAAATTGTTAGCGTTATAATTGTTAAACTATGAATTTTTTACAGACATCTAAGACATTTTTAAAGCTTCTCTTAAAATTCCTGTGTACTGAGTGGCTTGAAAAATACATGGTGAATTTTTAAATTAGCAATAATTTTTTTTTAACGTCATCGGATGTACCTCTTTAAAATAAATTGTTAGCGTTATAATTGTTGTACTATAAATTTTTTACAGATACCTAAGACACTTTTAAATCTTCTTTTAAAATCCCTGAGTGCTAAGTGGCTTCAAAAATGCATAGTGAATTTTCAAATTAACAATAAATTTTTTTTTCACGTCAGTGGATGTACCCTTTTAAAATAAAATGTTAGCGTTATAATTGTTGTACTACGAATTTTTCACAGGTACCTAAGACACTTTTAAAGCTTCTCTTAAAATCCCTGAGTGCTGGGTGGCTTCAAAAATGCATAGTGAATTTTTAAATTAATAATAAAAATTTTTTTTAACGTCAGTGGATTTACCCCTTTAAAATAAATTTTTAGCGTTATAATTGATGTACCATGAATTTTTCGCAGATACCTAAGACACTTCTTAAGCTTCTTTTAAAGTCCCTGATTGCTGGGTGGCTTAAAAAATGCATAGTGAATTTTTATATCAACAAAAAAAAAATTTTTTAACGTCAGTGGATGTACCCCTTTAAAATAAATTGTTAGCGTTATAATTGTTGTACTATGAATTTTTCACAGATACCTAAAACACCTTTAAAGCTTTTCTTAAAATCCCTGAGTGCTGGGTAACTTCGAAAATCCATAGGGAATTTTTAAATTAACAATAAAAAATTTTTAACGTCAGTTGATGACTCGTTAAAATAAATTGTTAGCGTTATAATTGTTGAATTTTTTAAAAATGTTTTGAATTCGTAATTTGCGACCTCGAAAACTCCCCCATACTAATTTCCGAGAAAATCGGACGAAATTAAAATATTTTGTCCGCCATATTGGATCCGCCATTTTGAATTTTTTTAAATAATTTCAGATTCTTTGGGTACAATCCCGAAAATTCCTCCATACCAATTTTGGAGAAAATTGGACAAAATTAATTTTTTTGGCCGCCATATTGTCAGCGCCATCTTGGATTTTACGTCACCAATATCGTCCAAAAAAATATGGGACCACCGCAGTAACTTCCTTTACATAACGTAAAAAATTTCATTCAAATCGGTCAAGCCGTTCCGGAATAATCGGTGTACATACATAAAAAAAAATATATACGCGACGAATTGAGAACCTCCTTCTTTTAGAAGTCGGTTAAAAATTACAGATATAAAGAAATGATTGAATTAAAAAAGATAAAAACACTGTTAACAACAGAACAAATATGGGAAATTTGAGCCACATTTACGCAAACCTAATTTAAACATTAAGTATTCGATCCAGTCAAATAAGTATCAAAAATGGAAAATCCTCTTAAACATAGGAACCAAACATATACCTTATTTGTTTTTTATGCATTGTAAATATAAAAATATTAAAAAAATAAAACACATTTGCATTCCACGTATCCTCAGAAAACGATGTAAATTTAAATTTTATTCACAAACAAAACAGCAAAATGTCAAGGTGCGTACCGATAAAATTAAATATTTTTAAAAAATTTTAAAGTTTTGACTATTGTTTAAGTGTCTTGTTTGTTTTTCGAAAATGTTAAATATGTTTTTTATGGGATGTAATTTAATTATATATTTTTAGGAGGCAAAAATTTTGAAAATGCTTGAATAAAGGCGAAACGTCAATAATTCTATGTATTCATTAAATATAGAACCTAACCTAAGAAAAAACAAAATAAAAGAAAAATGATATATATATATATATATATATATATATATATATATATATATATATATATATATATATATATATTATGTTTCTTGGTAGGTTCATATTTAAAATAGGTGTTTCATGTCTTTGACTTCGTTCTTTATTTAGAACATCTTCAAAACAATCGCCTTGAGATTTCGTCAAAACTATTACTAATGGATCAAGTACATTGCCCTCCTAACCTAAACAGGCTTATTGGTCACTTCAGTACGTAATCCCAAATCAGCAAATGTAACTAAATTATTACCACTTGTAGCATTCTCAATCTTCTCTTGGAGTAGGGTCATTGTATTTTTCTGGTTGGGTAGAATTACAATGGGCTTTATATGATGAACCTCATGAAGTTATATTTTTTTATGTATTTTTAACTCATCTTGCATATTTGATATAATAAACGTGTTATAACAACGCCTTCGAGTTTTATTTTTTTTAGAAATTTCCCTTCCTCACTTGGCAACAGCAATTTGGTAGTTGTTTAGACATGTTGTTCAAAAATAGATTATGTGGCAATATCAATAGCACCGGGTCGAAGAACGAAACGTCAAAGCTATAAAAAACATATTTTAAATGTGAACCTTATCCCAAGAAAATAATAATAAAAAAATATGTATCAATAGTTCATGAAAATCAATACCTATATATATATATATATATATATATATATATATATATATAATATATATGAATACTTTGGTTATTCCAGGTTTCAATCCGTTCTTCGAGAAATAGTTTTCACGACGTTTCGCCAAAATCTCATTTGGCATTTTCAAGTGCGGTTCGTCTCGTTACTCGCTGAGAACTGATGGTGGCCTCTGATGAATTTCGAGTTTTGTTTAGCTGGCTCGCTTTCTGATTGAATGAGCGGCTTCGCAGGCCTCCACCCCTATACCGAGTGCGATATATTTTGTTCTTGTATGCTGGTCTCTCGTGTACTACTTGACTTTTGTTGTTTTCTTTCTTGATTCTTTATTAATGTTTTCCATGTAGTTGGAACATTTATAGCATCGTCTCGTTTATTTAGCTGTCCCGCTTTTTCGATTTCTAGGGCCTCTCTTAAGACGCGTACCTTGTAGTTCTGTACTCGTGCTATTTTTTTTGTTTTTTCGAAGTCGATGGTATGTCCGGTTTGTTTGGTGATGTTGAAATAGGGCTGAGGTTGTCTGTTTGTTTTTTCCAACTACATGGAAAACATTAATAAAGAATCAAGAAAGAAAACAACAAAAGTCAACTAGTACACGAGAGACCAGCATACAAGAACAAAATATATCGCACTCGTATAGGGCGGAGCCTACGAAGCCGCTCATCCAATCAGAAAGCGAGCCAGCTAAACAAAACTCGAAATTCATCAGAGGCCACCATCAGTTCTCAGCGAGTAACGAGACGAACCGCACTTGAAATGCCAAATGAAATTTTGGTGAAACATCGTGAAAACGATTTTTTGAACGAACGGATTGAAACCCGGAATAACCAAACTATTCATTCTACCATCCGTGAAAACCTACGATATAACATATATATATATATATATATATATATATATATATATATATATATATATATATATATATATATATATTGTTGTGGTAAGAACATCTCACCGTTGTTCTCATTTCAGTCATTAAAATTAACTTTTAAAGTATTTAATTTTTGGTATAATTATTATTGTCAAAATTTTGCATTTTTTTCTGGTAAATTGGCCATAGTCTACTGTCACAAATAAAGTAAATTATTGAAAATATCGAATTCTGACCTTGTTTTTCATAATAAAATAAACACATTAAAATTTTTAGCAGAAGTAGGATCCGTGGGACTTTTGAAATTTTATTTGTAACTAGCGACCCGCCCCGGCTTCGCACGGGTGCAATGCTGATACTAAATACACTACAGAAAAACTGTGACTATTTATTTTATTTTTACAACAATTATTACATCGGCCTCCGACGCGCTATTTATAGGCACGCTGCCGCCGCCCCGGTCGGCCAGTACCGCCGCAAGCGCTACTTCCCGCAATTTTAAATCTGTAATATCTTCGAAAATATTCATTTAAATCTTGTGCTGTAAAGGACCATATAGATCTATATTAAATCAACAATGTATTTAAGCTATTTAATTGGATAAGGATTAATGCTGTATTGGTTAAAATCGCTTCAAAATTTGCCATTATTTGTCGTAAAAAGTAAATGACAAAAAAATGTTATTGTGGGATATCCATGAGAGATAGACATATACCATCGCGGAGTTTTCTGTAGACTTTTTCAATGTGTACAAATAATTAGTACATTATTTTGATAAATCTCGTAGGGTTCAGCCTGCGTTTGCAATGTAAGCGGAAAAAAATATGATAATTAACGACATCACATTAGAAACCTCAAAAATAACAGTATTTCTCTACTATTTAATGGATGTTATTATACATATAAACCTTCCTCTTGAATCACTCTATCTATTGAAAAAAACCGCATCAAAACCCGGTGCGTACTTTTAAAGATTTAAGCATACAAAGGGACATAGGGACAGAGAAAGCGACTTTGTTTTATACTATGTAGTGATGGTGTATTTAAGACCTGCACCAAGTTCCACCTCTATGAAAATTTTTGCGAAGTTATCACTTTTTTTGTCTCTTTTGACTGGACTATGATGAAATCGTCCACATTATTCATGTTGTAATTCGACTCGTGAATGAAGTACATAAACTTTCAAAGACATGTTGCAACTCATCTTTTGATACGATAACAATGTGTTTCCCCAAGTTCAGTACAGTTGCTTTACTTATTCAGTTAATTTAACTAATTTCGTCAATCTTGTGAGAGTTAAATGTCGTTAAAATTATCTCTTTTCAAATTACCCGTGCCTTAGAATATATATAGTCCATTATGGAGCCTAAAACAAAAACTCCCGAATCCATGTAAACCAAATCCCTAATGCATAATTCAATCTGATTATTGAAATTACTTCCGAATTATTCCCCAGACCTAAATATATTTGACTATCAAATCGTAACTTATTGCAACCTAATGCCATCTGCCTTAAGAGTTAATATTCCGGAATAGCTTTAATATTAAAGATGGAGGTTAGAATTTGATTATAAGATATGAAGATGATGTCGGTTATTCTCTCTTATTTAATGTATTCGGATTTAATAATTTAGCGAAGAGAGAACTTACCGAGAATTGTTGTTTTATTAAAAGTGATGCACTTGTGCATTGAAAGGTATTTTTAAGATTTCAGAAATTGGAAAATGAAATATACGTTTGTCTGTATGCACTATATATATATATATATATATATATATATATATATATATATATATATATATGTTATGTCGGATATTCTCACGGGTGTGATGTGTAATCGAAGGTTTTTGGGCATCCCGTGTATGTGCTGAGTGTGTCCTTGGGGTTTTTAAGTGTCGATCTTATGGTTTGATGAGGTTTGTAAGCTGTTTGGATATTGTTTCTTCTTAGAGTCCGTCCTATTCTATCTGTGACCCCTTTTAAGTATGGCAGTGTGGTTTTTGCGGTGTTGTCACTGGGCTTTTGTGTTTCGCGTGGTTTTTTGTGTTGTTTCATAGCCTTTTTAATTGTATGTGATTTGTACCCGTTTTGTCGCAAAGCATTTGTGATTTTCTCCATTCCTTGTTGTTTATTTGCGGCGTCGGTTAGGTTGATTGACCTGGATATCAATGTGTTTGCCACAGCTTGTATCTGGGATGGATGATGGTGGGACTCCGCATTTAGATGTCTATCTGTGTGGGTGGGCTTTCTGTAGACTGTGTGTTCGAGACGTCCCTGTGCTGTTTTTGTGATGAGTATGTCCAGAAAGGGCAGTTGATTGTTGTTTTCTACTTCTAGTGTAAATTCAATTTTATGATGGATGGAGTTTAGGTGTTCAAGGAAATTGGAGAGGCGATCTTGTCCGAAGGACCATACCACAAGTATATCCTCCACATATCGTATCCAGAGTTTAGGCTTTAGGGTCGCACTCTCGATGACTTGTTTTTCGAAGTAGATTATGAAAAGATTAGCAACTGCAGGAGATAGAGATGAGCCCATAGCGGCACCTTTAATTTGTCTATATATTTGCTCTTTGTATGTGAAGTATGCATTTTTAAGGCAGTGTTGCGATAGATCTATGATGTGTTGTGGGAGATCTTCGTTGTATTTTATAAGCAGTCGTGCTTCGTCCACAGGAATACTGGGGTATAAATATTTTACGTCAAAACTGGCTAGGATGTCACCCGGTTTTAGTGTTATTGTATTTAGTATTTGTGTTAGATGTTGCGAGTTCTTGACGTAGGAGTTGGCTTTTTCAATAAGTGGCTGAAGGAGGCTGGCTAGATATTTTTCGAGTTTTTGCACTGGCGAGTTAAAGGCGCTAACTATTGGCCGTAATGGAACGTCAGGCTTGTGTATTTTGGGAAGACCATAGAATTTAGGGCACCTGCTTGATTTTTCTCTGGGTATAAGTTGTTTTTTAGTCTTGGCGTCCAGTGTCGTTTCGTTGATTTTCGCTTTAGTCGATTTTTCCAGGTATGTTGTGGGGTCTCGTGCAACAGCCTTGTAATTTGGATCGTCCAGCAAGTTTTTTATTTTATTCTCATTCTCAAAAGCCAGCAAGATTCTCATTTCTAGTGTAAAAGACAGGTTCGGGTTTTTTCGAATTTGAAGCTCTTTGAGAGAGGGGGGGCGATCACAAGAAAAAACAAGTTGCCGACAGGGGGGATGTCAGCAGCGTACACCTCTTTAACATACAAATTCCTAATATAAAAGGCAGAATCGATTCTATTTTCCTGAACTCAAAGCTCTTCGGAGGGGGGGAGGCAATCGTAAGCATAAACATTCCTGTACTCTGTTCAAGAACTAGAGAGAGCAATAAAACTATTACCAAATGCTTTAACAAAACTTTATTTTTCGCACATTTTACACTGAATATGAAGGAGAGTCAATACAAATCTTTAAACAAGTTCCTTAGAAAAATTCTAAATTTTCTGCATAATTTTCTTTACACAGCATTACAATGAGCATGGAACAATTTCCTCAGCTCTATTTTCCAATTTATTTAATGTGTGGCATACACTGTTATGAAACCAGTGGCGTGGAATATATGGGAACTAATATAAAATATTTTGTTAGGCGTAGGTGGGGTGAAATATATATATATATATATATATATATATATATATATATATATATATATATATATTTTCTACAATTTTTCAAAATGTAATTTACTAGTAACTAATTTCAAAGAGGGTGAAATTTAGCGACTTTATAAGCCACACATTTTTATCAAAAGTTTACATTCTTTTTACACTACAGTGTAGCAGTGAACAAACATTTCTCCGATAATCGCAACAAAAGTATTTAACAAAACATAAAAATGATCTTTAAAAGTTTTAAACCGCTTAAAAAACTGAAAATAAAATTTTATTTCATTGAATTAAGCCGATTAGTTCGTCTGCAATTTAGAAAAATTTCATCACCGGACCAGTAGCGTTTCACTTGTACCTTCTACATACTCTTACATAAAAATACTGCTGTTCAGCCAGCAAACCTATTTTTTTGTAGAAACTGTATATAGGGTGCCGTACAAAATTTCCGTCGATTCATATACATAGAGAACGATAAAATATTTTAAACATATTTTCAATAAGGAATGTGTAGGTCTATTGGGAGGACATTTTAAAATTACAGATGTTGTGAAGTATACAGAGTGACTCAAAAAATTATAGCCCAAAATTTAATATAATTGCCTGTCTTGCCTATTCAAGCTAATTGTTTTAAATTATAAATTTACGGGGTATTCCATTTAAATTTTGCCAACTTAAGTGTGAATTTTTTTAAGCCACTCTATATATATATATATATATATATATATATATATATATATATATATATATATATATATATATATATATATATAGGTCGCAGTAAGAGAGGCATATGTAATAGAATGTGGTAGGAGGGAAAATGGTTTGCGTGTAACTAGAAAGTATTATTAATATTAGCACCTAAAATTAGAAGTTTTATAAATCGTAGTTACGCCAATGAGTTACACCCAAACCATTTTCCCTCCTACTACATCCTATTACGTGTGCCTAGCCTACTGCGACATCAGAGAATATGGAAAAATAGAAAAAGAAATTATCGTCTTTTCGTCGTTTTCCATTTTCGAAAGTCTAGACGTGAATGCAGCAGTTCTAGCTTATTATGTGTGGTGGCATTATTTTTTTAGCGAGATGTTTTGCATTGTTTTAAATTTTATACGTAAGTTACATACAATAGTTGATCTTAAATCCGTTTGACTTCCAAAAAATAATAATATTTAGGCGATGTGTATTGCACTAGCCAAGTTTTTGTAGAATATTAGTGCACACTAACTAATAAAGTTTAATAAAAGATAAGTAGTTGATCTTCAATCAGCAAACTCCAAATATGCCAACTGAGATATTGGCGAAATGTCTGCAAGTTTCTTCAAGAAATCAAACCATAAATCGAATGTACTTACGGATTAATACAGAAAACACAGAAACATGTTTTCAAGGATATGATGTGTAATCGAAATCCGGGTATCACGTGTATGTGCTGAGTGCTGATGTTGGTGCTGATGCTGATGTTGATGCTAATGCTGGTGCTAATGCTGATGCTTGTGCTGATGCTGGTGCTGTGCACCTCTTGTAGACTTTTAGGTGTTTTTGTTGATTTAAATTGAATTTAATTATTTGTTTATTTATTTACAATTTCTGAACGTGTTACTTTTATTTTTTACCAGAATAAAAGTTTATTTTTGAGAATGATTTTTAATTTTAAAGTGGTTTATTAGCTTATTTATTTAGAAATTACCGTTGCGTTTCACTAGTATTTTTATTAGAATAAATGTTTATTTCGTAACAGCAATATCAATTTTCTTTACGCTCAACGCCTAACATAAACTATTTTTTTTGTATTTCGACTATTTAATGTATTTAAAACAATCAATGTGTCAAATTGTCATTAAATATTCCAAATTTCGTCGATTACGTTATAAGTTTAGATGAAAAGTAAATACATCCTCTCATTCGTTTCAAGGTACTGCTCGTCTTCGTGTCGCACGGAAGTTAGCGGGGGTAATATTGCGCGTAGGTGTTCCCTACGATCTTCTGTACCGAACTAACCTGAAAGAAGTTAGACGAGCTTAATGGGCCAGAATTTGAGAAAATGTCCAAAATAATTTGTAGTTAAGAAATTTAAAATAGGTTGGCTATAGTAACGTTTCTATTAAACCTCGGTAATATGAACGGCCAGTCTTTTCTTTCTAAAGTTTCGTCTCAGGTCAAATGCAACAGTGTTATGGTTGCGTCGCGTCCAGTTACATTTGTGCGCCGCTCTTCTAATTGACATTGGATTGTCGAGAAACAAATATCAACGATTACAAAATTGGGCTAAACAGAAAAGCAGTAATATATTTTCGCCGTACTCTGGTGTGTAAAATACAAAAAAAAGAATGTTATCCACATGATGAGTATCTAACTTTTACTAAATCAAAAGCCGAGATTAAATTCCAAGGCTTACTGGATCATATATTGGATCGAATTATATTGCTTCAATTAGACGTCCTTGAACAAATCGATAAATTAGATTTCTAGATATGAGTTTCATTTGCAAATGGGGCTTCGATAGAACGTCAGGTCAGAGCCAGTACAAAATGAAATTCACTGATCCGAATATTTCTGATACAAACTTATTCCTAACCTTTCTTATTCCACTTCAATTAGCAGGTATTAACACGCAAACTTAACAAGAACAAATTGTGTTGTACAGTCCCAAACCCTCCTCTACTATGAATTGCGGTCCTCTGAAATTTGAATTTATTAAGAAAACCGAACAAAGGTCTTTAGAGAAAATAGAAAATTATGAACTCGAACAAGACAACTTGCACCATATAAACTTATCTATGATGATGATAGACGGCTAGGTGAATGCTTTGGCTGGAGCGAAATCCGTCCAACGTTGTTACCTCTGCCAAACAACATCTCAGTTCAACAACATTGATACTGTGTCCTAGTAAATAGAGAGTATTGCAAGCTACAGCCATTATAACAAGAGTAAAGCGAAAACTGATCCTCCAGTTTCCCGTCATTTTCCAAACTATTGGAAGCTGGCATTAAACTGCAATAAAGAAGATTTGGGAATACAAACTTCAAACAGCAAGATTATTCTTCAAAGGATATTCTTGGTACAATATACCAACACGAATACACAAATTACTTACTCCATTGACCAGACATCATAGCATTTGCAATATTACCGATAGGTAAACTATCGAAAGATGCACAAAAATCAACGGACAAGTTAATAAGAAACTATCGCCTACACTTTGCCTGAAAATCTTCTCGAGAAAAATATGGAGGATGTGTTCCAAAACTTTTGGCGTCGATGGATCCTTAGACTTTTTTTTGAAATCGTTAGGATTCGGACAACAATTCGTACGTATTGGAGAATGAGAAAAGACCTGTTAAGTCAGAATGAAATGATTAAAAAGTTCTTTTTATTATTTTTACTACAGTCGTATTTATTCATTTGTGTAATCAATAAGTATTATATTATTTACAAATTATTTGCATTGGTATTTGTTAAGAAGTCTTAAGCATAGAGGAAAAAGTACTTTGCCTTTTTAACGATTATCGATATCCACGTATTTATTATTATAGTATTATTTTTAAAATGCACCTTGGACTCAAGCGCAATATTTTATTCATGGAAATACAATTATTATTTTTATTTTGTTTTTAAATTGCATATTTAACAGCTATTGAACCACATTAGATGTTTTTCGAATTTATTTTCATGATTTAAAAGATTCAGTCTGCTATGTTGGATCCGATTTTGATTTTTAATATTAAATCCGTGCTTTCAACCCACTATGTTTTGACGACCCCCCCCCCCCCCAACCATCTTTGCTGGAAACCAGAAAGCAAGCTACGATACAACAGTATGCTTTATTTCACTTCTTCAACATAGATAAACGGGTTGTCCGTCTCTTTCTGTTACATTCCCTTTTTTAGAGGTTCTGTTTTGGATTTTCCACACCTGTATATATATATATATATATATATATATATATATATATATATATATATATATATTGAATAGGAATCGACACAAGATGACCTAATGACCATATTATAAATACTCGACTAGTCTAAACAATTTCAACTAAGATACAATATAAATTTATTATTTAGATAGTAATAAGTAGTCAGTAGGTATATTAATTAATTAGAGTCATTAATATTTACAAATAATATGGACCAAAGCATAATTAAAAGCTTACATGATTATAAAAATCATATATAATGCTAAATTCATAATGAATTTTTAGACATAATTGTAAAATAAACAATATATAAATATTAATACAATAAGATCATATTATAAATTGATCATAAGAATAATAAGGTACAAACATTAGATGTGATAGTGAAGGTAAAGTGATAATGAAGAGTGAAAATCTTCAAGTAAAATAAAAAATATAACGATCGGTTTTTGCAACAATAATGTTTTGAAAAGGAACAAAAGGTGAACATAGTGTGAAACCAGTCACGAAAAGTACTTTTAAATAATAAATAAGGTTCATTGAATTGTTTTTAATATAAATTAGACAGTTAACATTAGTATTAAGAAAATAATTTTAATTAAAACAGATAAGAACATAGAATAAATTTAAGAAAATGTTTGATATACATTAAAATTAGATATTATAAATTAATTTTATGTAGTGAAGTAAAATAAGTTATATTAAAATGTAAGGAAAATTCTAATATTTAATATTTTAATATTAAGAAAACATAATTTAGCATCTTCAAACAATAATTAGTTAATTATAGATTTCAATATTTTCATATCAAACCATTTTGTTTTATAATTTTTAATATTAAAAATTGTTTTAGGAAGGCTAAATTATGTATAATTAGATAGGTAAAATAATAGAGTTTAATTTTATAGTATTTATTGTCATGCATATGATTGGATAAATCCAGGAAATGGTAAAATTGGAAAATTTTCATCAATTTTAAAATTCTTGACAGCCATTTTTGTTTGACAAGAATGCCAAGAAAAGGGTGATTTTTCATCAAGTAATCCGATGCCTTCAACTGCTGAGCCAATCATAATGATTAATTAAGTCAGCTGGAGGCATACTATATAAAGAAAAATCACAAAAATTCGAGAGAGTTGCAAAAAAGTATTGTTACTGAGAGGTGTAAAAGAAAAGTTTCTCCTCAAAACAAATTTTTACATAACCTTAAAATTTTCACGACAAGATCATAAAGCCACGTGCGAGATCTTTTATTTTTTTTAAGTAAATATTTTTAAAAAAAGTTATGAAAGTAAATAAATATTAAATAAAGTTTAATTAATCAATATTTTAAAAAAAAAATAATTTAAATTAAATTTAATGTCATTAAGAAATAGCAACTCCAACTAACATCAAGAAAATTTTGTAAAACCCGATTGTGTCAAATAAAAGTTCAAGAAATTATACCTGGCTGGTATAAATACCAACATTTCCTAGAAGTAGACAATTCCTGGACATTTCCAAAAATAATTAAGACAGTGTTTAATAAAGAATATCTACTTACTTGATAGTAGGTATTTTTAAACAATTATCCCAATCCAATTTGATGGTAAAAGAAGACAAGGAAACACAAATATACCTTTTTAATTGTTTATAAATAAACAAACACATAAGGATCAAGGTATTTAAAAATATAATATTACCCCATTTATATTAGACATTATAAAATCATTAGAACTAATTTATAATCACTTGTTAAAATTAATAATCCGCACTTTACACATTTTTTTTTTAATTTTTAAAATAAATAAAAGTCAAACAAATTTCAACTGAACACGAGACCATCATATTTGACAAACAACACTTGACAGTTAAGTGGAGTGACATTATAATTAACAGTAGAGATAAGGTGCAATTGATTTTTAATTTTAATAAAGCTGATCTAGATAATAGGTATTTCAAAATAATTTTATAAACCGTATTAATATCATTTTGATTTATAATAAATTTATGTTGATTGTTTATACAATTCAGTGGTTTTAATTGGCAGTAGATAAAAGGTAATTTCAACTTATGAGAATCTGAACTCACTTGGGATAGTTTCAGGGGAAGCGAGCTAGTTATATTAAGGGGAAATTAAAAGAGAAAATAGATTTATTAAAATTTTGTTAATAATAATATATGTATTTTTAAGTTAATCCGAAGAATAAATACAGTGCTGTTATCTTATCTTAGATAGGATACAGTAACTGGGCGCTCAAGGAAAAATTAAAAATACATATCGTGGTTTAGAATAAAATATAAATAGTAGTATTTTTATTAGAGCAAGAGAAAATTTATTTAATTCACATTCACCAATTTGTCAAATTTTTTAAAAAAAAAAACAAAATATTCAAAATTTTAGTATTCGAATTCCTCTTCGGGCAGTTGCATGAAGCGTGTGTGGGCGACGAAAATAGACCTCTGACGATATACGTTAGGTCCCGCATCACGTTTTTCAATGCAATATAGTATATATATATATATATATATATATATATATATATATATATATATATATATATATATATATAAATTATTAGTGAATTTACATCAATATATTTAAGAACCTCTAAGTACGAAATTTCATTATTAAATGAATTTAATTTTCAATTTTCCCAGCGAAGGTTGAAGACATCTTTTGTATTTCATTAAGAACAGAAACTCTATCAACCATAGAAAGATTTTCTGCCATCGCCGGGCTATTATTACTCGGGCAACATTCTGAAAACACCTGTCAAAAACCTTACATAACTGGCGATGACGTCACCGACCGCACACTATCTTTGTCTTGACAACTATTATAATAACGTTCCATCGGACAACCGCAGAAGGCCCTTTGTGATAGTCGGGATGAAATTCTATTGTCTTATCGCATTTCTACTTTCGATTTTCCTTTGTTTTCGGGAACGGGGTTTCACGTCGGTATTAGAATTTAAATTAATATAATATTTTAAACGCGCACTTTCTGTTATCGGAATTAATTTACCTTTTTTTTGCAAACTGATGTTTAAGTTAATTTTCCTTTTTTATTATCAAACTAGCGACCCGCCCCGGCTTCGCACGGGTGCAATGCTGATACTAAATACACTACAGAAAAACTGTGACTATTTATTTTATTTTTACAACAATTATTACATCGGCCTCCGACGCGCTATTTATAGGCACGCTGCCGCCGCCCCGGTCGGCCAGTACCGCCGCAAGCGCTACTTCCCGCAATTTTAAATCTGTAATATCTTCGAAAATATTCATTTAAATCTTGTGCTGTAAAGGACCATATAGATCTATATTAAATCAACAATGTATTTAAGCTATTTAATTGGATAAGGATTAATGCTGTATTGGTTAAAATCGCTTCAAAATTTGCCATTATTTGTCGTAAAAAGTAAATGACAAAAAAATGTTATTGTGGGATATCCATGAGAGATAGACATATACCATCGCGGAGTTTTCTGTAGATCTTTTCAATGTGTACAAATAATTACTACATTATTTTGATAAATCTCGTAGGGTTCAGCCTGCGTTTGCAATGTAAGCGGAAAAAAATATGATAATTAACGACATCACATTAGAAACCTCAAAAATAACAGTATTTCTCCACTATTTGATGGATGTTATTATACATATAAACCTTCCTCTTGAATTACTCTATCTATTGAAAAAAAACCGCATCAAAATCCGGTGCGTAGTTTTTAAAGATTTAAGCATACAAAGGGACATAGGGACAGAGAAAACGACTTTGTTTTAATACTATGTAGTGAAAAGGCAAAGGCAACGTTTCTTTACCTTAATTCCGACCTGAATGATAATTTATTGTACATTTTTCTTTTAATGAGATTATCTGAAATGGTTGAAATAAAACTATTTTGGACAAATTAAATTCCACAGAGTGGCTCAAGAAGAATTTGAATTATAAATAAATTAAAAAACTTAAACCGCTGTTCATTTGTTTTGTGGACTTTACACAAGCGTTCGACCGAGTTAAACTGGAACACATAACAGAACTACTGCGAAGAAAACAAATAGACGAAACAATCATACGCACAATATACGAACTGAATTCCAAAAAACACCATGGTAATTAAAACAAATAACACTCTAACAGAGGAAATCCCACTATCCATAGAAATAAGACAGGGTGATAGCCTAAGTCCAAACACTTTTCAATGTAATCATGGATGAAATCATTGATGAGGTAAAAAGCACAAATATTGGGTACCCAATGGGACACAACACCGTTCAGATTATATGCTTTGCAGACGATGTTGCAAATAGCGAGGACAACTTACAAAGAATGCATTTCCATCTCAATCGAACAGCCAAACAGTATAATATGAAAATATCTGTGGATAAAACCAAAGCAATGGTAATAGCAAAAGAACCGGTAAGATGCAAACTAATGGTTGATGACAAACGTATCGAACAGGTTGGGAAGTTTAAATACCTGGGAGCACATATAACAAGTAACAGGGCAGTAACGGAAAAAGTACCCACAGAAGCCAACAAAGCGGCCATGATATCAGGCCAACTAAGAGACATAATCTGGAACAATAAACATATGACGATGAGAGAGCAAAGCGAGAATTTACAAGGTCTGTGTAAGACCGATACTGACCTACGGGCGCAGAAACAAGAAATGAAACAACAAAGACAAAACAAATTATGAGAACCACAGAAATGAAAACGCTGAGAATGATCACGGGAACAAGTTTAAGAGATAGAATAAGAAAAGGAAAAATATGCGAGGGCAGCGGAGTGGAGAATGTTGTGAAGTGGGTTCGAAACCGTCGTAGGCAGTGGAGAGATCACGTGGAACGAATGGACGATGACAGACTAGCAAAAAGCGTGATGAGAGAGAAACCAAACACCAAACGGCCGCCTGGACGGCCCCCCAAAAGATAGCAGAACTTGGTTCTACCTAGAAGAAGAAGAAGAAGAAGAAGATTATTTCGGTGATTTTTTTTAACATTTTTATTGATACAAAGAGAATAATTAATTACGTTAAATACGAAGTAATAATGTAATAAAAAATGTAATAAATCAAATAAATAATGTTAATAATTTCTAGCAATATTTTTAGATTTAGCTGAAGCTTTTGATACTGTATCACGAGAAACTGTTAAAAAATTCAAAACAACGTCTTCAGTAGGTCTACGCTTATTCTCCTAAAAAATTATTGAAATAACATATGTCAAATATTTAGAATTAATAGAACTTTAAGCAATAAAACCAGGATATTTGTAGGAATACCTCAGGTAACAGTGTTGGGTTATTTTTCAATGATCATCAAATAAATGGAAAAATAGAATGAAACACAGATAAAACTGTAGTTATTTTTTGGATGCTAAATAACCATGATTTTTTTAAAACTTGCATTACCCAAAAATTATTATAGCGAACGCTATAATTATTATCTTTGGATCTACTTTAAATTGAAATAGAAAAATTCCAAGTTGCTATAAATATTGATATTTTTTGTGGGAGAAACTTAACAATAAATAATTTCTATATTGTATATAATATAATTTTTTTTACAACCTTTTAGAGCCTAAAATATATTTCGAATTCATCAAATTAAGACGATTTACTTCAAAGAATAAAATTCATAACGACGAAATGTCGACTTTACTGCCCATTCTTAGATGTCATAACTTTTTACCCCCCAAAAAAATTGAATTTTTAACCGACTTCTAAAAGAACGAGGTTCTCAATTCGTTGACTATGTATTTTTTTTTATGTATGTATACCGATTACTCCGGAACGGCTGCAACGATTTGAATGAAATTTTTTACGTTATGCTGCGATGGTCCCATATTTTTTTGGACGAAATTGGTGCAGTAAAACACAAGATAGCGCTGACAATATGGCTGCAAAAAAAATTAATTTTGTCCGATTTTCTCCAAAATTGGTATGAGGGAATTTCCGGAGTCGTACACAACGAATTTCAAATTATTTTTAAAAAATTCAATTTGGCAGATCCAATATAACAGACGAAAAAATCAATTTTGTACGATTTTCTCCAAAATTGGCATGGGGAAGTTTTTGGGGTAGCACATAACGATATGGTGTAAGTAGTGAATATATGAGAGAAGGAAAGAGGAGGAGGAGGAGTAAGAAGAGTAAATCATCAACACTTTTCATCCTCCTCCTCTTTTCTTCTCTCATTATACTTTTCAAATCTCTCATTATACTTATTAAAAAACGAGAGAACAAACGAGGAGGAGGATGAAAAGTGTTGATGATACGAGGTTTTTTAATAAGTATAATGAGAGATTTGAAAAGTATAATGAGAGGAGAAAAGAGGAGAAGGATGAAAAGTGTTGATGATTTACTTTTCTTACTCCTCCTCCTCCTCTTTCCTTCTCTCATATATCCACTACTGGCGTATCTAATATGGCGGATAAAAAATTAATTTTATCTGATTTTTTTCAAAATTGATATGGGGAATTTTTAGAATCGCACAATACGGATCTGATATTATTTAAAGAAAATTGAATATGGCGGATTAAAGATTCTCCATCTCTCCACTTTGTCTAAAATCAGTATTGGGGGATTTTTGTTTGTGTTAATCACAATTTTGAAATATTTCTTGAAGAACAATCTGGCGGATTTAATATGGCGGACTAAAAATTTTACATTTTTCGATTTTGTTTAAAGGTGGAACCGAATCGTTTTTAAGAATATAAATAGCGAATATAAAATTATTTTAAGAAAATTCAATATGTCAGATGCAATATGACGGTCTAGAAATTTTAAATTTCCAAAAAATTCACTAGGGGGCTTTGAAGGGTTTAGATTTAGATTATATTAAGATGTTAAAATTATTTTTGTGATTTTGTCTAAAATAGATATTGTGGAGTTCTTGGAACTTATACAAACTCAATATACAATATAAAATATATCGGAACAAGAAATTTACGTCTCAAGTTCTCTAAATATCTATATTGGAAGATTTTGGGGTCTATATTACCAATCTAAAATTAATTTGAAGACAGTGAATTTACTATGATAGACTAAACATTTGTTTGACATAATTTCGCTGGTATTTAGAGAACTCTAAGAATCAAAGAATTTTTAGTGGTTCATTTTAAGATAATCTACAACTTTGGATAAAATGGGTACTTTTTTGCCACCTTGGAGTCATTGCAAGGTACATTAATCTCGATTAGCATGTAGTTCAAATAATTTATGAATATCATAAAGAATTCAAAACTAAAAATCGAAAAATAAAATTTTTATAAAAAAATTGACCCGACTTCTAAAAGTGCGCTAAAAAAAATTAAAAATAACTATAAATTTTTATATATAGTTGAAATTTTTGAAGTCAGCGCCAAATTATTTCTAAATGAAATAAATAACTACTAATATATACAACTTATGGTAAGAAAGCAATTACAAATACAATATTTTTAATCTGTTTATGCGAATCACATTTTGTCAGGTATTAGTTTGGCGCCGACTTCAAAAATTTCAATTTTATATAAAAATTCATAGTTATTTTTCATTTTTTAGCGCATTTTTAGAAGTCGGCTTAATTTTTTTATAAAAATTTTATTAGTTTTTTTTATATTGATACCTCGCTGCCCAGAAAATTATTACGCGCAACATTCAAGTAATTCGCTAATTACCCGTTCTTTAAAAGGGTTGTTAGTAAAATCTCCTGCAGGCAAAAAAGGATAAGTAAAGTGTTACAGAAGTAAGGCGTAAATAAATTAATTCAGGAATAGAATGCTCGAGAAGAAATAGATTTGTTCACATTTCCAGTCTAACTGGTGGTTCTTCAAGTAATAAACAAAAAAAACCCTTAGACATCATTAAATGATCTTAGTACAATTTAAAACAAGTTGTACTCTGTGCATTACTCAAGAAAAAGAAAATCTATTAACATACAGTTATTTTTTTTTTTCGTTTTTTAGGATTTTTTTAAAGGGCAGTTCAATTTTTTTATCCCTATAAAACAGTTTATTTCTTGCAAATACAACTCTGGTACTCTCTATACGTCTGTATTGAACTAAGATAGTCTTTTTAATATCCTGCCGACATGCTTCTTAATTTATAATTTATATTGCAGCTGTTTCCTGCGAATGTTACTCTCGGTTCGATACAGCTTGACTGATGAGACTTAAATCACTACATAGTATAAAACAAAGTCGCTTTCTCTGTCCCTATGTCCCTTTGTATGCTTAAATCTTTAAAACTACGCACCGGATTTTGATGCGGTTTTTTTCAATAGATAGAGTGATTCAAGAGGAAGGTTTATATGTATAATAACATCCATTAAATAATGGAGAAATACTGTTATTTTTGAGGTTTCTAATGTGATGTCGTTAATTATCATATTTTTTTCCGCTTACATTGCAAACGCAGGCTGAACCCTACGAGATTTATCAAAATAATGTACTAATTATTTGTACACATTGAAAAGGTCTACAGAAAACTCCGCGATGGTATATGTCTATCTCTCATGGATATCCCACAATAACATTTTTTTGTCATTTACTTTTTACGACAAATAATGGCAAATTTTGAAGCGATTTTAACCAATACAGCATTAATCCTTATCCAATTAAATAGCTTAAATACATTGTTGATTTAATATAGATCTATATGGTCCTTTACAGCACAAGATTTAAATGAATATTTTCGAAGATATTACAGATTTAAAATTGCGGGAAGTAGCGCTTGCGGCGGTACTGGCCGACCGGGGCGGCGGCAGCGTGCCTATAAATAGCGCGTCGGAGGCCGAAGTAATAATTGTTGTAAAAATAAAATAAATAGTCACAGTTTTTCTGTAGTGTATTTAGTATCAGCATTGCACCCGTGCGAAGTCGGGGCGGGTCGCTAGTTAATTATAAAAGAAAGTGTATAATTTAATACAATTTTTTTAATAATATGTTTTAAGAATATTCCGAAGAATGTTCAGTTAAAGAAACGTTTCCCTTCAAAAAGAACATTGCCTTAGAATTTTATGATTTTATACCTTAGCAAATATTTATTATCACCGGAAAATTGAGAGATTAAATTATTTACCGTTCTTTTAGTTAGTTACTTGAGGAGTATAAAAGTCGAAAATACCTTTTTCATTAAAACTCGAGCATTTCTTAACATAAAATTTAATGTTCTAGCAATTTAATTCCTCCGAACGAGCATAAAGCTAAGTGTAATTAAGAAAGGAAGTAATTGGTATTAAAAAACTACAAACAACAGCCGCAAGAACAAAAAAAATATGCAGTGTTTTTACTCAAAAAGGACCGGCACAGAGGCGGTTCGTGAAACAACTTCGGTGTCTCGTTCCCCATCATCAAAAATATATCTATAAAAAAACAACCTTAAATATAGTTTGGACATGAAAATGAATGATATCTCTTATGAAACTAGGTCTAGAGTGGATATTTTTACTAATCAATCTCTGAAAGCCTCCATAGCAATTTCAATTTGACAGTTATGCAGTAATAAGGCAGCACAAGTAACAATGACACATGGAACTAACTTTACATTTTTCTCTTATACTTTATACAATACTATTTATTAAGCTTGGTTTAGATTAGTATAGTAAAGAGTAGAATGCAGGGGTAACGCGCACGTTCGATCTTCTTAGTTAGTTAGTTCATTTAAGGGTTAAAGGCGCGTCAGTATCTCAGTCCATTTAGCTCCTTCTGTAGAAATTGTTAGGATCATTTAAACTTTATTGTAAAGATCAGTATGCCTCAAGGAATAAAGTAAGCGTTTGGCCTTAGTCAAATCAAAAGACAGGACTGTCGCAAAATTATTAGAAGTTAGATACCTCTCTCTAGCATTTCTGTATGAGGGACAGTCAGATATTATGTGTTTTATGGATAGAGGGGAACGACAAGACGGACATTGAGGGGGATCCTCGTTTTTAAGAAGAAAAGAATGAGTCATTCTGCAATGTCCAATGGCGATTCTCTTCCATACAACATTTTCCCTTCTGGACAGTTGGGGAAAGTGATATGTCTCTGAGAAATTTTTCTTAATGTGGAAGAGTTTATTGGGGTTTTCTAGAGATTCCCAGCGAACCTGCATAATGTTATCAATGTGTCTATTGAATTTTTTGGGGTTGAGTAAAGAGAAGAAAGGGGTGCCTTCAAGGATCGCAGATTTTGCTTGAGTGTCTGCTAATTCATTCCCTTCTATGCCGATGTGGCTGGGGGCCCACATGAAACCTATGCACAGATTACGTTGGGATCCAATTTTAAGGATCTCAAGAATTTGATTCATGAGAGGGTGGGATGTGTTAATGGCTTGGATCGATCTCAGGCAGCTGAGGGAATCAGAAATGATTAGATGATTGGGGGTGGAGGAGTGCTTAATTATTTCTCTGGTGCATTGTTTGATGGCAAACAACTCAGCTGAAAAAATGATGAAAGTGGATTTAACTTTGTTTTGTTGCATGAAAAGCTGGTTACGGCAGCTGAGCCTACCCCTTGATCCGATTTGGAACCGTCAGTAAACGATAGTTTGAAAGATTTGAACTTAGAGTGAATTAGGCTAAGGAAGTGTTGTTTGATGATGGAAGGTAAAGTATTGTTCTTATCATACTGCAGAAGATCTTCTTGCTAATAGACCAGGGCTTATCTGTAAAATATCGGTGTTTCGTGGATGTGAAATAGAACATGGAGATTTTTGCATGAGAGCCTTCAAAATAACCTGAATAACGATAAATTTAATATGCGTCAATTAAAAAAGTTGAACAACACTTTTTTATTAATAAAAATATAAAATTAACGAAAAAAAAAACTTTTTTTTTCAACTTTGCTCTCGTGTAACTTTGAAGGTATTCATTTTAGAGGAAAGTGGAATAAGAAAAAAAGTTTTGTAATTAAATTTGCCATAAGATGGGGTTGGTCGGAAATCTTCAAATATATTTCTCTTATTGCAAAATAGCAATAATTAAAAAAAAAGGTAAAAAATCAGTTTTTTTAATCAATTTTTTCTACCATTTAAATTTCTCCGAGGACCTTCATATTAGAGCAAAGAAAATTCTATGCCATAATAATATAACACGCTAAAATTCGTGAGGATGAAATTGATAGTTTTTGCACAATAATTTTGCAATTCGATTTCGTTTACAAAAATTGACCATTTTTCAAGCTTGTCCGAGTCCAAAATATCACGTTAAAGTATTTAAATTTATTTTCAACATATAGTGGGGAACTCAAGTTTTTCAACGCTTTTTTTAGAATTAAAATCGGATGATTTGGACGCCCACAGGAATTGTTTAAAAACATTGGTGATATTTTTGCTTATAAAAAATAGGTTATCTTGGCGGATTTTCATCGGATTTTTTTTTGCAATACATGGTTTGAAAGTACTTGGAAAGACGCTTCTTTTCGTGAAAAAAAATTTCAAATCTGTCGATTGGTTTCCGAGATACAAACTGTCAAAGTTGACAGCCTGTTACGGTAAATCTATAAACAATACAGACCTGATTCTTGAACCAAAAACTTTGTCTTGCCGAGTTCTTTTTTGATACAAATATTTAAATGTTTATATTATCGGAAACCTCAATAAAAAGGAAAAAGAATATCGCTGAAGCGCGTGAAAAATGAAAAAAAAAGAGGGGTGGGGAGCTCTCATTTTAAAATTGAATTTGAAGATTCAAAATACATATCTGAAAATAATTTCCATTTTCTCAGCTTCTAATGGAGCGATTTTGATCATTTTTTTTTTAAACCGATGTACCGCGAATAATGGAGCTCAAATATCATAATGCCATGTCCCCAACATGCATTTATTTTGTTATAAACAAATAACGTTATTTATGCATCATACTTACAGCATACTGCACCCTATAGTATTGAACTTTCCAAGTCACGATAAATATTTACTTTAATTATCAAAATTATTTAAACAATCATTATACAGGGTAGGCCTTAACTGCGTGAGTGGTTTCAATATGCAATAAAAAAAAACTATAAATCTTATTATTTTTTTATTTATATATTTAAAAGGTACAAGAAATTGAAATTTAAGTATCATCTAATTTTTGAAAATAATGTTATTTAAGTGACCGCCTCCACCTTCTTGACATTCTTGAAGTCGCACTCGCAGGTTTTGAAAAACACGTTGACAAGTTGCTCGGAAAATAGTGTTCATTTCTCGCACAATGTTTTGCTTTAACTCTTTAACTGTTGTTGGATTATTTTCATACACACTTGATTTTAGATATCCCCACAAAAAATAATCATTCGGAGACAGATCTGGACTCCTTGGGGGCCACCCAATGTCACCTCTTCGTGAGATGAGTTTTCTAGGAAACATTTCTTTCAGTAGGTCTATGGAGACTGTAGCAATGTGGGAAGTGGCTCCATCCTGCTGAAACCAGGTCCTAGAATTGTAACCTTGAAATTCTCGAAGAGCTGGGACGAAGAATTCTTGCAACATCTGATAATAATTCTCAGCTCTCACTGTCACAGCCACTCCTCGTTGATTTTCAAAAAAATATGGCCCAATTATTCCACTGGCCGATATTGCAGCCCACACAACGACCTTAGGGCTATGAAGAGGTCTTTGATGCATCTTGCGAGGATTAGTCTCAGACCAAAACCGGCAATTTTGCTTATTAACATGACCGTTGACATGAAAGTTAGCCTCATCACTGAAGATTATGTTAGAAAAATTGTTAAAGCGATTAAGCATAACATTAGCGAAATTAAGTCGAAGATTAACATCATTAGGTTTCAACTCTTGTGTCAACTGAATTTTATAAGCTTTTAAATGTAAATCACGGTGCAAAATCCTGCGCAAAGTGATCCTCTTGATGTTCAAGACTTGGCTTCTTTTACGAGTCGATTGCCGAGGATTTTCTCTGATTGATTCATGAAAACGTTGAATAATCTCCGGCGTCCGTATTGACTTCGGGCGGCCCGCATTATTAATTCTTATTGTACACCCGGTTTCTTCAAACATTTTAACCCATTTGCGAATAGAATTTGCGCATGGTGCTTCTCTGATGTCACGTAAACCGAAGTGAGCGCGGTACATTCGCCTAGCAACAGTCACAGAATTATTGTTGGCATAATATGCGCGAACACAAAACGCACGCTGTGCTCCCGAGAACGCGTCCATGGTGACTAAAAATTCCACGAAATGGCGCGTCTAACGACACCCCCCGTGCCCCCGTACCCCTAACGGTTTTTGAATTATAGACAAAATAAAACGCCCATGCAGTTAAGGCCCACCCTGTATAAACAAATTGAAAAAAATTTTGGTTTTAAACTACCTTATTCGTAAAATACAAACAAAAATAAAATAGTTTCTCTTTGTAAATTATGTTCAAACAGTTCAATAAAGCACTCTTAACACTAAATATTATATTACAAACTTTACAGAGTGCCGAAAAACGTTTTTTTCTACATTGAAATTTTTTTTCTCATTCAAATCGGGCTTTCATAGGCAGTGGAATGTCCGGATCATCATTTTCACTGAAATCTTCGTCATCTAATCGTATATTGATATCGAAACAGTCATTTTCTATTTCTCTGTCAACTTCTTCAAAATCAGTTACATTTTCAGAAATTTCTTCTACGTCAATATATTGCTTTTGTGCATTTTTGCAAGTTTGTCCGTTGCAGTTTGAGCAGTAATCAGTATATTTTAATCCATGCTTAATACAGCCCCATAATTTGGAACACTCTTTTATACATTTACAGCTTATTTTTTTCAATAGACTATTTGGCAACAGTATATCTGTGGTTTCAACTGGTTCCAAACATTTCTGCACTTCCCAAACCCAATCTTTTGTATTACTTATAACTTAAAAACTATTAAGTTTTCATATATGATTTATATAAAATAATTATTATATTTTTATCTGTATTTTACGAATAAAATAATTTAAAACCAAAATTTTGTTCAATTTGTTTAAACAATTTTGATTAAAGTAATTATATATACAGGGTGATTCAAAAATCGATCACGAAACTTAAGGGGGTGATTCTACTTGACAAAATAAGGGTAGAGCTTCATATAATTTTTTTTCAAAATGTCATTCGTTTTCGAGTTACAAGCCGTCCAAGTTCAAGTTTTTATTTTTTGTTTTTTGAATTACTCGCTTACACGAAAACCGATTTGACTAATATTTGAAAGATAGGCTTAGTCTTCTGCGCTTCATCATTTTAGTAACAATTCATATTGATTGTTTGCCGCTAGAGGGCACTTTACCTACATTGAAAATTGTTTTTTTGTCATAATTTTTTAGTGTTGACAGCTACAGTAGTTTTTAGCATAATTTCTGAAAGACTGATGCCAGGCCTTTAAAAAAGGTGCTCTCTATTTACATCGCTAAACCCAACGGTTTAGACGTGAATCACCCTTAAAAATTAAGTGGTAAATTTACTTTTCTCATTTCATTACCACCAGCTACCAGGTAAATAGCTATCAAAGTATACTAGAGCTGTCAGTTTAACATCAAATAAATTCGCTTTTTAAACTATTTAATTTATAATCTTAAAATAACTAATAATGGCTAATCACCAATATTCAAATATCGAATATTGTGATATCCATTTTTGTTATGGAAAAGCAAATGGTAATGCAGAGTTGGCAAGAAGATATTATATGGAGAGTTATCCGGAAAGAAATATCCCTCATGCTCAAACATTTTCCAGTGTGCACAGGAGGCTTGCGGAATGTGGTTCCTTTAAAAGTTATAATGGAAATATGGGAAGACCTAGAACTGCTAGAAACGTGCAACAAGAAGAAAGAGTGCTTGAAATTATTGAACATAATCCAGGTATTAGTACTAGAAAAATTGGGAATGAAGTGCAGCTCTGTCAGGCTAGTTCATGGAGGATACTAAGAGAAGAACAACTCTACCCGTTTCATTCAAAAAAGGTGCAGGCTCTTTATGACGATGATCGGCCGAGACGGTTGGAAATGTGCAATCAGATCCTAGCTAAGTATGAACACGATAATCGATTAATTGGCGTCATATTATTCACTGACGAAGCTGGTTTCACTCGTGATGGCATAACAAATCTACACAACATCCACACATATGCTTACGAGAACCCAAACAATGTGGTAGAAACGAAACATCAGCGTAGATTTTCACTAAATGTGTGGGCAGGGATAATAGGAGATTACCTTATTGGTCCTCATTTCTTTGATGGCCCATTAACTGGTGACGTATACTTAGATTTTATCCAAAATCGTCTCCCATTGTATCTGGAAGATGTGCCATTGGAAGTAAGGGCCAACATGTGGATCCTCCAAGACGGAGCTCCGCCCCACTTTAGTATACGTGTCCGACAGTATTTGAATGCAACGTATCCTGAGCGATGGATAGGACGAAGTGGACCATTGGCATGGGCAGCGAGGTCACCAGACCTTAATCCTATGGATTTTTTCTTTTGGGGTCATTTGCAACAATTGGTGTACGATATTCCAGTAATCAACGTCGAGGATCTTCGCTTCAGGATAATCGAAAAGTGCCAAATTATTAAAGAAACACCAGAAATTTTTCATCGAGTTAGGCGACATTTTTTGAAGAGTGTTAGGAAATGTATTGAAGAAAATGGGGGACATTTTGAGAATCTTTTTTAGTTTGTTTAGTACTGTTTCATTAATTTTTATCAATTAAATGTATATCGCAATAATCCATAATATGAATATTTACTGATTAGCCATTATTAGTTATTTTAAGATTATAAATTAAATAGTTTAAAAAGCGAATTTATTTGATGTTAAACTGACAGCTCTAGTATACTTTGATAGCTATTTACCTGGTAGCTGGTGGTAATGAAATGAGAAAAGTAAATTTACCACTTAATTTTTAAGGGTGATTTACGTCTAAACCGTTGGGTTTAGCGATGTAAATAAAGAGCACCTTTTTTAAAGGCCTGTCATCAGTCTTTCAGAAATTATGCCAAAAACTACTGTAGCTGTCAACACTAAAAAATTATGACAAAAAAACAATTTTCAATGTAGGTAAAGTGCCCTCTAGCGGCAAACAATCAATGTGAATTGTTACTAAAATGATGAAGCGCAGAAGACTTAGCCTATCTTTCAAATATTAGTCAAATCGGTTTTCCTGTAAGCGAGTAATTCAAAAAACAAAAAATAAAAACTTGAACTTGGACGGCTTGTAACTCGAAAACGAATGACATTTTGAAAAAAAATTATATGAAGCTCTACCCTTATTTTGTCAAGTAGAATCACCCCCTTAAGTTTCGTGATCGATTTTTGAATCACCCATATATATATATATATATATATATATATATATATATATATATATATATATATATATATATATATATATATATATATATATATCGTTATAGTATGCTTAATTATATTAATAAACAAAGATTCGCTTGGAAAGTTCAATACTATAGGGTGCAGTACGCTGTAAGTATGGTGCATAAATAACGTCATTTGTTTATAAAAAAATGAATGCATGATGGGCACATGGCGTTATGATATTTGAGCTCCATTATTCGCGATACATCGGTTTAAACAAAATGACCAAAATCGCTCCATTAGAAGCCAAGAAAATGAAAATTTTTTTCACATATGTATTTTGAAACTTCAATTTAATTTTAAAATGAGAACTCCCCACCCCTCTTTTATTAATTTTTTATGCGCATGGGCGATATTCTTTTCATTTTTTATTAAATTTTCCAATAACATAAACATTTAAATATTTGTATCAAAAAAGGACCCGGCAAGACAAAGTTTTTGGTTCAAGAATCAGGTCTGTATTGCTTATAGATTCACCGTAACAGGCTGTCAACTTTGACAGTTTGTATCTCGGAACCAATTGGAGGAATTAAAATTTTTTTCACGAAAAGAAGCGTCTTTCCAAGTACTTTCAAACCATGTAATGCAAAAAAATCCAATGAAAATCCGCTGAGATAAATCTATTTGTTTATAAGCAAAAATATCAACAAAGTCTTTAAACAATTCCTGAGGGCGTCCAAATCATCCGATTTTGATTCTGGAAAAAGTGTTGGAAAACTTGGGTTCCCTAACATATGTCGAAAATAAATTTAAATACGTTCACGTGCTATTTTGGACTAGGACAAACTTGAAAAATTGTCAATTTTTGTAAATGAAATCGGATTGCAAAATTATTGTGCAAAAACTATTGATTCGATCCTAACGAATTTTAGCATGTTATTTTATCATGGCATAAAGTTTTCGTTGCTCTAATATGAAGAGAGACTGTCAAGTGGTGTTGGTCTAACAATAAATTGTGAGAAAACTAAATTTATGACCAACCTTGTACTAAACGACAATATCTCAGTAGGAGACCACAAGATCGAACAAGTCACCACCTAGGACATGAAATCCATTTAGGCCGAGATAACTAAACATGCGAAATACTAAGAAGAATAGGGCTGACGTGGTCAGCTTTTGGAAAACTGAAAAATATACTTAAATCGCACATCCCTGTTTGCTTGAAGAGAAAGGTGTTTGACCAGTGTATCCTCCTCGTTTTGACATATGGAGCAGAGACGCTAACACCAACAAAGAAAAGCGTAAATAAGTTGAGAGTGACACAATTGGCCATGGAAAGATCTATGCTGGGGGTTAGCATCAGAGATAGAATACCGAATACAGAAATACGACGAAGAACGGGTGTTGCAGATGCAGTCAGGAGAATTACAAAGTTAAAGTGGAAATGGGCTGGACATGTCGCTAGGAGACCAAGACAGGAGGCTTACCGAGGAAGAGGCCGCCCGTCTACCCGATGGACTGACGATATAAGGCGCATATAATCAAACTGGATGCAAGCGGCACGGGACAGAAATAAGTGGCAAAACTTACGAGAGGCCTATGTTCAAGAGTGGACAAGATTGGGCTGATTATGAATATGAAGGTCCTCAGAAAAATTTAAATGGTAGAAAAAAAAAATGATTAAAAAACTGCTTTTTTTTCCTTTTTTTTTTAATTATTCCCATTTTGCAATAAGGGAAATATATTTTGAGATTTCCGATGAACCCTGTATTATGGCAAATTTAATTCTAAAACTTTTTTTTCTTTTCAACTTTCCTCTAAAATGAATACCTTCAAAGTTACACGAGAGTAAAGTTGAAAAAAAAACGTTTTTTTTTCGTTAATTTTATATTTTTATTAATAAAAACAATGTTGCCCAAATTTTTGAAATGACGCATATCAGAATGATCGTTATTCAGGTTATTCTGAAGGCTCTCATGCAAAAATCTCCATGTCCCATTTCACATTCACCTAAAAACAGATAAGCCCTGGTCTACTAATATTATATTAAAATTTTGGTTGACTTTAAGTTTAGTTTACATTGACAGAGTACAGGACCAAAAATTATTCTAGTACCTCTGCGCTCTGCTGTACAGGGTGAGTCAACGATTGGATGAAGTAAGTTTGTGCCTTTTCGGTGAAATTTACAAAGAAACTATATTTATTGTTTGATACAGTTTATTTTTACGCAGATTTTAAAAATATTTAGGACTCTACAGGCTGAGCCAAAAAACTAGGACAGCATAAAGTTGTATTTTTTTAAATAGAACACCCTATATACGAATCGTATTTTCGATTTAGCTTATAATTTTAAATCTTTTTTTATTAAGGGTTTACTATAACAAAACTTTATAGTTTCTGAGATAATTAAGTTTAAAGAAAAAAAGTCACCTTTTCAAGCATCAATTCAATCCTAAATAACGTTTTCAATTTTGTGACAAATATATTCAAATTTGGATTTTAGCAAGGGCAAGGACAAGTTAACATAATTTTTACCTAATATTTGCAATAAAAGCTACAGGGTGTTGAACACATCGGCTCAAATTTGAACAAGTTTAAATGAATAAATATCTTTTTTTTAATGGTACACCCTGTATATTTTCATGTTATTTAATAGAGTAATAAAAACCCTAAAAGTTTTGTTCAATATATCCTATACCTATTTATAATAGTTTTTGAGATATTTCAGTTTTTCTTATTTTCCATACTTTTTTACAGAAATAGTCTTCATTATCATAGTAGCCATGTAAAATAATAAAAAGAAACTACAGAAACAAACAGAATGTGGTTAAATATGATGAAATACATTATTCGTTATATTACAACGGCAATAGTTTAATTAAACATAATGTGAAAAAATTAACACAACAATAACGACAAGGCAAATACATATTTACTTTTATACTAAATTGAAACAAAAAAATTACCTATTAAATACTGAGATTAATTATTTCTTTTTAATAAGTGTTCGAATAAACGACCCTCTTGTGCAATGCACAAATTTAGTCTTTTTTGCAGATTTTCTCGGACCCTGGACAAAATTAGTGGTGTTATTGTTCTACAGGTATCCCTAATCCTGTTTCGCATATCTTCTACTGTTGTTGGTGGATTAACATACACCTTATTTTTAATATAACCCCATAAGAAGAAATCTAATGGGGTGATGTCGCAAGAACTTGGTCGCCACTCAATGAAACCCCCACGTTCAATCCATTTTTGCGGATATCGTTGGTCCAAAAACGCACGAACTTCGCGATGGTAATGCGGAGGCGCACCATCGTGCTAGAACCACATACTGTCGAGCTCATTCCTATCGAGACCTTGAAGCAGTTGGGGTAGTTCTTCTTGTAGAAAGTTCAGGTAACTATGGCCATTTAATGGTTCATTAAAAAAGTGGGGTCCAATAATTCGATTATGATGAATACCACACCAAACATTTAATGACCAGTGGTTTTGATGTTGCACCTCTCTAATCCAAAATGGATTTTCTGTGGCATAATAATGCATGTTGCGTCTATTTACGGCACCGTTACTTCTAAAAGTAGCTTCATCACTAAACATTACCTTGGATAATAAATTTGGATTTAATTGAATCTCCGCATTTATTGTACGACAAAAGTTTACATGACTTTCAAAATCCTGTCCATGCAATTCTTGGTGTAATTCCATGTGATATGGATGATACCTATATTTCTTGGTAGTACGATTAGCGGTGGATTGTGATGTTTCACATAATGCTGCTAACTGACGGCTACCAATATAAGGATTTTCCTGAACATTTAACAATACTTGTAGTTCTTTTTCTTCATTAGTTACTGGTTTGTTGACCACTTTACGTTTTGGATAATCAACAGTACCAGAAGAATCAAATCTTTGCATTAAGTTTTGAAAACTATGGGTATTAGGCTGGCTTCGATCAGGATACTTCATTTTGTAAATTCTTTGAGCAAGAAGGCAATTTTTTTGAGCCTCTCCTATTGTATAAATCATATCTATTAACTCATTCTTTGGAAAATTTATTTTACAATATAAGATGAATGCAAAAAAAACCAAACTACACTACATAAAAACCAAAAGAAGCGATTGCGGTTATAAATTTGACACACAGAAAAATGTTCTTTTACATTGTTTTTGCCATGGCTACTATGATAATGAAGACTATTTCTGTAAAAAAGTATGGAAAATAAGAAAAACTGAAATATCTCAAAAATTATTATAAATAGGTATAGGATATATTGAACAAAACTTTTAGGGTTTTTATTACTCTATTAAATAACATGAAAATATACAGGGTGTACCATTTAAAAAAAAAGATATTTATTCATTTAAACTTGTTCAAATTTGAGCCGATGTGTTCAACACCCTGTAGCTTTTATTGCAAATATTAAGTAGAAATTATGTTAACTTGTCCTTGGCCTTGCTAAATTCCAAATTTGAATATATTTGTCACAAAATTGAAAACGTTATTTAGGATTGAATTGATGCTTGAAAATGTGACTTTTTTTTTTTAAACTTAATTATCTCAGAAACTATAAAGTTTTGTTATAGTAAACCCTTAATAAAAAAGATTTAAAATTATAAGCTAAATCGAAAATACGATTCGTATATAGGGTGTTCTATTTAAAAAAATACAACTTGATGCTGTCCTAGTTTTTTGGCTCACCCTGTAGAGTCCTAAATATTTTTAAAATCTGCGTAAAAATAAACTGTATCAAACAATAAATATAGTTTTTTTTGTTAATTTCACCGAAAAGGCAAAAACCTACTTCATCCAATCGTTGACTCACCCTGTACAAAAGGGAATTCTAACTAACTCTGTAGGAGAGTTAATATGTCAAAAATTAATTCTCCTTAAAACTGAGAAAATACAAAAATGTCAGGTTTAAAATTGCTTTTAAACTGTCGCGCCGCCGCTGTAAAGGGCCCACTTTAATATCTCACTTAGTCGAGAAAAGGAATTAAAGAAAAGTAAGTAAACGAAACCCAAGCGTGTCCTTTGACGAAACCATCTCTAGACCTAATTAAGTAAAAGCTTTTATTTTCCGCTTTTTCTTATTTTGTCGTGTTCGCGACGTTTTCCGGGGTAGTTCTTCTTCTTTTTTAATTCTTATCCGATAGTGACGGTTATTTATGGGCATGAAGTTAGGGACCTTCTGCCCTCATTCATCTAGCTAACCGACAAACCGATATATTGCCGATGGTTTCATAGTTATTACGTTTTTATTTTAGTTCATCGAATATCAACTGGCGATGCATATTTTCACAAGCTACACCGTTTTAAATATTAAGAAGAAAGAGAGGGTTTTAAAATTAAAATCTGTTTACGCTAAACAGGTAGGATATTTTCCATAAAGTATATCTTAAGATGCGTATAAATATGGCGAGTCGAGCTCGAGTCGAGTATGCCTCGAGCTTCCAACGAGACTCTTTTGAAATTTTGCCGATTTCTATTGTTATCGAGAGCCATCGTCGGCAAATTTGAAAAGAGGTAATAAATGCAGTTGGGTCACAAAAAGTCAATTTTTTTATAGTTCTATTGTTTTCGAGTAGCTCGACTGATACTCGCAGCGATCCATTTTCTGTCGATTTTTTGGTGCGAACTCAAAGGGTTTTTTTTAATCTAGTGACACGGGTTTATGACACGCTTTTTCGAACAAATTTACTTTGCAGTGAGACTGAAGGCAGAAGATTTTCTTATTTTTTTGTTAATGAAATGAAATTTATTTATCACTTGGCATTAATTGATTAAAAGTTGTTCATAAGTGAATATGGAGTGATCGGAAGAAAATAGAGGAACCTGAAAATAATTCCAAAATTTGTGAGTTATGGGCAAAAATTTTAGAGAAGAAAAGAAGTAAATGTGTGAAATGAAATTGCGTCAGAAAATTCGCAGAGACCACCGAGAAGAAAATTTCAAGTGCGTCGGCCATATGGAAATGGGCCGCTGATAATATATTTTTCATTTGGAAATGACTGGATAACGCAAGGGGTAGATATTGTATGTGTCTGAAGTATGTATTTGAGGAAAGAGTTGTATACTTAAAAGATACTTAGATTTAGAAGTATACATCTCAATTGGGCAATTAACAGTAATGACATTTTTAAGTATACTTCAGATGTGTATAAATGTAAGGCCTTGCTTTGTTATTATCTTGCAACTTTCAGTGCTAGTTATTGAAAATTTCTACTTTTACTCCAAAACTACAACTTATAGGCGAATTAAGGAAAGGAAAAGTGGAACTGTGTGCTAGCCTGAACCGTATCCTAGAAGAAAAAATTAGACGAATGCTTCAAAAACATACTAAGAAGACACGTTCACGAATTAGAAAGTTTTTGGTTAGAAAATAAAAAGCAAGTCTCGATAAGGTTTTGAAAGTTATGAAACAAGAGTAGAATGTGAACCAATCTGTAAAAAGTGCTAACAAAATGAATTTCTCGTAGGGAAAGTGAAAATAAAGGTGATACAGAAGAAATACTTTTAAACAAAAAGGTATTTGCGGAAATTTAGAAAATACCACAGGGAAGGCATCTGGATGTAATTTGTCTCAGTACAGGACACATAGTACAAGAAATGTACGAAGATAAGAATATAGCAATTTTTCGAGAAGCATTCTTAGAAAGGTTATCGACAGATTTAAAACCGCTCAGAGCCACAAACTCATTACAACTCATATTGGAGGAAATTTGTGGGAGTTTTGCAGCAGTTTGAATCGAAATCTACCAAAGATTAACGTGAATAAATGACGCCGGATATCTTTCAAAGATATTTTTATCAAATGATACAATTGATTCAGGAGAGGTCAGTTGTAGATTTGGATAACGCCAGTTATCATTCTAGACTGGTGGAAAAGTTGCCAATAACATAGTTGAAAAAGCGATATTACAAATTGGTTATTAAAAAAACATATTTCCTTTATGAACGGTTTACTCAAGAAGAAACTTGTAAAAATGGCAAATTAGAAAGAAAGACAATTTAAGAAACATGTGATAGACGAATGGGCTGAAGATCATGGAAATGTTGTGCTTCGAACACATTAATTAAAATCCCTTAAACTTATATGGGCACAACTAATTCGTAACTCGAGATAACCCAAAATGTAAACTATAAGGAATACGTTAATTTCTTAATACATTAAAAAAAAATTATCAGTGAGGACTAGTGAAACGGCATTAACTATGTTATTAAAGGAAAACTTAATTGAAGTTCGCATCGATGCAGCCACACTCGCCGCGACAATCATCGCCAAACAAACTAGTAAACAAACTGGTTAAATATCGCGTTTTACTTTGAAATATTAAAGATAATTAGAAAATAACACTCCTGAAAAAAGTAGGTTCTTTTTTAGCAACCTGAAACCGCCATATTGAACCGTGAACAAATTATTGACGACCTACGTATAAGCTAATTTCGAGATTACTTAAGTAATATTTCGAAAATAGGAAAAACTACCTCTTATTTATTTCAGAATATAATGATATAAGGAAAATATGATAATAAAAAAAATTTCAGCCAATTTGACAGCATGAGGTATTGTAATATTGGCCAATGAACGGGAAAACATAAACTCATGTAAAGGCTGATTTCCAAGATTTATTAATAGATCTTGTAAAAGTACAACAAAAAGGTATCTTTTTTATTTATAAATATAGGAGATAATATGTAAATAAAATCACTTAAAAAATTAGATTTATTTCTAATGTCCCGGCACCACATTTATGTTGTACCCTATATAAGCTGATTTCGGGATTCATTATTAAATATTTGGTAAATAAGAAAAAATTAACTAAATTTCATTTCGGAATATAAAGAATATAATCAAAACTTAAATATATTTTTTTCTTTAACCATTATTGGTTTACACCGTCCAGACGCTAGAAATCCTTTTTGGCGCCGGGCGTCGAAGAAGGGTTCGAACCGACAAAGATCAATTCGTTGGAAGCTCGTCACGCGCTCGACTCGCCATATTTATACGCACCTTTATAGAGCGATTTCCTAAATATCCACCTGTTTGCGTCCATCCACGCACTCGCTGGTATTAACGCATTGAAGTTACTTCACAAGCAGCTGTACCCACATTTCTGAACAGAACCTATTCTGAGATTTTGTCATACAGCTATAGGCATAAAGAGAAAATAATATTACTTAATACCAACTGCGGATCTTATCGAAGAAAGAAATACCGCTTTCGATGAGTAATATCTCTCTTTCTAGTGGCCAAGCAAAGCATGACACCACAAATGTCATTGGACATCCCTGTCACCTGACCAAAATTCAGAATATTTCGGCTGTTTTCAACTCCTTTATCAACTATATACAGTTCACTATCGAAACTGAAAATGACCGATATGTACAAAGCGTAGAATAGGTTTGGATTAGCATGATTTTGGTAAATTACCAGTGGTATTTAAATGTGATATACTCATATGTCTGAAGAGAAAAGTATATGAACAATGCGTGTTACCGGTAATAACATATGGAGCGGAAACTCTGACATTAACAAAAAAGTCAGTAGAAAATCTAAGAGTAGGCCAAAGAGCCATGAAGAGAACCATGCTTGGAATCACTAAAAGAGACAGAATACTAGAAAGAAATGGAGATGACCAGGTCATATGGCAAGAACATCAAACGACAGGTGAATTAAAAGAATATCGGAATGGCGACCACGAGAAAACAAACGTCATAGAGGCAGACCACCAATACGCTGGAGCGATGATATAAAGAGATATGTTGGGAACTGGGTAATGACGGCCCAGAGCCGAGAGACTTGGAGGAACTTAGAGGTGGCATATATTCAGCAGTGGGCAATAACGGCTACACGATGATCTGGCTCCTACAGCGTCTGGAAATATCTGAATTACTTTTGGTCAGAGAAAAAATCAAAATACCATAGTGCGGTAGCTATGAAAAATAGAGTTACATATATAATTGACCAAAAATTTCTAGATAATAATTTAGGGATGCTTTTCACTATGTTTTTTAACAATGGTTACCACAAAAACATCTTTAAAAAACTTATTTATCTTCTTTTAACTTCTCCCATAATAATAAATTATTATTTTTATGAAATAAAGTCCTTTTTAACCGACTTCTAAAAGAAGCAGGTTCTCAATTCGTCGAGTATGTATGTTTTTTTTATGTATGTACACCGATTACTCCGGAACGGCTGCACCGATTTGAATGAAAGTGTTTACGTTATGTTCAGGAACTTGCTGCGGTAGTACAATATTTTTTTGGATGAAATTGGTGCAGTAATATTCAAGATGGCGCTGACAATATGGCGGCCAAAAAAATTAATTTTGTTTGATTTTCTCCAAAATTGGTATGGAGGAATTTTTGGAGTCGTACATAACGAATCTGAAATTATTTTTAAAAAAATCAATATGGCAGAACCAATATGGCGGACAAAAAAATTTAATCTGGTCTGATTTTCTCCAAAATTGGTGTGGGGGAGTTTTCGGGGTCGCACATAATGGATCCAAAATATTTTTAATGATTCAATATGGAGGATCCCATATGGCGAACAAAAACTTCAGTTTGGTCCGATTTTCTCCAAAATTGGTACGAAAGAGTTTTCAGGGTCGTACATAACTAATCTAAAATTATTTTTAAAAAATTTAATATGGCCGATCCAATTTGGCGAATGGAAAGATCAATTTTGTCCGATTTTCTTCAAAATTGGTACGGGGGAGTCCCGATTTTGACTAAAATCAGTATTGGGGTATTTTTGTTGTAGTGTTAATTATGAATTTAAAATATTTTTTTGAAAATCTCAATCTGGCAGAGTCTCTCCCAAACTGATATCGGGGGTTCTTGCGGATGTAAATTATGAATTTAAAAGTATTTTTTCAGGATTCAATATGGCAAATCCAAGACAGTGCACTAAAAATTTTACATTTTTCGATTTTGTTCAAAGGTGGGACTGAATCGTTTTTGAGGATGTAAACAGTGAATATAAGTCTAGAAATTTTAAATTCCCGGATTTCCTCCAAAACTGGTACTAGGGGGCTTTGAAGGGTTTAGACTTAGATTAGATTGAGACTTAAAATATTTTTTTTGAAACTCAATATAGCGGATGCAATATGGTGTGTTGAAAATTTTACCTTATTCGCATTTTTTCAGATTTGGTATTATAGGGTTTTCGGGGTCGTGTATTACGAATATGAAGTTAATTTTTTACAACTATTAGGTTGATAAGATACAATATGAGGGACAGAAAATTTTACGTATTCCGATTTTGACTAAAATTGATATTGTAGGGTTCTTGGGGCGTATACAAACTTAATATGCAGTATAAAATATATCGAGCTTAGAAATGGATATCTCAGGTTCTTTAAACATCGAAATTAGAAGATTTTGGGGCCTATATTACCAATCTAAAATTAATTTATGGATATCATAATGAATTCTAAAACTAAAAATAGAAAAATAAAATTTTTATAAAAAAATTGAACAGACTTCTAAAAGTGCGCTAAAAAGTGAAAAATAACTATAAATTTTTATATCAAAATGAACTTTTTGAAGTCGGCGCCAAATTATTTGTAAACGAAATAAATAACTACTATTATATACAAATTATGGTAAGAAAGCAATTACAAATAAAGTATTTTTAATCTATTTATGCTGTGACAGAATTTGATTATAGACTCTTGCCGATGACATATTGAGGTAGCGTTAATTATCTTATCTATAATCATTTTTGTCCCATATTAATTAGTAACTATTTTGATAACCTACAATTAAATATCACAGTAATAAAGACACTCTGGAAGTCTAGTCGTTCAACTTCTCTCTTGCAGCTTTAGTACCAAACACTACGGTTATTAAAGCTTACCACAACCATGACTCAGATCTTCAGGACTCAGGAAAGGCTGCTAATTAGTTGGTCGGTAGACATCTCTTGTTTTGTAGATTTTGCAACAGCGCGCCCGCAAGTTAATTCGCGTGAAGGTTTTAATTAGATTGAATAAAACAAGTTTCTCAATACACTTAGTCTATTAACAAAATAAATAGAATAAAACGAACTATTTACAATGAGAAACTTAAGAGTAAATCTGGATTATAATTTAAAAGTTTAAAACTACAAGCTCTTTAGGCCGTTCTGATATATATAAGACAAAAATAGCAGAAAAGACAGCAGAGAAAAACCTTCTTACACTGGTAAAACACTAAAATGCACGCCAAACTGACTTAGACGAATTCTAAATTGTAACTGCCCTTAATTAATTTCTCAAAATCGAACTCAACTTTCATCCCTTAGAACCGCCCTTCTCCCTATTAAATGCGTTGGTCCCGTCATGCGTGCTTTTCCACTAATAGAACGCCCTTACGCGATGCATCCCCGCGCGCGAAAGGTAGTTTTCGTTCCCGAGCGTCGGTATGCTTTCGGTCCCCTGGTTCATAGATGGCATAAGTCATCCATGCGTCGAATTTAATTTAATTTAATATTAAAACTGACCAGAGCTCAAAACTAATATTTACTTTATATAAATGTGATCATAACTATTCTACAACTATTCTAAAAGATGCGTGAAAGAACCCATAAAAAAACCCCAAGGTTTTAACCATTTTCTCTCTTTCTTATTCTTATTTTCGTCAATTGGGGAAAAATGGGTAACAGTCGCGAACTTTGTACATAATAACAAATACTAATATTGCATTTCAGCGATTTTATTTAAATATTCTTTTGTTTTCTTATGATGGGAAAATTTGCTCAGTTTAAGTAAAAGAAAGCTCTCCCACGGTCGCCACATGTAGTTATCACTTTACAACTTAACCTTAGACCCTTAACGATATGGTTTTTAAGATTATTAAGTTACTTTGACAGATTTATATCAAAAACTTCGAGAGGGTGGAATAGTTAAGTTTTTGTGTCACATAAATTCATTAAGTTTATGTTGGTTTTTTTTCAGAAAAATTAACTACCCCAAAAGTAATAAAACTAGGCTTAAGTTTGTTAATGGAATTATATTTCCCTGATATGTGACTATTTTTGGCCAGACACAAGATATACAATTTTAACGGTCCAAATCTTTATACAAAGGGGGACTCAAGTAAATTCTTCCATTTAGTAGAATTTAATTTAGAGTTAATAAATGTTAAAATTAGTAAAAATCACAATAAACTTTTGGTCCCTTACAATGCAAATCACATTTTGTCAGGTATTAGTTTGGCGCAGACTTCAAAAAGTGCAATTTCATATAAAAATGTATAGTTATTTTTCACTTTTTAGCGCACATTTAGAAGTCGGTTCAATTTTTTTATAAAAATATAATATTATTATGTTACGGGATAGCGTGACATTTCACAGATGCAACACCTCACCATTCTAACGTGTTTTGCCTAAATAAAAGCAATGACGTTTTATTACCCAAGAGACTAAAAATGTAACTAAAGTAGGTCTAAACAAATTATATGGTAATTTATTAACTCCAATAATAGAATGTAGGTCACAAATTTTCTACGCAAAATTGTTTAACGTAAAGGTGGTAAATATTGATCAAAATTATGAACAAACAATCTTTCTTAGTCAAATCATGCAGTAGCAGGTTAACATTTCAGCGTGCATGCAAAATAGATCAACTACAAACAAACCAAAAAGCTCGGTTCAGTTTAATCGATGGAATTGTTCCGGAACAACAGGTAAATGTCAATGTTTAGATTAATCTGTCATTCGTATTTTGAGAAAGAATTATTTGAGCATACGTTGCAGCTGGTAAAGTTTTTGCAACGATTCGGTAATTTGGAATTACGGACTCTGATGACGTACTTACATCACTTCTTCTTGTTAGTTAGTTTCTATGGCGGATAGGTTGTTGTAGCATGTTCTGCGGATATTGTGCATTTATTGCTTTTGTCGTTACAGGAACCAGGCGCGGATCCAGGGGGGGTGGCGGTGGGGGTGATCTCCCCCCCCCTCCCAAGGGCTTTGAATTTAGGAAAATAGACCTGATTTTGCCTCTTATACTATAGTTTATTCAAGAACTAGAGAGAGTAATAAGTAATTTTTTACCCTTTTTTTCTTCGCAAACTACCTGTGTTCTTTAGTCCGGTGTCTTTGGCAAAAGCTGTTAGACACATATATTTTTCATAGGAATGGATTAGAAATTTTATAAGCAAAAATATCGGTCTATAATAATGGACTATTTGGATGTGTAAAGTGTTAAAGAGGATTTTAGTCCTTGTTATTGACGTCGGAAGGAGATTTATTATCACTAATTATTTGTGGCATAGAATATTATTTCGGTAATAAACTAAAGCTATCTTCGCTCAAATTAAATATAATTAGTTCCTCTGTCTCACCGATCATGAGATCGAGTTTCCACATTTTTTTATTCCTTTATTATATGATTTTCTCCAATTTTCTGCAGTAACTTTATTCAAAAAAATCTTTCTAAAGTTCAGTTAAATTACTAATTTTGTAAGTTGTGTTATTTCTAGCAACTCTACCTTTTACTTGAGAGAGATATTTCCTTTCTCCAACGGACATTTTCTGGACGATCTATAAGAACAGATTTCCTATCTGGTTTTTCTAGCAAAAATTAAGTTCTCTGAACAATTTCCAGAGCTCAGTTCTTTTAATTTCAGGTAAATCCCGATCTTTATTGATTTTAGTTAGAATTTTGTCGACGGTACGGATCTGCTTCTCATAATAAAATTTATGTACAACTCCTTTTAGTGCAGTCTACATTTCTTCTTCCAACGAGGTTTTTCGTCTGCTGGTGATCGAATGTGGCTTGGGAGTACTAACAAGTCCAGTCGTTTTCTTCTCCTTCAGCATTTGGTACACAGTAGATTTTCCAACTCCTATCATGTTGAAACACATCTCAACAGAGCTTTTAACATTATTATCTAGATATTGATATCCTAAGGCATCATAAACATTCATCGTAATAAGTTTTTCATTGAGGAATAAGTGCCCTGGTTTAACGATTTTGGAATAAATATAGATGTGGAAGCCATATCTTTTGGGTATCTCACTAATTTCAAATAATGTATAAAAACAAGCACAAAAAAGATAAATCACACACACTGTAAGGTGTACTTTGCTCACTGATAGAAATTAAATTGAACTATTAAAAATTTTATTGTCGCAGTAAATTTAAAAAAGCTTATAATATTTAAATATAATTAAATATAATTAGATTTACGGCAGTCCTCAGTTACCTGCGGCACTGGAGCAGGTACATTGGAGGTTTCGATAACAGTTTTATTGCTCTCTCTAGTTCTTGAATAGAGTATAGGAATGTGTATGCTTGCGATCGCCCCTCCTCTTCCCAAGGGCTTTGAGTTCCTTTTATATCACCGCCCTTCCCCCCAAAGAGAGAGGCTGGATCCGCCCCTGACACAAACGGTATATTAAAGATGATTCGGCATTTTAAAATTCATGTTAAAACAAGGAGATTCTCAATTTGTCTGCAATGTATTTTTTTAAGTATTACTCCGGAGCACCGGCACCGATTTGAATGCATTTTTTCACGTTATGTTCAGGAAGTCACTGCGGTGGTCTCATATTTTTTGGATGAAATTGGTGTAGTAAAATCCAAGATGGCGCTGACAATGTGGCGACCAAAAAAATTAATTTTATCCGATTTTTTCCGAAAATTGGTATGAAGGAATTTTCGGGGTTAGACACAATGAATCTGAAACTATTTCTAAAAAATTCATTTGTTCAAAAGTTATTAACATTCAAAAATCGAAAAATTCACATTTTCTTATTGTTTTAATCAATTATCTAGGAAACTAAACCTCGTACGTAAAAGTTAATACGAACCTTCTTTGCTTAAAATCATTCAAAGAATATGACTTGATTTTTTGAAAATTACATTTTTAAAGGTTTAAACAATTATTTGTTTATAACAACCTTATTCCTCCCCCGGACGAAATTCTACCCTAAAAATTATTGTCCAGAGACTCAAAATACATAAAAAAAAACTTGAATGGGTCAATATAAATTAAAGGGGCCACTGCGGACCTCCTGACTCCTACCCTATATATTAAATATGTCTCATGGTACAATCTGGTCTTTTCCTTTACTGTTTCATCAAATATTGACGATGCATTTTGTTTCGTCACAATTTTTCCATTTTATTCAATATTTTTAATGTATTTTATTACCACGCTGATATTGAATTACTTAACACTGAGTAAGAAAAGGAATCTTAGTAATTGTTTTCGTAAAAACGTAATTAACAATGAACCTCTTCGTCTCGTTCCTTTGTTTTATATTGTAGTGAGGGTGTCGCAACATTTTTTACTTAACTTTTTGGCTATTTACTGGACCTAGACTTTAAAAAGGTTGAGAAACGTATTACACTGGCTATTTGTGATTCGATAAAATATACTCAATTTAGCTTTGTTCCTCGATTAAGGCTTGTCCATGCTTTTAATCTACAAATTCCTTGAAATTTTGATCGAATAAAAAAACCTGTAAATTTCCTTGATATTAAATAAGTTATACCTAAAATCTTCATGCAAAAACTACCTCAGTCAATCCGCCATATTGGCGCTCAAGATAATATTTGTGTCATCATGTTGTGATTGCTTCGAAATGCGGTGCAGAATGGCATATTAGGTAAAAGTCAATACACAATGGAAAATCTAAATTTTCTTTAAATAAAAATAACTGACTGACGTTATGTTCTATGTTATGTATTCGTTCGATAAGAGATTAATGTATTTCTCTCTAAGCATATTTCGTTCATCTTCAATAGCAACGATTGCAGAAGTATAAATCCATTTCCTTCATACAAAATCTAAATAAAAATCAGATTTACTAAAAATAATGATAGTGATATAATTTGTATTATATGTATCAATAAACAAAACTTACGGGGAAAAAACTGATAAGATGATTAGTTGCCTTGAAAATAAACCCTTTGTGGTAGTTTCGTAACCAATAAAAACATATTTTTTCGTTAAATTTTGAATTAGGAGCATTTTTAAAAATTTAGATTTCATTGAGAAATAAATAATTCTATTTTTCTGTCGTGTTTAAATAGTTGCCAATCTATATATATATATATATATATATATATATATATATATATATATATATATATATATATATATATATATATATATATATATATAATAAAATATTAGCGAAGCGGACGTGAAAATTTGTCAATCTACATGATTCTCGTGTTAAAAAGTGCGGAGCACTCCAAAATATGGAAAAACTCCGGGTCCGACAGATGGCGACAGCGCTGTTCCATCCTAATATGGGACTCGTCAGGCCACCGCATTCGGTACAAACCATCATCTCGCCTTTGCATCTTATAAAGCTGAGTTTAAAATCAAAAAACAGCAAACAAGACGACAAAGGCGACATCTCAATGGTCCACTTGATAACACAAGAAACACACAGATTAACAAAGTTTGTAAATAACCGCCATATGGTGGCGCGACGGTGAATTAAAACAGAAATATGTAAAATCGAGTACACGAAACGCGCTGCCCAAATGATAGGGGTCGCATTTTTCGGTACTGGCAAACCAAGCCCACTGCTAATTTCAGCAGCCAAAGCCACGTGTCGCACCAAACGATCCCACCACGTCCGCCTTGCCAATATTTGATTCTATTTTATTTTAAATTGCACGGACAAAAACTTATCTATTTATTTATTTACTTGTTTGGCTTTGAAACACGCTAAACGATGCTCTCATATATATATATATATATATATATATATATATATATATATATATGAAGTAAAATACGAACAGTAAATGCAAAATTCTCCCCATCCTATCCTTTCTGTGTTAGAGGTTGCACAGTTAGAATAAATTGGTATAAAACGCAAATTTATCCTACTCCACCACCATCGAGATGATGGCCTACCTGTACCACCATACCGAGAAGAAAGTCAAAAACTTACCCTCCCCGCCACAGTGATACGGCAGAGATACATGTTTCGTCTCTACTAGACTCATCAGGGTACCGACATGTACCTGGCTGTGCAAAGGACAGATCGAAAGGAAGCATGCAAATACTGAACGCGGCTTCCCCGACCTCCCGCCGGATGGCGTATATATGTTTATGTGGGTTTCACACACACACACACACACACATATATATATATATATATATATATATATATATATATATATATATATATATATATATATATATATATATATATAAATTTATTGTTTTGTATTCTTGGGGTCAGGTTCATACGTGGATGTTAAAAAAAACAACGTGTTTTGACGTTTCGCCTTTTGTTTAAGGCATTTTCAAATTGTTTTTTTTTTATATTATTTTCTTTAATTTAATGACCTGAAATTGAAAATACACAAATTATGGTTAAAATTCAAGACACTAACAGAAAAAGTTAAAAGTTAAAAGGCAATTCAAAAAAATTTTTTAAAAACTTATTTCACAATTAAAAACTTATATGATTTTAAAATTATTTAAATCTTTACAAATATGTGTAGGTACGTACCTTGAGCTTGCCATTTCTATTTCGATACTGACTGATAAAATATATTGATTGTGGTATTGGAAAAACATTCCTTTTTTATTACATTATTTTTTAAATCATTACTTATGGAATCTTTGGTGTTTTTTTATATTCAAATTGATAAAATATAAATGTTCTAAGAGAATATTCCCATCTATTGACTTTTAAGAGGGTATTAATAATTTTTAATCAGATTTGTGTAAATGTGTCTTAGGTTACTTATATCCGTTCTGTCGTTAACTGCGTTTTTTTTTTATTTCTATCATCTCCTTTACACTCAATTTATTATAATTATGGTCACGTTCAAGCATTCTTAGTAAATTTGTGCTAGTTTAATATATTTTTAAGTAACTGTGTAGTAATTCCTATATATATAAATATATATATATATATATATATATATATATATATATATATATATATATATATATATATATATATATATATATATTTTGACAATTGGTGCAGGGAATTGAGTATACAACATTAGAGTTATTCAATTTAGGAGCTTTACTTTTCAGTTTGGCAAAAAAAGAGTTTTTGGCAGACTACGATATTATGTCGGTTCAGAAGATATATAATTTATTCTGAAAGTTCGATGTTGGGAGGATTGTTAAAATTAAAATAATATTTTATAATTCTAACAATAAAATACTCATTTCCTCCAATCATATTTTATAATTCTAACAATCCACCCAACAATAATGATACATCGAAATTTATTTCAACAATACAACAATACTTGAAAATGATCATAGTTATATTAAACAGAGTGTAAAGGAGATGATGGAAATAAAAAAAGAAAAAAACGCAGTTAACGACAGAACTGATATAAGTAACCTAATCCACATTTACACAAATCTGATTAAAAATTAATATATCTTCTTAAAAGTCAATAGATGGGAATATCCTCTTAGAACATTTATATTTGATCAATTTTGATATAAAAAAAAACACCTCACAATTACATTTTTGTTGATAAAATAATTTACAATCAAAATAAATATATATGCGTCTTGCCAGAGGTATATTAACTGAAAGCCTTGCCAATACCTGAACACACACGCAATAAGATTGGTCTTTGATTTTTTCACTGGTGAAGAATTTTTTTTCCTTTGCTGATATCATGGTTTGAGGAATAAATTATATAACAGATTATGAGTTTTTTTGCAATACGTTAAAATAAATTTTATTAAGTAGGTTTATGTCCTTTTTGTTATCTATAGAATGTTTTCTTTACTTTCGATGGCCTCGTAGGTATCACGTTTTTTTTTGTGAGGCTCAATTTTTAGGATTTTTGTTTTTTCATAATTAAAATTAGGATTATATTGGGCTTCATGTTTAATAAAGGGCTGTTTGGTTTTCCTTACCATACTTATATGACTGCAGTTTGTTTTGGAGATGATGACTTGTTTGCCCTATGTATACTCCATTGCAGTTAGTGCATGGAATACCGTATACAACATATTTTTTTTATCATTTTAAGTTTTTATCTTTAATTTTGTGAACAGAGAATTCAAACAATTGTATCCCCTGTGTGCGACTGGAATGTTGTATTTTGAGAGCATATTATTTAATTGTTCGGATAACCTGTTTATATAGGGCAGTATTAAATAAGTTTGTTTTTGGACAAAAACAAATTTGTGTATTCGCGTTTTAAAAACAGAGTTGACTAAAGCTTGAGGATAATTGTTTTTTGTCCGGAGGAATACTTGCCAAATATTTTTCCAAATTTTGTGTTGGAGATCCCACGGCGCTCACTATTAGTCTGAGAAGTGCATTTGTTTTATGTAGTTTTGAACATCTGCTTGATTTTTCCCTTGATATTATAGATTTATCCGTTTCTGGGTCTAGCTTAGAGGCTTTGATCTTGGCTTTTGTAGTTTTCTCAAGGTATGATGTTGGATCTCTGTTTGTTTGTTTCTAAGAATCGTCTTTGCCGATTTGAGGATTTCAGGACCATCAGAAAGCGAGGCAACTTAACAAGATTAGACAATGGAGACTACTATCAGTTATAAGCTAGTAACGAGACACGGTATATATATATATATATATATATATATATATATATATATATATATATATATATATATAGGCCAACAAATGTTATATTCTACATTCCATTATTTAAAAATAAGCGAATGAAAGTTTATATCTCGCTTTTAAATAGTCACGAAAAGTGCAACAAAAATATTTAATTTAGAAAACGCATACGAACCAACAATTGCAGCTAAATATTATTTTAATAAGTCAAAAGCCCGACTCGAGTCATTCACAACTTTTCGCAAAACTGTTTATGTACAGATTTATCATAGTTCAGGCCGAATTCCGTTTTACATATTCGTGTATTTACTCTCCCGATGCAACAAAAAACTATTTGTAAGCTCCATAATTCCGGGCCGAACATTCCAGAAACTTTGTAATTCCAAACATTACAGTATTTCGTGTATTTGGAGATATACTTTTGGGAGCAAAAATAATATGTAGTTTAATAGTTAAACGGATCACTAACAGATACGTTTTGTTTTCCATGTTTTAGGTGGGTTTATTCAATTTGGAATAGGTTTATTTGTTTGAAGTGAGCAGTTCTAAGGAAATCCCATCAAAATATTTCTACATTGGGTTTTTGCTTCTAGTAATCCAGTTAAAACAGACATTTAATTTCGCTAAAATTCGCATAAAGTTCAAAATGAGTATATGTCTTATATATACTACTAGCGACCCGCCCCGGCTTCGTACGGGTGCAATGCTGATACTAAATACACTACAGAAAAACTGTGACTATTTATTTTATTTTTACAACAATTATTACATCGGCCTCCGACGCGCTATTTATAGGCACGCTGCCGCCGCCCCGGTCGGCCAGTACCGCCGCAAGCGCTACTTCCCGCAATTTTAAATCTGTAATATCTTCGAAAATATTCATTTAAATCTTGTGCTGTAAAGGACCATATAGATCTATATTAAATCAACAATGTATTTAAGCTATTTAATTGGATAAGGATTAATGCTGTATTGGTTAAAATCGCTTCAAAATTTGCCATTATTTGTCGTAAAAAGTAAATGACAAAAAATGTTATTGTGGGATATCCATGAGAGATAGACATATACCATCGCGGAGTTTTCTATAGACCTTTTCAATGTGTACAAATAATTAGTACATTATTTTGATAAATCTCGTAGGGTTCAGCCTGCGTTTGCAATGTAAGCGGAAAAAAATATGATAATTAACGACATCACATTAGAAACCTCAAAAATAACAGTATTTCTCCACTATTTAATGGATGTTATTATACATATAAACCTTCCTCTTGAATCACTCTATCTATTGAAAAAAACCGCATCAAAATCCGGTGCGTAGTTTTAAAGATTTAAGCATACAAAGGGACATAGGGACAGAGAAAGCGACTTTGTTTTTTACTATGTAGTGATTACAAGTAAATTATTAAAAGTTCCCACTGATATCCCATCTCTGCTAAAAATTATTATAGTGAAAATAGTGGCTATAAGAAAGTCGGATTATTTTGTTCACTAATATATACCAACTGTCAAGGTCAGTCTTGCCCTAATGTTGAATCAAATGAGGATTCTTATGGTATTACTGAGGGGACAATTTCTGGGAACAATTTACAGAAATCCAGAAAGAAGAAGAAAGCCTAGATAAACACATTACTGGTAAAGTAGCGCTGACAGATTATTAGGCAGACTTACATTTTCCCGAAAGCAACAATAATTCTTTCCACACTAATCATTAGCAGTAGTACCATTTTTTCAATCATCAGCATGCCTATTGTAAAAACCACATTAAAAAAATGTGCCAAGTACAGGGTGAGTCAACGATTGGATGAAGTAAGTTTGTGCCTTTTCAGTGAAATTAACAAAGAAACTATATTTTTTGTTTGATACAGTTTATTTTTATGCAGATTTTAAAAATATTTAGGACTCTACAGGGTGAGCCAAAAAACTAGGACAGCATAAAGTTGTATTTTTTAAATAGAACACCCTATATACGAATCATATTTTCGATTTAGCTTATAATTTTAAATCTTTTTTATTAAGGGTTTACTATAGCAAAACTTTATAGTTTCCGAGATAATTAAGTTTAAAGAAACAGTCACATTTTCAAGCATGAATTCAATCCTAAATAACGTTTTCAATTTTGTGACAAATATATTCAAATTTGGAATTTAGCAAGGCCAAGGACAAGTTAATATAATTTTTACCTAATATTTCCAATAAAAGCTACAGGGTGTTGAACACATCGGCTCAAATTTAAACAAGTTTAAATGGATAAATATCTTTTTTTTTAAATGGTACACCCTGTATATTTTCATGTTATTTAATAGAGTAATAAAAACCGTAAAAGTTTTGTTCAATATATTCTATACCTATTTATAATAGTTTTTGAGATATTTCAGTTTTTCTTATTTTCCATACTTTTTTACAGAAATAGTCTTCATTATCATAGTAGCCATGGCAAAAACAATGTAAAAGAACATTTTTCTGTGTGTCAAATTTATAACCGCAATCGCTTCTTTTGGTTTTTATGTAGTGTAGTTTGGTTTTTTTGCATTCATCTTATATTGTAAAATGAATTTTCCAAAGAATGAGTTAATAGATATGATTTATACAATAGGAGAGGCTCAAAAAAATTGCCTTCTTGCTCAAAGAATTTACAAAATGAAGTATCCTGATCGACGCCAGCCTAATACCCATACTTTTCAAAACTTAATGCAACGATTTGATTCTTCTGGTACTGTTGATTATCCAAAACGTAAAGTGGTCAACAAACCAGTAACTAATGAAGAAAAAGAACTACAAGTATTGTTAAATGTTCAGGAAAATCCTTATATTGGTAGCCGTCAGTTAGCAGCATTATGTGAAACATCACAATCCACCGCTAATCGTACTACCAAGAAATATAGGTATCATCCATATCACATGGAATTACACCAAGAATTGCATGGACAGGATTTTGAAAGTCGTGTAAACTTTTGTCGTACAATAAATGCGGAGATTCAATTAAATCCAAATTTATTATGCAAGGTAATGTTTTTTGATGAAGCTACTTTTAGAAGTAACGGTGCCGTAAATAGACGCAACATGCATTATTATGCCACCGAAAACCCATTTTGGATTAGAGAGGTGCAACATCAAAACCACTGGTCATTAAATGTTTGGTGTGGTATTCATCATAATCGAATTATTGGACCCCACTTTTTTAATGAACTACTAAATGGCCATAGTTACCTGAACTTTCTACAAGAAGAACTACCCCAACTGCTTCAAGGTCTCGATAGGGATGAGCTCAACAGTATGTGGTTCCAGCACGATGGTGCGCCTCCGCATTACCATCGTAAAGTTCGTGCGTTTTTGGACCAACGATATCCGCTAAAATGGATTGGACGTGGGGGTTTCATTGAGTGGCCACCAAGGTCTTGCGACATCACCCTATTAGATTTCTTCCTATGGGGTTATATTAAAAATAAGGTGTATGTTAATCCACCAACAACAGTGGAAGATATACGAAACAGGATTAGGGATACCTGTAGAACAATAACGCCACTAATTTTGTCCAGGGTCCGAGAAAATCTGCAAAAAAGACTAAATTTGTGCATTGCACAAGAGGGTCGTTTATTCGAACACTTATTAAAAAGAAATAATTAATCTCAGTATTTAATAGGTAATTTTTTTGTTTCAATTTAGTATAAAAGTAAATATGTATTTGCCTTGTCGTTATTGTTGTGTTAATTTTTTCACATTACGTTTAATTAAACTATTTCCGTTGTAATATAACGAATAATGTATTTCATCATATTTAACCACATTCTGTTTGTTTCTGTAGTTTCTTTTTATTATTTTACATGGCTACTATGATAATGAAGACTATTTCTGTAAAAAAGTATGGAAAATAAGAAAAACTGAAATATCTCAAAAACTATTATAAATAGGTATAGGATATATTGAACAAAACTTTTAGGGTTTTTATTACTCTATTAAATAACATGAAAATATACAGGGTGTACCATTTTAAAAAAAAAGATATTTATTCATTTAAACTTGTTCAAATTTGAGCCGATGTGTTCAACATCCTGTAGCTTTTATTGCAAATGTTAGGTAAAAATTATGTTAACTTGTCCTTGGCCTTGCTAAATTCCAAATTTGAATATATTTGTCACAAAATTGAAAACGTTATTTAGGATTGAATTGATGCTTGAAAATGTGACTTTTTTTCTTTAAACTTAATTATCTCAGAAACTATAAAGTTTTGTTATAGTAAACCCTTAATAAAAAAGATTTAAAATTATAAGCTAAATCGAAAATACGATTCGTATATAGGGTGTTCTATTTAAAAAAATACAACTTTATGCTGTCCTAGTTTTTTGGCTCACCCTGTAGAGTCCTAAATATTTTTAAAATCTGCGTAAATATAAACTGTATCAAACAATATATATAGTTTCTTTGTAAATTTCACCGAAAAGGCATATACTTACTTCATCCAATCGTTGACTCACCCTGTACATAGGTGGTGCGGAAATGTGTGTATATTATATAGACTTCTTGTCCGACTTTTGGTTTTGCGATATCTCAGGAACGGTGATTCACAGGAAAAAAGTATAGGGACAATTTTTGTAGAAAGTGCATGGTCTATAACTATTTTTACGACAATACTTACCATTTACGAAAAAAAAAGCAAAATACCGACATTTTTTAATTTTCACCTTAAATAAAATTTTTAACAGATGTAGGATCAATGAAGACTTTCTAATTTGTAACAATGTTTTTAAAACCACATCTTTGTCTATTTTGACTGGACTAGAGGATAATAACACAAAATAACTTTTGATAGAAGTTACATATTTGGATTTGGTTTTTGTCATGTTGTAGGAGGTGTTTGCAAAGTGGTTCCGTAAAAATTTTTCTATGGCAGATTTTTTGCAAGACTTCAAAAAAACGAGAAAAAAATATTTGTTGAAAAAATAAATTTTCTTGCGAAGTAGTAGATATCTGTTGTACTTCCATTGTCTTTATTTTTGTTGAATATCGCGATGTTTCAGCTAGTAGTTATCTCTAGCCGTTTTCAAGTGAAACTAAATAAATCCCTTAGCTACATGACTATTTATACTAAGAGTAGATGCAGTAGAGTATGACTGAGATGGGTGCAGTCATGCCTGCTATAGCAAAATCATATTTTTGACGCCACACCATAACAAAACTCCACACCTTTATGGACTCCCGAAAATACGTAAGCAAGACATGCCCTTACGACCTATCACGAATTCCCGAAACTCTCCGACTTCTGAACTTGCCAAATTTCTTTTTCCAATCCTGAAACCATTACAAGGAAATACATCGTCCTGGGTTAAGAACTCGCAACATTTCGTAGAAATTATACGTGAAATAGAAGTACAACCAGAAGACCATTTTATTAGCTTTGACGTAAAAAGCCAATACACCAACGTTCCAGTTAAGGAGCCACTAAAAATCATAAGAAAGAAACTTGAAGAAGACCAGACCTTAGCAGAAAGAACATCTTTACCACCGCACGCCATTATGGACTTGTTGGAAACTTGTTTGACTAATTCCTATTTTCAAGAAAAGGAAAAATTCTACATCCAGGATAATGGACTACCGATGGGATCTTCACTCTCACCGGCGGTCGCAAATATATTCATGGAATGGTTCGAGACGTTTGCAATTGAATCCACATCTAAGAAACCAAAGTTATTATTTGGAGCGGAAACGACGAATAACTTCGAAATTTCCTTTTTCAACAATATCAGCCCAACTATTAAACTCACCATGGAGAAAGAAGTAGAAAATAAATTACTATGCTGAGATGTCTTGGTTGAAAGAAATGGCAGACAAATTAGAACTCCGGTTTACAGAAAAGTCACGCACACAGGACAATACCTTAATTATTCATCTAATCACTCCAACAACATCAAACAAGGAATTATAAGAAATCTCGTAGATAGAGTCTTAACTCTCTGCAACTCCAATGAGAACTTGATGAAAGAGATAGATTACATTAAAAATGATCTGACAGTCAATGGATACCCAATATATCTAGTGGATAAATTTCTTGAATAGCGCAGAAATAGGACAATATCGACAACGAATGAAGAACGAAAACCAGTATTGAACATCCCTTATGTTAAAGGTATTTCAGAAAAAGTTAGGATAGGAAAAAGATATAAAATCAACGTTGTTTTCAATTCAAATAACTCTCTGAGAAGTCGGCTCACTAGGGTCAAACCAACAACTCAAAGAGACATGAAGAACTGTATATATCAGATACCATGTGAATGTGGCAATTCCTACATTGGCGAAACAAAGAGACCTCTTGACGTAAGGATCAAAGGACACCAAAAATGCACATCTCGAGGAGAAACAGGAAGATCTGGTGCCGCCAACCATGCCTGGACTCATGGACACCACATAAAATGGTCTGAAGCTAAAATACTACACCGAGAACAACACTGGAGAAAACTAAAATTCAAAGAAGCCGCGGTTATACATCAGAACCCGAGTCGCTTTAGTAAACCATCTTTAGATATAAGAGAAGTGTGGAAACCACTTTTTAGTAATTGTAAACTAAAACTAAATGCAGCATAGAAAAATATGATTTTGCCATAGCAGGCAAGACTGCCCCCATCTCAGTCACACTCCACTGCATTTACTTTTAGTATAAATAGTCATGTAGCTAAGGGATTTATTTAGTTCCACTTGAAAACGGCTAGAGATAACTACTAGCCGAAACGTCGTGATATTCAACAAAAATAAAGGCAATGGAAGTCCAACAGATATCTACTACTTTGCAAGAAACATCATTGTCTATGACCTTCAAACAAACAATAAATTTTCTATTTCAGCTAATTTAGTACTTTGAAACTTATTTCTTTATTTACCATCTATTTAAAGTCGACACGAATAATCCTGTTAACTTATCAATTAGAAACTTTTTTAATAAGGAACATTGAATTTTAAGGTAAGAATTTATATCATCAAATTCGCCGGGAATAAACAATTTAAGAATAGACGAAATATCTCTGTTCCCTCTTTATAAACAACTATAATTTAAGCTTGATCCTTATTAAGTTCTAATCCCACCAGTCCTATCCAATTAAGATTGGAAGTTTCTCATTTATAATTAAAATGACAACAAAAGCTTGTATCTTCTGCAACTAATTAAGATAAAGGTACAGCACCCGTAATTGAGAGGGAGCAGAGTTCATTAGCAAGTACTTCTGATGATTTTTCATTTTGGATTTTATGCTATAAGAGTCGATACGACAAACTTGAATTTGAAATAAAATGCAATTTTGCATTTTTTATTGGTTTTAAGCAATTCCTATTCCAATTATTTTGCAAATACAGGGGTGGAATAAGGATTTTTTTAACCCGTTACCTCTTCATATCTAATGATACCATAATCCACATAAAGTGTGTCAAGAATTAGAATTTTAAATAAATTCAAATATGTGATTTGATTAAAATTGCTACAACTAATAATTACACAGGTGTACAACAAAAATTTGATTTCTATGTATTTAGGTGTTCTGAAATCTGAAATCTAAAAAAATACTCAAAAAATTCCAGAACGTCTAGGTTATTCTGCAAAACGCAAAATCACTACATAGTATAAAACAAAGTCGCTTTCTCTGTCCCTATGTCCCTTTGTATGCTTAAATCTTTAAAACTACGCACCGGATTTTGATGCGGTTTTTTTCAATAGATAGAGTGATTCAAGAGGAAGGTTTATATGTATAATAACATCCATTAAATAGTGGAGAAATACTGTTATTTTTGAGGTTTCTAATGTGATGTCGTTAATTATCATATTTTTTTCCGCTTACATTGCAAACGCAGGCTGAACCCTACGAGATTTATCAAAATAATGTACTAATTATTTGTACACATTGAAAAGGTCTACAGAAAACTCCGCGATGGTATATGTCTATCTCTCATGGATATCCCACAATAACATTTTTTTGTCATTTACTTTTTACGACAAATAATGGCAAATTTTGAAGCGATTTTAACCAATACAGCATTAATCCTTATCCAATTAAATAGCTTAAATACATTGTTGATTTAATATAGATCTATATGGTCCTTTACAGCACAAGATTTAAATGAATATTTTCGAAGATATTACAGATTTAAAATTGCGGGAAGTAGCGCTTGCGGCGGTACTGGCCGACCGTGGCGGCGGCAGCGTGCCTATAAATAGCGCGTCGGAGGCCGATGTAATAATTGTTGTAAAAATAAAATAAATAGTCACAGTTTTTCTGTAGTGTATTTAGTATTAGCATTGCACCCGTGCGAAGCCGGGGCGGGTCGCTAGTTTTATTATAAAAAAGAAGTTTTTTGGGCTAACTTGAAGTCATAAATAAATAGGTACAATTTTATTTTGATTACTGTTTTTAAATGTATACAGGCCACAACTATCACTACTTTCTAAATAAAGAACGCCCTGTGTGAGCTAAATTAACAAACATAAACATTTTGTAATCTGAACATGCGCACTCCGATAGTGTAGAAAGCGCGGTACAATTACGTGTTAACTTGTCATTATTTTATAGATCTTGGTTCAATATAGTGCAATGTCGTCTATGCGGAAGTGTGTGAATTCGTCTGACAGTTTCTGTTATATTTGTGGCGAATATATGGTATTAAAACAACAACTTAATATTACGGATTTTGTAAAAAAAAAAGTATACTTCGCGTATTTTGGCTTAAAACTTGGAGATCAGGATAAAGTTTGGGCACCTCATAAAGTCTGCAAACGATGAAGATCTTCGAAATTGGTTTAAGGGCAAGAAAAAAGCTTTCCGATATGCGATTCCTATGGTATGGCGCGAGCGGGTATAATTGAAAACGGATGCAGTCAATTTCATACCCCAATCTGCAATCAGCTATTCGTCCCATCCCTCATGGGATCGAAATACCAGCGCCGAAGGCCTCTGCTACCTTGGAAGAGATTCCAAGTTCTGACGAAGATGGTGCTGTACCTGAACCCGATGACAAGACAAGTTTTGAATTTGAAGATGACAGCAGTCCGAAATTGTTTTCCCAGGGCGAGCTAAATGATTTGGTAAGAGACTTGAATCTTCCCAAAAACGCTGCTGAGTTGCTTGTATCAAGGCTCAAAAGCAGGAACTTACTTTTGCCGGGAGTGTCTTCCTCCTATCGTGAGAAGCAGTTCACTTCCTACTTTGCCCAAGAGGACGAGTTGGTTTATTGTACCAATATTGAAGGTTTGATGGATACGTTAAAGATCTCATACGACCCAGCATAGATTCTTCAAAAAGAAGCCTTAAAGCAGTTCTGCTTCACAATGATGGTTTCTATGCTTCCATTTCTGTCGGTCATTCCGTACACCTCAAGGAAACCTACAAGAACCTGAAATTGGTTCTTTGCAAATTAAAATATAAAGACCATGGTTGGCAAGTGTGCGGTGATTTAAAAATCTTGGGCATGTTGCTCGGACAACAATCTGGGTTTACCAAATTCCCTTGCTTTTTGTGTCTATGGGATAGTAGAGACCGAACAAATCACTGGACCAAAAAGTGTTGGCCTCCGAGGGAGCTTAACGTTGTCGAAAAGAACAACCTGCATGAAACTTTGGTGCCTCCTCATAAAGTTCTTCTACCACCGCTTCACATAGAGCAGGGATTGATGAAGCAATTTGTAAAGTCACTTGCAAGAGATGAAAATTGCTTCAAATACTTAATATCAAAGTTTCCAGGCCTCTCGGAGGCAAAGTTGAAGGAAGGTGTTTTCGTTGGACCAGATATTAGAAGGCTTGTCGCTGATCCACAATTCATCACAACCATGACGGATCCTCAAAGAGAAGGGTGGATTGCCTTTAAAGAGGTCATAGAGAAATTTTTAGGCAATAAAAAAGACCCTAACTACAAACAAATCGTCAAAAGAATGTTAGAAGCATTTCAAGCTTTAGGTTGCCTAATGAGTTTAAAAGTACATTTTCTTCATTCCCACCTCGACTACTTTCCAGAAAATTTAGGAGATGTGAGTGATGAGCAAGGTGAACGACTTCACCAAGATATTAAGGAGATGGAAAAAAGATACCAGGGAAGATGGAGCTTCTCAATGTTGGCAGACTCCTGTTGGACGCTTCAGAGAGACCTTCCAGATGCTACCTACAAGCGAAAATGTACCAAAAGGAGTCTCACTGGGAAAAAGAAATGTGTTTAGTGCTTACTAATGAATATATTTTAGATAAAAAAATAAGTTTTGTTGCGCAATTATAAATTTAAAAACATTTTTTAGTCTCTTATCTTTTATTTTAAGATGATAACTTGTTTAACATAGATACCTACATTGTCAGAAAACGTGACGTTCTATGACAAAATGAAAGTCATTTTCGGATTGAGCACACTCAAAAACATAAGAATTACGAAAAAAAAACCAAAACAGCTCTCAATTTTTTTTTTTGCAGACTTGTGTTATTTAAAATAAAATTCGAGTCGTGACGGGTTTCTCTCGTTACGCTTACAGAAAGTCTCTTACACGTTTTGAATTTTTTTAGTCCAGTCAACATAGACAAAAAAAGGGGTTACTATTGGCAATGATTAAACTTTAGTCTTCAAATGCTACTTCAACAGTAACATTTTCATCTTCGCTTTCTTCTTCCTCTTCTTGTTGGATTTCTGTAGACTGTCCTAACAAGAAAGACGACTGATATCATAAGAATCCTCATATGTTGTGTTTGATTTAACATTGGAACAAGAATGATTTTGACAATTGGTACATACTGGTGAAAAAAATATTCCAACGTTTTCACTGGCACAATTTTTACGTCAACCCTTCTTACCATTACAAAGAATAATGTTAAGAAATTTTTCCAAAGCAGATGGGATTAAAGCTTCAATTGGCCCCAAACTGTTATCAATTAATTTCCAACCCCATTCTTCTGGGTCCAGTTGACTGCCTACCTACATTTAAACTTGATAGTAAATACGATATAAGTGTTGATAAGGAGGGAGACATGACAGTGTATTCTTTTAGTGTTCAACTATACAACCAATTTTTTTTGGAGCTCCATATATAGCAAGAAAAAAGCGAAACCAATTTATTATGATAACTTGTGAATAAGAGTTAATTTTTTTAAATAATTCTGCACAATTAAATTGTTGATACAGTATGGCAGCCAATTATTGCATGTAAAAATAAAATATAAGCTTGACCTTTTGGATATGCAGATAAACTTTTTGATAAATATATTTTTATTTGTAGTTGAGCTTTCCCAACGATAGTTCAAGTTATATAGTATTTGTACTATTGCCTTTTTCTATTGCTGTTTCAATTTCGAGGACATCAGTATCATTATCAAATTATTTCACTAAAATGTTCGCAGCTGTAAATTTTTCACATGATATTGAAATAAAGCGAGACTTGCTATATTTTTAAAAAATTGCTGCTGGTTTGTTGAAACTGTCATAAATTGAATTGAAGAAGTTTTGCAAAGTTAAATGTCTTAAAATCGGTTATTTTTCTAAATATAGTAGATTTTGTATATCACGTATTAATGAAAAAATTGATAAGAACAAAGGAAAACAATATTTAGTTCCTGTTTCAGTTATAATATTTTTCTACAGTGAGTATTAATGGAACAAAAATAATGACAATTTTTAAACGGAACAATATTTTCATTCACTTTATACAAATACAGCCACAATTTTCATACTACGGTTAAATAAATTCCTCGCAAAAAACTTTACAAGCAAATTATTTCCGTTTAATTTACCCTCAACAAAAACAGATAATTGCAAAATACCCAGAAATGCTTTGTTTTCTAACTACTGCAAATTTTTCCTTTTGTTTCGTTGGTAATTTAATTCTATTCACGCTGTGCACCAAAATATATGTATTCTATTATTTCGTTCTGCACGAGGAAAATGAAAACTTTGATTCGTGTCAGCTGGAAATCTCCAGTTACGAGGGAAATTCAATAAGAAGAATACTAGTAAAAAATGTTTTGTTTTGCGAAAAGTTGCGAATGACTCGAGTCGGGCTTTTGGCTTATTAAAATAATATTTAGCTACAATTGTTGGTTTATATGCGTTTTCTAAAGTAAATATTTTTATTGCTCTTTTCGTGATTATTTAAGAGCGAGGTATAAACTTTCATAGGGTTATTTTTAATAATGGAATGTAGAATATAACATTTGTTGGCCTATATATATATATATATATATATATATATATATATATATATATATATATATATATATATATGTTTTTGTGTTTATCCGGGAATACATCCGTTCGTTAGCTATTTCCATAGTTGGAATTTGCAGACGTTTCGCCAAAGTCTCATTTGGCATCTTCAAGTGCTCGTGTCTGTAGTTGACGATGAACTACAGACACGAGCACTTGAAGATGCCAAATGAGACTTTGGCGAAACGTCTGCAAATTCCAACTATGGAAATAGCTAACGAACGGATGTATTCCCGGATAAACACAAACTCATATTTCTCCATCCGTGAAACACTAAAAACTAACATATATATATATATATATATATATATATATATATATATATATATATATATATATATATATATATATATATACCGGGTGTCAACGAATCTATTAGACAAGTCATAATTTGTAGAGTATTATGTGTATCAAAATGAGAATTGGTACAGGTAAATGCTATGTAAAGGGGAGAGTTTTCGCATATTTTCCTACTTTCCGGCCACTTCCGGTTTCACCGGAAATGGCCCCGGTTTTGAATTTTTAAATAGAACACCCTGTATATTTTAACATTTTTGGATTTCTGAGACAATTTTAGATCAGAATGTGACATTTTAAAAACTTTTTACGTCTACTTCATTTTTTAGAGCCATTTTTAAAATAGCATCTAGGTGGCCATGATCGGACGCAAACTAATCTAAGGGCCTTAGGTGATGTCAAAAAAATACAATCGCAAAGTTTTAGTTACTAGTATGAAAGACAGAAATAAGACAAGTTGACAAAATTACGTTTGAAAAAGTGGATATGTTATTAATATTTGGAGAGTGTCATAGAAATTCAAGGAATGCTGCCGAGTTGTATGCTCATAGATATCCGAATCGGCAACATCCAGCCCATCAGTATTTTCCATATGTCGAGACTCGTTTTAGGCAAATAGGAAATCAAGAGGCGGAACAGAGGTTTATCATAAATGAAGAGACTGAGATTAACGTATTTGCTATGATTGAGGTTGATAAAACAGTTTCGTTAAGAAAAATTAGTCAAGAACTGCAGATAAGTTATGAATCAGCAAGAAAAATACTAAAAAAGCATGGATATCGAGCATTTAAATATCAGTTACATCAACATTTGTATACTGAGAATGGCGATAGACGGGTAGTCTTTTGTGATTGGCTGCTTCAAAATCATAAAGTTAACCCAAATTTTATCGATTTTATTCTATTTTCCGACGAATCCCGATTTGTAAATAATGGTATGTTAAATAAGCAAAATACTCGGTACTGGGCCCAACAAAATCAACATGAAATGAGAGAGGGCAATTTTCAAGAAAGATTTGGCGTGAATGTCTGGGCTGGTATCGTTGGAAACAGAATAATTGGGCCAATATTGTTTCAAGGTCAGTTAACAGGGGTTAGATACTTAGGTTTTCTTCAAAATGAAATCGAAAATCATCTCAATGATATACCTTTAGCAGTTTTACGGCGAATTTACTTTCAACAAGATGGAGCACCGCCTCACAATACTAGAGAAGTTCTTAATTATTTAATAGAGTATTTTAATAATCGAATTATTGCAACCAATGGTCCGGTACGGTGGCCAGCCCGCTCACCGGATCTTACTGTGCTCGATTTCTTTGTCTGGGGATATGTTAAAGAAAGGGTTTACTATGGAGCAGCCCCAGCTACTCTTGAAATATTAGAGAAATATTAGAAGAAAGAATTTTACGGGCATTTAAAAGTATAACGCCCCATATGCTACAAAACGTGTTGAGAGAAACAATTGAACGAGCTGAAATGTGTCGTGAAAAAGAAGGAATGCACTTTGAACATTTACTACACTAAACTTTTTAACAAATTCAGCTACTGTACTTTCAAATATTTTAAGTGCGTCGTCTAAGTTATTAGTTTATTTTGTTAGTTTTTTGTTAATTTTGTTAAATTTTTAATCCAATTCCTGCCTTTCATACTAGTCACTAAAACTTTGCGATTGTATTTTTTTAACATCACCTAAGGCCGTTAGATTAGTTTGCGTCCGATCATGGCCACCTAGATGCAATTTTAAAAGTGGCTCTAAAAAAATGAAGTAGACGTAAAAAGTTTTTAAAATGTCACATTCTGATCTAGAATTGTCTCAGAAATCCAAAGATGTTAAAATATACAGGGTGTTCTATTTAAGAATTCAAAACCGGGGCCATTTCCGGTGAAACCGGAAGTGACCGGAAAGTGGAAAATATGCGAAAACTCTCCTCTTCACATAACATTTACCTGTACCAATTCTGATTTTGCTACACCTAATACTCTAGAAATTATGACTTGTCTATATATATATATATATATATATATATATATATATATATATATATATATATATATTTATATATATATATATATTTATGAAGAAGTATGATGAATATAAAAGTCCGATTATGCACAATGTTCATACCAGGTCTGTTCACAATGGAGGCATTATATACGGCTTCGCAGAGGCATATTATGTATATCGGTCCAAAGTTGTTTAATTTGTTATCTTTAGAAATAAAATCTATTTTAAATGTGTATTCTTTTTGTGTGAGAATATCTAAATGGATAAAAGCAAACCAACATCAGATTGTTAATGCAGTGCCATTATTAAATTAGTATTGGAAATGGAGATGATTTTAAGTATTGTTCTTTTGTGGTAATATTTTTGAATATGATTGATATGTATGTATGTGATGTTTTCTCTTTAAATAGGTGTAAGTTTAATTTCTTTAATTAATTTTAATTTGACTTGAATTTTAATTATTTTATTTTGTGATAGTGTATTAGAAAGTAAGCGTTTGTTATTTGACATCCAGACAAGCTGCTTGTAGCTTATGGATTCAAAAAATACATGGATGTAGAAAATAAATTGTTTCTGTTAATAATAGCAAAATGTTTGAAATTTGTGAACGATACTTTTGTCCGATATTATTAGTAACTAAAATAGAACATAAAAAAAAATATTTTTCAGGACGTTTCGATTCTTTCGAATCTTTTTCAACTGAGGGTTTCGGCGGATTCTACAAAAATGTACATTTTTTATATTATTATATATGGAATAAGAAATTTAAAACTTACCATTAAGAACAGAGATTTTTGTTTTAAATAAAAATTAATTACATCACAAACCAATTATAATCACACACTCTTTTGTATATTAACTTTTCAAAAGTATTTTTAAAAGTCCAGCTAGAAGCTAAATTTTCAATTTCATATAAAAATTTATATTTATTTTTCACTTTTTAGCGCACTTTTAGAAGTCGGTTCAATTTTTTTATAAAAATTTTATTACATAGATTTTTTCAAACTACCTGAATCTAAATTTCCTTTTTTTTTCACTGAGATTATGGACCGACATTGGTAATATATTTATGAAAAGTCTTCCCGTCATCCAACTGTTTTCTTTCTTTTTAATACCTGGGAATTATGGAACAATGTTACTTATTACAAAGAAATAATATCACTGGTGATGACAAGTTTCCAATAACGTTCGCAGTCATTAACACTGTAAGGCTTTTTTTTTATCGCTGTTGTCTCCTATCTTGTCCACGACTTTCAGATTTAAAAAAAAAATGCAGAGTTATCTGCGTTTAAAACTCTGGTTCTCTACGCGTTTCCTAAAGACCTAAAGATCTCATCAATTTGATTCAATTTAAAAAGTTTTTATTATAACCGATTGGTACATCATTGTGTTACAATACTTAAGATTTCCGAGCATTTTTTTCAAAATCTGTCCTATGCTGTTATACAGGGTGTCTCAAAAGAAAGTACACATTTGTTTTGCTTATTGCGTGAACGCAACTATTCCGAGCGGCGCGGGGGGTATGTCAATCGGTAGCCTGGCTCTTGGGAATTTAGTCGCTATGGAGCGTTTCTCGGGAGCGGACCGTGCTTTGTGCGTACGTGAGTTTTACAAAAACGGTAATTCGGCGACTGTAGTGCGTAGAAAATTCTGCAATTTTCGACATATTCGTCACTTAAATGATGCGCCAAGCGCTTGGCTTATTGGAAAATGGGTCCAGAAGTTTGAAGAGACCGGTTCAACACTAGATAAACCAAAATCCGGGCGTCCGAGGTCTTCGAGAACGGTCGAAAACGTAGAGAGTGTTACTCAGTCTGTTCGTGACGACCCAAACGTTTCGATTCGTAAGCGTGCTGTTGCTTTAAATGTGCATAGGTCATCATTATTTCGCATTTTACACAAAGATTTAAAGCTGAACCCCTATAAAATTCAGTTGGTGCAAGAATTAAAGCCTCAGGATGCTGGTCAGAGGCTTGACTTCGTAAACCAGATGACTGAACGCTTTTCAACGTTTACCAACATCTTCTTTTCGGATGAAGCCCATTTTCATCTTAATGGTCATGTAAACAAGCAAAATTGCCGCTATTGGAGTGCAAACAATCCAAAACACAAACATCAGAAACCTCTACATTCGCCGAAAGTGACTGTATGGGCTGCGATGTCGGAGAATACCTGCCGAGCCGTCATGGGCAATTTTAGTGCTCGATTAAATGAATGCCGTGAGCGCAACGGATTACATTTGGACGATATCATTTTTAAAAAATAAATTCCCAAACAATGTATTTTAATATGTAATAAACATTTTTTCAATAAAGTCCTGACTTTTTTTTAAATCGATTTTTTAAATGTGAACTTTCTTTTGAGACACCCTGTAGTTGCACAGAACTTGATGATTGGTGTCTTTCTCTTTTAGAATAAACTACAGAAATCCAGCTAAATGAAGAAAAAAGAGGCGAAGATGAAACATTACTTTTAATGTAGTATCTGCGTATTATCAGTCTAAAATTTTCCCAAAATCCAAAATAAACCGTTCTACTTTAATAATTACCAATAGTACTATTTTTTCGATCAATAGAATACTGTGTAATAAAACTTAATTACAATACATCGTGGAGTATGCCTTCCTGATAAACCACGTTAAAAAAATACTCCAAATACCCCATAGGTGGTGCGGAAATGTGTGCATATCATATAAAGTACGACTTCTCCAATTTTTCAAATCGCGATATCTCAAGAATTGTAGTTCACAGAAAGAAAAATTGCAAGATCAATTTCTGTAAATAATCGCATGATCTCCAACTTTTGCCTGGCGTGTTTTTACGCTAACATTACGAGAAAATGCGAAAAACATATATTTTTTACCTTTGATCTTGAATAAAATTTTTAGCAGACATAAGATCGGTGGGTACTTGTGATATTTTATTTATAACGGTTTTTTTACGCCTTATTTTTCAGTTCTATGCGAACTTTACTTAATACGATTGTATTAAATAAAATAAGGTATTTTTTCCAAGAATATTGCCACGCTACACAAGTGCACGTGTCGCATACAAACTAGCCCAAATAACAATTTTAATAAACCAAAACTACAGTAGCATAGTTCAAAACTTTCGGCCGAAACTGTTTATGTAGCGCGACCGCAGTTTAACTAAATTCTATTTTACATATTCATGTATATCCTGCCAGACTGGCTTCACAAAAACTATTTTAAAGCTCCATAATTTTAAAGTTTTCGAAACTTCTAAATTCCTGGTATTAAAATTACGATTAAAGTTTCCTAATAAAAAACTCGAGACTTTCGAAAAAATGCAACGTCAGTAGTTTGACTTCATTGTTTTTTCAAGCTAAAGTATTTTTAAAAGTTGATTGAAAAATTTATTAAATTATGCAGGCGAATTTTTTTAATATGAACTAACTTTATAATAGTCGGTAACCTGCCTTTTTTTTATGATATCTTGCCAGTGAATTATCTTCCTTTTCTTTTCTCCCTATGGTCTTCATTACAAAAATTCTAACCATCTTTAATTAGTAAGGACAGCAACATTTAAATTCCGAAGCATATCCTACCGACATCTTTGTTGTTTCCAAATTAATTCTACATTAATTTATGGAAAAATTATATTTCACCTTGAAATGACCTCTAGGTGTCATCAGATCCCTATGTTATTTATACCGTTAGATAGCAAATTCTCTCCGCTTTTCATTTCTACAATAAAAACGGGGTTTCTACTTGAAAAATTTAACTCAACCTTCAAATGACTTTGATGGTCAAGATCAAGGTGAAGGTAAAGGTCACCATCAAATGTGCCTTTTGACTTCTGACAACTTTCGTCTGAAACATTTTTCTCTAGATGCTTTGCTGAGCAGATATTTGGCTGTTCCTCTTCTTTTGTGACTCTCTCTCTCTCTCTCCATATATATATATATATATATATATATATATATATATATATATATATATGCTTATGCGGCTTTCACGGATTCCTCCGTGTGAGATGCAATAGCAGTGGATATATCCACATTGTGCCGTTGTAGTGCTGAAATCACATTCAATGTGATTTCAGCACTACAACGGCACAATGTGGATATATCCACTGCTATTGCATCTCACACGGAGGAATCCGTGAAAGCCGCATAAGCATCGATACGCCATCCGGCGGGAGGTCGGCGAAGCCGCGTTCAGTATTTGTACGCTTCCCTTCGATTTGTCCTTTGCACAGCCAGGTGCATGTCGGTACCCTGATGAGTCTGGTAGAGACGAAGCATGTACCTTTGCCGTATTACTGTGGCGGGGAGGGTAAGTTTTGACTTTCTTCTCGGTATGGTGGTACGGGTGGGCCATCATCTCAATGGTGGTATAATAGGATGAATTGCATTTTATTGCAATTTATTCTAACTGTGCAATCTCTAACACAGAAAGGATATGATGGAGGGAGGTTTGCATTTACTGTTCGCATTTTACTTCATATATATATATATATATATATATATATATATATATATATATATATATATATATATATATATATATATATATATATTTTCCAGATTCTTGACCCATAAATTATATCATTTTCTTTTTATTTTGCCTTTTCTTGGGTTCAAGTTCTTTATTTAATAAAAAATCAAAAACAATTTGACGTTTCGCCCTTTATTAAAGGCATCTTCAAAAAAATTTTTTTTTTTATGTATTGGTCTTCCTAAAAATATTTTTTATATAATTAAAAACGTTCATACCCATACATATTTACAATTTAAAAAAAAACGAACACTTTAAAAAACCAATCAAATTTCGAAAAAAATATTTAATTTTACTAGTACATACCTTGACATTTTGCTTATTTATTAATAATGAAATGAAATTTTTATATCTTCTATTTAGGTACGTACGGTAAGTTTAAGAGGATATTCAATTTTTGATTAACAGGATCGAATACTTAATATTTTTCTTTAAATTAGGCAGGTGTAAATGTGGCTCAAATTTACTATATTCGTTCTGTCGTTAACAGTGTTTTTATCTTTTTTAATTTCTATCATTTCCTTAATCTGCAATTTTTGATAATTCATTTCATTATTTTTAATTATGGTATTGTTATAATCGAAGGTATGTTTTTCATTCTGTGTGTGTTTGTTTACCGCTGTTGAGGCGTTTTTCGTATATTTATGGCGATTCAATCTGTTCTTTAGCAATTGGCTTGTTATGCCTATATATTTTTTGGGACAATTCGAGCAAGGAATATACTACATTTGACTTATTCATGAGAAGAGTTTTACTTTTTAAATTAGTAAATAGTATATTTAATTTATTATGAAACCTGTGACATACGATAATATCATGCTTTTTTAAAATGTGTTTTATTTTTTCTGACAGTTTGCTAGTGTAGGGTAATGCTACATATTTTTGTTGTTTATGTTCTATGTTTTTGGTTGTTAAGTTAAAATTTAATATAATATTTTTCAAACGGTTTGTCGATGATTGCATGACAGCCGTGCCACAGGAAAAAATAAATGAAATTCTCCAAGAGTTTAACAGTTTCAACGAAAAAAACAATTCACTTCCGAAGCAGAAAGTAATAATAAAATAAATTTTCTAGATATGACACTTATACACAGAAGAAACAAAATTTTCACTAAATGGTGTACCAAACCAATTTGGTCGGGTAGATATCTAAACTGCTCCGCAAGTCACTCAAAAACCCAAAAAAATTGTGTTACAATCGGTCTGTCTAATCGTGCCATCTCTTTAAAGTCTTCATATATATATATATATATATATATATATATATATATATATATATATATATATATATATATATATATATATATGAGCAGTAGGCTTGGTTGCCTGTACCGAAAAATGCGACCCCTATCCTTTGGGCAGCGCGTTTCGTGTATTCGATTTTACATATTTCTATTTTAATTCACCGTCGCGCCACCATATGGCGATTATTTTACAAACTTTGTTAATCTGTGTGGTTCTTGTGTTATCAAGTGGACCATCGAGATGTCGCCTTTGTCGTCTTGTTTGCTGTTTTTTGATTTTAAACTCAGGTTTATAGGATGCAAAGGCGAGATGATGGTTTGTACCGAATGCGGTGGCCTGACGAGTCCCATATTAGGACGAAACAGCGCTGTCGCCATCTATCGGACCCGGAGTTTTTCCATATTTTTGGAGTGCTCCGTACTTTTTTAACACGAGAATCATGTAGATTGACAAATTTTCACGTCCGCTTCGCCAATATTTGATTCTATTTTATTACATATATATATATTATATATATATATATATATATATATGAGAATCTATCGGACATTCCTTAGGTCTTTTTTTTTAAAACTACCATTTTTTTTAATGTGAACCCAACGACAAAGGACTATGTATTTTGTAATTATAAAGTTCAAAAAGGCTTTCTTCTTTTTTCTTGACCTCAAAAAAGCCAATATTGTTCGATTTGATATTGTTTGTGTAATTTTCCAAATCATAGAGCTGTACGTCGTGTAAAAGAAGTGGAGATTGCAATGCAGCTACATGTGAGACCTCACTAATTTTCATTGTAAAACATTTTCATTGTCAACATCTTTATTGAAAAAAAAAATCGGACGCAGCCAGCAGACTAAATAAAAACTGAGCTTAAAACCATTTGAATAAAATTTAAATTTAATATTAAATGTAAAATCCAGAAATATTTGTTTGTACAAAAAGAAAAACTTTGTAAAAAACTTTGAAAATTGTTGGGATTACCATCTTTTAGACAAATGGTTTAATGCAACTCGAGAGAAAAAGCAGGGATAATTTGCATTATTAATTTAAGTCCACGATAAGATGTTAGTTTAATATTTTATAATGCAAAATACGCGAAAATGGAAAATAGTGTCATTTGTATGTAAAAGATTTTTGTACATCGTATAGTTTTATCTGATTTATTCTTTTGCTAAATGTATTTATATAAAAATAAAAAATATGTTTTAGCCAGTTTTTAGGTTTACTGTTAAATAAGTTATTTCGATAAAAATATTTTCCTACATAATTTAAAAGGTACATGTTTTCAAACAACCTAAAAGGGTGTTTTTTATAGAGGTATAGAACTTTTAAATGGAATAAAACAAAGATGAATTTTTTAAATTGACATGAAATTTACTTTATTCGAAAGATAACCTTCTGGCATTATAATTTAAATAAGACTTCAGGCATATGAGCGCCACGGCTGGCTCGGACGTAGTCTAATCTGGAGGTCCAATTTTCGATGACTTTTTCCAACATTTGTGGCCGTATATCGGCAATAACGCGACGAATGTTGTCCTCCAAGTGATCAATCGTTTCGGACTTATCGGCGTAGACTAGCGACTTCACATATCCCCACAGAAAATAGTCTAGCGGCGTTAAGTCGCACGATCTTGGAGGCCAATTCACGGGTCTGAAACGTGAAACTATGCGGTTACCAAACGTTTCCTTCAATAAATCAATTGTGGCACGAGCTGTGTGACATGTTGCGCTGTTTTGTTGAAACCACAGCTCCTGCACATCATGGTTGTTCAATTGATGAACGAAAAAGTCAGTAATCATGGCTCTTTAGCGGTCACCATTGACTGTAACGTTCTGACCAGCATCGTTTTTAAAGAAGTACGGACCAATGATTCCACCAGCCCATAAAGCACACCAAACAGTCAGTTTTTCTGGATGTATCGGTGTCTCAACATACACTTGAGGATTATCATCACTCCAAATACGGCAGTTTTGTTTACTGACGTATCCATTCAAACAAAAGTGAGCTTCATCGCTAAACAAAATTCGCTTATGAAAATCGGGATCAATGGCAATCTTGCGCCTTGCTAGGTGATCGTGTGGCTTCAATTCTTGCACGAGTTGGATTTTGTAAGCACGCAAACCAAGATCTTTCCGAAAAATCTTCCATAAAATGAATGGACACATATCCAATTCCTGTGCACGATGGCGGATAGACTGATTTGGGTCTTCCTCTACGCTACGCTCTACAACAGCAATGACTTCTTCTGTACGCACTGTACGACGTCTCTGTGGATGCGTATTATCATTTAGAGTAAACGTGGTGCGAAAACGTTCCATAGTTAATCGAATTAACTGCTCTGATGGACGATTATGTTGACCGTAAAATGGACATAGTGCGCGATACGTATTTCGAACAGAACCATGATTTTCAAAATAAATTTGCACAATTTGGAAGCGTTGTTCAGGCGTCAGTCTATTCATGTTGAAATGCCAAACCAAACTAAACATAAATCACTTGACAGCTGACAAAATGGCCGCCAGTTAAAAAAGTGTTGCCAACTTAAAGTTCTATACCTCTATAAAAAACACCGTTTATAAGACAAAAATGTACTGAAATTGCACAAAAAACTAATAACGTCAATAACTGCTCGAGGAAATCATTTTAAGAAAAAATGTAGGAGGTAACATTTCCTCCTACTGTAAGTAATTAATATATCGCACAATTTGTTTCTGTAAACAAATTTGTGATGACGCATTTCTACCCACTGTGTGTTAAATATCTAAAAATAGCTATCTTATTTATCCGGAGGATATCCTTCATTCGGACAGATATTTTTACCAGTTACCAGATTCCTTTTAGTCCCCTAGATAAACTTTTCTCTAGCGAGCACTTCGATCGCTGAACTTACATAAAGTATGAACTGAACTTGTTCAAAGTCTAAAAATTTTATCTAAAATACCCATGAATTTAAGTGTAGGGTTTTTAGTAAATACTCAGTGACGTACAAAGGATAACAGATAATCAGAAACATAATATTGGGTTCCAGGAGAACAACAAGAAAAATGGATCACACCAGAAATTCTAGAAAAGTGGAGAAAATGTCAAGCACAACCTTTGAAATACAAAAAATTTGACCAAATTATTAGAAAAAAATGTAAAAAAGTAGAAGAAAAATGGAGTGAAACTGAAATACTCCAAAAATAAAAATAATACATTTAATGTAGTTCGATGCTGAAGATGTATGAATTTCTTTGAGGAATTAAGCTAGTAACAAGATATTTCTGCTGTGTCTACATTCCACATTGGGACAACAGTGCTTTTTTATCTTTTGCAAATAATTTGTATAAACTTTTTTCTGAAAGGTTGGTGGTTATCATGGGCAATTTTAACTTGACTAAAATGAAATGGTTAAAAGTGGGAAATGAAAATTTTTTCCATGCGTCACAGATCTATTATGGTAGATACCTTCTTATATTGTTTGCTTAGTGCAATGTAACAATAAAACTAATATATGATTTCAAGCCAAACGGCTTCGCATTCCCTCCAGGGAAAATTGATTCATACATATATATATATATATATATATATATATATATATATATATATATATATATATATATATATATATATATATATATATATGTTTATACAGATGCTCACCAAGGCCCAGTCTCTTGATGTTCTACAGGAGATTCTTTGGCATCACTCTAATTGTTAATAAAATTATGGGAATTAATTAGTTTTTACTTTTTTGGGTTTCGGTCATATTATTACTTTATAAAAAAATTAACACATGTTTTTTTCTGACGTTTCGGTTTATTTTATTGATTAAACCATCTTCAGAGAATTACTGTAAATATGAAAAGGAATATGTAAATTTATGCTATATAATCTGAAAATTTTACTTTCTTACCTAATGTTAACAGGTGGTTCACTTGAAAAACTTACATTTAACTATTTTATTACTTTAATACAATATAATTAAACATTTCTTATTTAATATAAATATAAATATATAAAATTATTATTTTTTGATGCATTTTTTTTTCACATCTGGTTTGTTGTGCTTTTGACAGAGTACTACCAAAGGGTTTGAAAGTTTCTGGAACATCTGCAATTTTATTGCCCTATTAGATTCGTATATACATTACTCAGGTCATTTGTGTCCGTTCTGAAATTCATTGTACCGGGTGTTCTTTTAATATGGATCATTTCTTTGTCTAAAATCCCCACGTTGTTAAAATCGATGTTGTGCATGTTATCAGCCAAACATGCAATTGATAACATGCACAACATCGATTTTAACAACGTGGAGATTTTAGACAAATAAATTAATTACAAAAAAAGAACAATTAAAGAAATGATCCATATTAAAAGAACACCCGGTACAATGAATTTCAGAACGGACACAAATGACCTGAGTAATGTATATACGAATCTAATAGGGCAATAAAATTGCAGATGTTCCAGAAACTTTCAAACCCTTTGGTAGTACTCTGTCAAAAGCACAACAAACCAGATGTGAAAAAAAATGCATCAAAAAATAATAGTTTTATATATTTATATTTATATTAAATAAGAAGTGTTTAATTATATTGTATTAAAGTAATAAAATAGTTAAATGTAAGTTTTTCAAGTGAACCACCTGTTAACATTAGGTAAGAAAGTAAAATTTTCAGATTATATAGCATAAATTTACATATTCCTTTTCATATTTACAGTAATTCTCTGAAAATGGTTTAATCAATAAAATAAACCGAAACGTCAGAAAAAACATGTGTTAATTTTTTTATAAAGTAATAATATGACCGAAACCCAAAAAAGTAAAAACTAATTAATAACTACACGGTCAACAAATAGAAACAAAATTATGGGAATTGTTTAACCATTGCCCATTGTATTCGGAATTGCACCTCCAGATCTTTGTATTTGACGATCTTCTCGTTGTATTTTGGCCTTAGTTTGTTGTTGTTGTTGTTAGGTATAGCAATGTCGATTAGTGTAATTCGCCTAGAAATTTCATCTGTTAGTATAACGTCTGGTATATTATAAGCAACTGTCTGATCCGTCAGAACCGTTCAGTCCCAATATAACTTGAACTGGTTGTTCTCCAAAATAGGCTCCAGATTGTACTTGTAATAAGGCACTTTTCCTACCTGCGATAAATTTGACTTCTCTTTGACTTTTGGTGAAAGATCTTAGTGGCTTAGTTGTATATTTCCTTATACTTGTTTGCGGCAAATTCTTGGCATCCTCCAGTTATGTACTGGATTGTCTCTGATGTTCGAGAGCCATATTTATAGTGGTCATTTCCTATTGAGGGATCTCTGGTGATAAATTTCCGATGGTTCTTCGCCAAAATAACCTGGTCTTGGATAGCTAACAAGAAACCCTTGGTTCCCGGAAACATCTGTCCTGAAATTAACCAGTCTTTTGATGCTGAGTTGTCGACCTTGTCCTGATTGACCTGACTTGGATGCCGTCCACGAAGTGATTTCTGTAGCCAGGTTTGTAATTCCTCTTGGTCTGTTTGGTGGTGAAAAGCAATATATATTATAATTTTATTTCATTGAGTTGCGCCTAATAGATAAGAATACTTCCTTTCATAGTTTGAGAATTTGAAAGTGATGAACTACGTATCGCTTATTACCCCAAATGAACAAAAAAACGTTCATCTTGTCACTAGTCGATTACAACGATGGAAAAACTGCACTTGAGTTGCTTCCGCATCCTCTGTATTCTCCAGATTTGGTCCCCAGCGACTACTACCTGTTCGCAAACCTTAAAAAAATAACTCCAATGAAGAGATAATCGCCGAAGTTGAAGAGTATTTTGAAGGATTGGACAAATACTTCTATAAGAAAGGCATAGAAATTTTAGTGCGATGTTGGAATGTTTCTATTACGTTGGAAGAAGATTATGTTGACAAATAAAGTCGAATTTTGCCAAAAAAATGTGTTTTTATATGTTAATCTCGGAATTTTTCGAACTTACAAAGAATATCCAAAAAAAGGAATTCCAAAATAGATGTTAAATTGATTATCTCCTGAGAGGAAAGGGTCAGACCAAAAATATCGTAGATGAAGTGTAAATTGAAAGCAACGTCTGAGAAATAAAACCCCGACAGATGAGAATTTCTGATTTCTAATACTGTGGGAAGTATTTTGTGAAACTGGAAAAGATAGAAACCTAAAGACCATAATGGAAAGTTTTCTTCATACTAAGTTAGTTCCAGAAAAGTTGCTACATAGTTGTTGGACGTTTTAAGCTTGCAGTATAATGTTTTTATTGAAATCAAAAAAATTCGACCGCCGACGCCGCTGTTAATATGTAGCTTATTTTTCACCCGAACTAACTTCGAAGTTGCTAAAAGCCTTGCAAGCCCCTCTAATGAATAAGTTTTCGTTTTACCGCATCGTGGCCGCTTATTAAAAGGAAATATCTGTTCTCTCGCAACTTTATCATAATCTATACTCGGCTTTGGTGTAATCCCACGAATTAAACTATAAACATTATAGATATTTCGGTTTGACGTTCACGAGAAACATTTAAGGACGATAGGTGGTCAGAACTGATCTACGGGGGGAATCTAGATGCAGAGCATAAGAAAAAATTGATAAATGTATGTAACACTCAAGTACGGAGGGTTCCATATTATGTGCGCTTAAACATCAAATCTGCAAGAAGCATAGAAAAAGTTCAGTTTCACATTAAATCTATTGTATAAAAGTTACGGCTAATGATAGAAGCGATATTAAACTTTAAAGATTAGCCCGATAAACTTAATATTGGCCAAACGCTTACGGCTTTTGCTGGAGTTTGATCCACTTGAAATTTTATGTCTTTCTACAGGGGATGGAGACCACAGCAGTTTCTATTAAATTATGGTTAAGCCACTCTTTTCCTCTACTTCCTGCAATATAATTATATATATATATATATATATATATATATATATATATATATATATATATATATATATATATATATATACAGATACTAGATGATGGTTTGTACCGAATCCAATGGTCTGACGAGTCCCATAGTAGGATGAAACAGCGCTGTCGTCATTTTTCGGACCCGGAGTTTTTCCATGTCCTTTGGAGATCCCCGCACTTTTTAGCATGAGAATAATATTTATTAACGGTCTTAGTCCGCATAACTGAGAATTTCTTGATTTATTTTAAGCTTAAAGACGGATGAAAGAAGAAGTGAATACAAAACGGCCCAAAGAGCAGTGCGAAACGCAATAACCCAAAAGAAAAACAAAACCTGGGAAAGAACCTGTACCAGAATAAACGCACATTTGGGGGGTAGCAGAAGTACCGAAAGCTGGAAAATACTGAGATCTATTCGACAAGAAAAATCTAAAGATATCATTTCACCGATTGGTTTATCTCAATGGGATGAATACTTTTCAAAATTGCTAGCAGAAGAAAGAGCAGAATACCAACAAACAGTACAAGCTGATTCCGGCGTGCACGAACGCACCATAGCATCTACACTAAGGATAGATTGCAAAGAAGGCAAGCAAATATGCCAAACATTAAAAAACCGAAAATCACCAGGTCCCGGAAATATCCCGCGTGAGCTACTTAAATACGGCACAGAGAAGTCATATAGATAATTGATAAACCTCTAGCAACTAACCTGAACTAACCTGAACTAACCTGAACTAACCTGAACTAACCTGAACTAACCTGAACTAACCTGAACTAACCTGAACTAACCTGAACTAACCTGAACTAACCTGAACTAACCTGAACTAACCTGAACTAACCTGAACTAACCTGAACTAACCTGAACTAACCTGAACAAACCTGAACTAACCTGAACTAACCTGAACTAACCTGAACTAACCTGAACTAACCTGAACTAACCTGAACTAACCTGAACTAACCTGAACTAACCTGAACTAACCTGAACTAACCTGAACTAACCTGAACTAACCTGAACTAACCTGAACTAACCTGAACTAACCTGAACTAACCTGAACTAACCTGAACTAACCTGAACTAACCTGAACTAACCTGAACTAACCTGAACTAACCTGAACTCACTGGTCATACATTACGCGACAGACTAAGAAACGATGAAATCAGAAAAAGATGTGAAATACAGGACGTCGTAAGATGGGGCAGAGGAAGAAGGAGAGCATGGAGGGATCATGTCGACAGGATGACCAACGACCGAGTGGCAAAAATTGCAAAAGAAGGAATACCAAACTCCTCAAGGCTTCCTGGTCGACCGCCTAAAAGATGGAAAGAGAGCTGGACATCGGTGTCACAGGAACAAGAATAAACGAGATGCATTGACAGTCAATACAGGACAAAGTCCTATACTAAGAATAAGAAAAAGAAGAAGAGTCATTGCAAGGTATACTAATCTCGATTAGTATTTAGTTCAAATAATTTTTTGATATCATAATGAATTCATAACTAAAAATCGAAAAATAAAATTTTTATAAAAAAAAATTTAACCGACTTCTAAAAGTGCGCTAAAAAGTGAAAAATAACTATAAATTTTTATATAAAATTGAAATCTTTGAAGTCGGCGCCAAATTATTTCTAAATGAAATAAATAACTACTAATATATACAAATTATGGTAAGAAAGCAATTACAAATGAAGTATTTTTAATCTGTTTATGCGAATCACATTTTGTCAGGTATTAGTTTGGCGGCGACTACAGAAATTTCGATTTCATATAAAAATTTATAGTTATTTTTCACTTTTTGGCGCACTTTAAGAAATCGGTTCAATTTTTTTTTTAAATTGTATTTCTTTTACGATGAAATTTTATTGGCACATGTTTCCAATTAAATCGAAGACAAACGTTTACATACACACAATTATTTTTATTAAATACGATGTTGAATGACACGTTAAAATATTTTATACGCAAATTATAAAGGTTCTTTTTCCCGAAATTGGGCAAACAAACTTGCGGGGTATAAAACATCAAAGCTTGTGTAATAAAAGTCCATTTATTACCCGAATACGTCCCACGGGGATGGTGAAAAGCATTTTTATCTGACTTTATTACGCGTTCACATAAAGTAAAATGTTTTCTAGATGGAATTATATTTCTACACGAAAAATTATTTCATTTCTGTTAAGTAAATTAAAGACAAAGTGTTTACAAAAATATTTACCACCGTGTCCGAAAACAACATCATTAAGTTGATTCTATTCGATAAGAAAAGTGTGTCAAAATGTTATAATCTCAATGGTTGTCTGGCTACAAGCATTTTATTTTATTTAATAACACTACTCTACAGCCAATTTGCGACTCTAATGTAAAAGATAGTCTTTGATTAATTTTTGGTCACTCAATGAGAGAATGATGGTAAAAACTTGTTTTTTTCAGCAAAAATAAATGAATATTTTAATCCCATTATTTTAAAAGGTAATTTGTAATATTCCGCAGCGCGACGTTGCCAAATTTACGTTTTCCATAAATTAGGGGGATTGTGTCCAATCTGGCAACACCACGAGGGGTGTCTAGGGATGACAAGTCAATGACGAAGTCTCAACCTAACAAGTTTCGGTTCTTTTCTTTTTTTTTTTGGTCGGCTCGGAAATGTGGAATGGGCTTTATCACTACATAGTATAAAACAAAGTCGCTTTCTCTGTCCCTATGTCCCTTTGTATGCTTAAATCTTTAAAACTACGCACCGGATTTTGATGCGGTTTTTTTCAATAGATAGAGTGATTCAAGAGGAAGGTTTATATGTATAATAACATCCATTAAATAGTGGAGAAATACTGTTATTTTTGAGGTTTCTAATGTGATGTCGTTAATTATCATATTTTTTTCCGCTTACATTGCAAACGCAGGCTGAACCCTACGAGATTTATCAAAATAATGTACTAATTATTTGTACACATTGAATAGGTCTACAGAAAACTCCGCGATGGTATAGGTCTATCTCTCATGGATATCCCACAATAACATTTTTTGTCATTTACTTTTTACGACAAATAATGGCAAATTTTGAAGCGATTTTAACCAATACAGCATTAATCCTTATCCAATTAAATAGCTTAAATACATTGTTGATTTAATATAGATCTATATGGTCCTTTACAGCACAAGATTTAAATGAATATTTTCGAAGATATTACAGATTTAAAATTGCGGGAAGTAGCGCTTGCGGCGGTACTGGCCGACTGGGGCGGCGGCGGCAGCGTGCCTATAAATAGCGCGTCGGAGGCCGATGTAATAATTGTTGTAAAAATAAAATAAATAGTCACAGTTTTTCTGTAGTGTATTTAGTATCAGCATTGCACCCGTGCGAAGCCGGGGCGGGTCGCTAGTTGCGTATAAAACACAAAAAATTTAGTTTTAATCTACTAAAAATTTTCAAGATAAATAATTCATTTTTATTGCCCCTTTACAAAATACAAAAAAAAAACGTTCTGATAAAAAATAACAAAAGCAGATTCATTAATTATCAAGAAATAAGTTAGCAGTAGCGTTAGTAGGTTCTGAAAGAAATAATATTATGAAAATAACGAGACAATTTTAAAGCCATGTGTTAATTTTGCAAAAAACTTTATTCCTTAGCTACGTACTTACCTTACTTACATAACGAGTAATGTAACAGAATGAGCACGAATTATTACCCCTTAATAATCTGTAGACAAACGAGTAAGTGAGTCCTGACCAGAATTTTCGGGCTGTAAGAACCGTTAAACAGCTAAAGACAAGTTCTGACAAAGCCAAATATATTTCTTCTTCTTCTCCTGCTGCATATCTAACAATAGATGTTTTTGACCACATTTTTCACCGCCTTGTGATCTATTGCGGTATGTATCAGTGCTTGTTACATGTACCCTCTCGAATGTTTCGCTGCCATAACATTCTTTTCCTTCCAATCCATCTCCTGCCTTCAATTTTCCTTCAATTATTAGTTGTAGAACATCGTACTTTATGTTTTGCATTAAATGCCCCAGATACACTGTTTTCTTCTTCTTTATTATGTTAAATAGTTCTCTATTCATATTAATGAGTCTCAAAACATCTTTTTTTTTATTTGGGGCGTCCATGGTATTTTGTGAATGCGGTGATTCAGCCACATCTCACCGACCAGATATAACATTTAAAAAATTTGAATGTGAAGTCTATATTGAAATCTGAGCATACAAACACCTTTTTGAACCATATGAAGGCGTATTTGTTCTATGCGCCATTTGATTTCGTTTTCTGATGACTATTCTTGGAAAAGCTATGTTCTCAAGTGTTTAAACGTACCTACTCTTTAAATAGGAAACAGCGAAATACAAAAAGTTGAGGAATATGTGTATCTAATTAGACTTAGAAAAGAAAACTAAGAAGCGGAAATAAATAAAAGAATTAGAATATCATGGGCAGCCATTGGAGGATTGGGATACGCTCTTAAAAACCCCGATATTCCCATTAATTCGAAAAGAATAGTATTTGTTTCATGCGTTCTCTCAGTCAGTAATGACATATGGAATGAAGACTAACACATTAACAGTTAAAGCAGCCAATAAACTGCGTACTACACAGCGAGCAATAGAAAGAATAATGTTGAGAATATCACTACGTGACCGAGTAAGGAACAAAGAAGTAAGAAGATCCATGAAAATGGAGGATGTGACAAAACGCATTGCTACTTTAAAATGAACGTAGGTAGGACACGTCGCTAGACAAGACCATACAAGGTGAACAAAACATATATTGCAATGGAGACCTAGGTCTTCAAAAAGAAGTATCGGAAGACCCCCAAAAAGTTAGATAGATGACATAAAAAAGAAAGCAGGTGGAAACTGGCACCGGATTGCAGAAAATAGGTTGAAATGAAAGAGACTAGAGGAGGCCTATGTCCAGAAGGGGCCCAAATTGGGCTGCTGGAGAGAGAGATTCAGCTAGTGTTCTGCTGATAATCATAAGTTTTGTTTTCTTGGTATTAATATTCAAGTTCATATTCGCACTGTTATAAATCTTCAATATTATCAGCAATCAGGACTGGGTCATCTAGACTCCGTAGACCTTAATTCCCATTTCTCTATCCTAGAGTGATTCCTGAAAGATGACTTCTGAATAAAAATTGAACAAGAGAGACGAGGGTACGCAGTCTTGATGAATTCCTCTTTTAATTTGTTTGCTGTTTCGTTCCAATATAGATTTTCAATGCATTGGAAGTCTTTTTAGTTGATAGCAAGACTTTTTAGCAGTTTAGCTTATGATGTTGCACTCTATCAAACGTCTTCGCATAGTCTATAAAATACAAGCAAATATCCCTTCTCTGATCATAACAATTCTGTACGAGTACTTGTGTGGCGACTATAGCCTCTCTGGTACCTAGATCTTGTCTAAAGCCTAATTGTGAGTTACTGATAGTCCCTTTACATTTTTTTGTATCGTCTCTGATGCGGTATTGTCAAAAATATCTTCAGCGAAAGGCACATCAGACCAGGCGCCGAACCCCCTAAGAGCTTAGAGTTCAGGACAATACACCCGATTGTGCCTCTTACACAAGGAATCTGTATGTTGCTGGCTTCCACCCCCTCGTCGACAACTGGTTTTTTCTTGCGGTCGCCCTCCTCAAATTAACTAAAAATAATCATCATTACTTTTCAAATGGAACTAAATTGTTGCAGGGGGGTACCTTAGAGCTTCATTTTGGGACCCATCTTATTCTTAACTAGCGACCCGCCACGGCTTCGCACGGGTGCAATGCTGATACTAAATACACTACAGAAAAACTGTGACTATTTATTTTATTTTTACAACAATTATTACATCGGCCTCCGACGCGCTATTTATAGGCACGCTGCCGCCGCCCCGGTCGGCCAGTACCGCCGCAAGCGCTACTTCCCGCAATTTTAAATCTGTAATATCTTCGAAAATATTCATTTAAATCTTGTGCTGTAAAGGACCATATAGATCTATATTAAATCAACAATGTATTTAAGCTATTTAATTGGATAAGGGTTAATGCTGTATTGGTTAAAATCGCTTCAAAATTTGCCATTATTTGTCGTAAAAAGTAAATGACAAAAAAATGTTATTGTGGGATATCCATGAGAGATAGACATATACCATCGCGAAGTTTTCTGTAGACCTTTTCAATGTGTACAAATAATTAGTACATTATTTTGATAAATCTCGTAGGGTTCAGCCTGCGTTTGCAATGTAAGCGGAAAAAGATATGATAATTAACGACATCACATTAGAAACCTCAAAAATAACAGTATTTCTCCACTATTTAATGGATGTTATTATACATATAAACCTTCCTCTTGAATCACTCTATCTATTGAAAAAAACCGCATCAAAATCCGGTGCGTAGTTTTAAAGATTTAAGCATACAAAGGGACATAGGGACAGAGAAAGCGACTTTGTTTTATACTATGTAGTGATATATGTAAGCAATCTGGGAGATGGATTGGCGGCGGATAGCGTTTGCCAGTTGGCTGATGACACATCAGTGATTCTGGCGGACACTTCTATGGCGGAACTGTCTCAAAAGTGCTCAAACTCTGCATTAAAAATGCAGCAGCGGTGTTCTGATAACAGCCTCACTCTAAACGTAATAAGACCGGCCTCATTCTTTTTTCAAAGCAAGCAAGGTCTGAGTCACTGCTTGTGTGGCTTGGAGGTGGATCTATACCCACTTTGGAACACATTAGATTCTTGGGAATTCATTTGGACCCCTCTTTAAACTGGGAACATCATATCTCAGCTCTTGGGGCTGGGCTTAGCAGTTTGTGTGGTGTAGTCCGAAGGCTTCGTGACGTCATCACTGCAGAGACTGTTAGGCTTTTCTACCTTGGGCAAATACAATCTCTTGTCTCTTATGGTATTTTCTTTTGAGAATCATCAAGAAAGGCTGTTAATATAAATAATATTCAAAAACGCATAATAAGATGCATCTTCCACCTACATTCAAGAGCTCCATATCGACCATTTTTTATTCAGTTTAAGTTGCTTACTGTTCCTTCATTATACTTTAGATCTTTAGTCATTCTTGCCAGTAGGAATACGGAATTATTTTCGCTAAACAGACAGCTTTATGGGGGAAACATGATTATGACTACCAGAGGGGCGAATGACCTAAGGATACCTTTACATAACTCCACCTTCCATGAGAGAGGACCATACTATATGGAGATTAAAAAGAATGTTACCAAAAGAAATCTGGCTTATCGAGTCGATTAACTGCTTTAAGAGACCCTTACATGAATGGCTGTCTGATGGGTGCTTTTATTCTTTCAATTTTGATGAATAATTTTTATAATATCAATATTTTTACTTAATATTTTTTGTTTAGTGGGTTTTTCTCATGCTTTTGTATTTTGTGTAAAAATTTCATTCCTTTTTAAATTGTAACATCTTATTTTACAAGCTGTAAAACTTTGTTCAGTTCAAACTGACTCTTTTATTACTAAATTATTTTGTATCTGTCCTTTTCTATTTTTGTTTTCCTTTGTTTAAAGTTCCTATCGAAATGCCGATTAGTTTTATCTTAATTGTAGTTAGATCAATATATTTATAATTCTTAATGTTAAACATTTCTTTCTCTGACGTTGTTTTATTATGTGATCATAATTTTGTTGGCAAATTAAGGATATTATTATTAAGAGCTCTGAGGTCAGGAAAATAAACCCGATTATGGCTCTTATACTAGGAATGTGTATGAAGCTGGGTTCCACCTCCCCGTCGACAACTTCTTTTTTCTTGGGATCGCTCCATCCCTCCCAAGAGCTTTGAGTTTAGGAAAATAGACCTGATTCTGGCTTTTAGACTAGGGATATGTATGCTGCCAGCTCCCCCCCCCCCCCGTCGAAAACTTTTATTGCGATTGCCCCCTTCCCCGTCGACAACTTGTTTTACACTAGAAATGAGAATGTTGCTGACGTCTCTTTGACCGCTTTCGCTTGCCATACTGTACTTTTGTGATATCACTGCCCCGCCCCTCAAAGAGAGAGGCTGGATCCGCCCCTGCATCAGACTATGATCCTCAGATCTTTTTGTTTTGATTTTTTTTGGCAACGGAATAAAAGTTCAAAATAGCCATCGTTCAGGATACCTTCCGATTTTATAAATGATATTTTATGAATGAAAAAGTGAAAAGAAATAGAAAACCTACGCACTCTACCGTTTCAGCAGGAAATCATTAACATTTAACATGTGTTTTATGTTATATCGAACCACCTGCCGTAGTTTTTCATTGTTATTTCCACGCACCCTGTATCAAATATCATTAAAACGAATAAAATCAATTCCACTTCCATTGTACGCCTTAAACTTAAAATTATTTTACACACGGGTATAGAAATTCTCAGACATTCACTGCCGCATAAATAATTAATTCTGACAGGTAGAAATGAGAATAAGACAGACATATCAAAAATTCTAGAATGTTCTTGGAGCCAGTGATGTGTTGTTGCTATATTTATGTGATGTAAGTGGCTCGTAAAATACGATAGATGCCTTTGTTCTACGTGAAAACTTTAGAGAATTTATTGCGGTATTTATGATATCAATGTTTTAAAAAATATATTTGTGATGGCAAGTCCATACGTTCTTTTTATATTTAATTTACGAATCTAGATGGTCTCTACATTTTAAGTTACACAACATTAAGTGACTTGAAAGCTATGGTATGAATCATGTTTTATAAATTATCGTAATATTTGCCTGATTCACAAAACTTTATTAAATCACTTTAGTCCAGTCAAAATAGAGGACAAAAGTGGTTTAATTTGAATAAAGCTGAAAATTGGTATAGGTCTTAAAAACACTCTTACAAATAAAATATCAAGATCCCCACTGATCCTAAGTCTTTTAAAAATATTATTTCAGGTCAAATGTCAAAACATATCTTAAATGGCTGGTGTTTCGTAAAAATAGGTCAAAAAGTAATAAATCATGTAATTCTTTACAAACATTGTTCTTATACCTTTTTTTCTACGAACCATCATTCCTTAAGTATCACGATTTCAAAAGTTTAAGTCGTATTCTGCATAATATGCATACATTTCTGTACTATCTATTGAGCTTAGAACATTTTTTAACGTGGTTTCTCTAGTAGGCATACCCACGATCTATTGTGATTAAGTAATGGTTCTATCGTAATAATTTAAGTGGAACAGATATATACTGATTACCTTCAAATACTCCTTCAACAATAATATCTTAGTCTTCTCTTCTTTCTTCCTCTTCTTACTGGATGTCTACAGATTATTTGTCTCCTCATTGATACCATGCCATCCGACTTTTTTACATCATAATTTTTACTATAATTTTTATTGCAATTACAAAAAATAGTTTTTCTGGAGCAGGTGGGAATAAAGTTTGAATTAGCTCTAAACTGTCATCTATTAACCTCCAACTCCAGTCTTTTAGGTTCAGTTGATTGCCTAGCCATACTTAAACTTGACAGTGTACGCGATGTACATGTTGATAACCAGAAGCAAATGTTGGAGCAAGTATTCTTTTATTTTTCCGTATATTTTTTACAAAACTTAAATATCAATACTTCTTTCAATTTCAATTCTTTTTGGAGCTCCATATACAGCAGAAAGAAAATGAATCCCATTTGTGATGATATCTTATGTAAAAGAGTCAATCTCTTGAAATATTTCTATGCAATCAGTTGAATCATTCTTCTTCTTCTTTAGGTGCCGTCTTCGTTCCGAAGGTTGGCTATATGTATTTTCGAGACTGCTGACCTAAACAGCTGGTTATTGCTGCAATTATACCATTCTCTTAGATTTTTTAACCAAGAGTTTCGTCTTCTTCCTACAGATCTCTTTCCCATAATTTTTCCCTGCATAATAGTTCTCAGTAGTTGATATCTTTCTCCTCTCGTAACGTGTCCCAGGTATTGTAATTTTCGCTTTTTAATTGTAAGTATGACCTTCTTTTCTTTATTCATTCTCCTCAGTACTTCAGCGTTTGTGATTTTCTCCATCCATGATATTCTTAACATTCTGCGGTACATCCACAATTCAAAGGCTTCCAACTTGTTAATATCGATCTTTTTAAGCGTCCATGCCTCCATTCCATAAAACAAAACTGACAGTACGTAACATCTTGCCAGACGAACCTTTAATTCAAGACTCAGGTCTCTGCCACAGAACACTCTCTTCATTTTCGTGAATACGGCTCTTGCTTTCTCTATCCGGATTTTGATTTCTTCAGAGCTATCGTTGTTTTCATTGATGACGGTGCCTAAATAGTTTTATTTTCTGACGTGTTCTATATTTTGACCCTGTATGCGTATATCTGGGACATTTTGGGTTGATTTGGATATTAACATGCATTTTGTTTTTCTTATGTTTAGTGTCAGTCCATATTCTTCACTGACTGTTGCTACTCTATTGACTAAGGTCTGGAGATCCTCGAGTGTTTCTGCGATAAGTACTGTGTCATCGGCGTATCTGAGGTTGTTTATTAAAATTCCATTTATTTTAATACCAACGAATTGGTCAATGAGTGCTCTATTCATTATGTCCTCAGAGTAAAGATTGAACAAGGTCGGTGAAAGTATACACCTTTGTCTCACTCCTCTTTTTATTTCGACTTCTTCAGTCGTCTCATGCTCCACTCGCACTACTGCTTTCTGATTGTAATAAATATTCGATATAATTCTGATGTCTCTTTTATCGAGGTTCTTTTCCGTCAATAGACTGATAAGGTGATCATGTCTCACTTTGTCAAAGGCCTTATTGTAGTCTATGAAGCACATATATACATCCTGATTTATATCAAGGCATCTTTGAGACATGACATTCAGTGCAAATAACGCTTCTCTCGTTCCGAGTCCATTTCGAAATCCAAATTGGGTATCGCTAATATCTATTTCCAGTTTTTTATGTATTCTAGTGTGTATAACTTTTAGAAATGTTTTTAGTATGTGATTCATCAGGCTTATTGTGCGATAGTCGGTGCATTGTTTTGCTTTTCCCTTTTTTGGAATAGTTACAAATGTGGATAAAAGCCATTCCTGTGGTATTATTCCTGTTTTGTAGATATGATTAAAAAGCTCCACCAATGCATAAATCGACTCTTCCTCTATGAGCTTGAGGACTTCCATCGGTAGTTCGTCTGGACCCGGAGCCTTTCCATCCCTCATTCTTCTTAGTGCATACATTACTTCCTCTTTGGTTATATCTGGGCCTTCATCCTCTTGTATGCTGTTTAGATTAGGTTCATGCCTTTCATCTGTAAAAAGTTCATTAACATAGTTCTTCCATACCTCCAATTTTTCTTCCAGTTCTGTTATTATTGTTCCGTTTGTGTTATATAATGTGTTGGGTTGTTTGCGTCTTTGTGTGCCCGTAATTTCTTTCACCTCTTTATGTATATTAAAAATGTCATGTTTCATCTGTAGATGCTCTATTTCCTCACATTTTTTTTTATAGAAATTTTCTTTGGCTATTCTGATTTCAGTTTTGATGACTTTTTGTATTTGTTTATAGCTTTGTTCACACTTGCCTTTGAGAGTTCTTCGATCATCCATTAGCTGAAGGATCTTATCAGTCATCCATTCTTGCTTTTGTTTTGATTTTTGTTTAGTCAGAATAGTCCTTGCGGGTGTCATCAACGCCTTTTTTAAGCCCAGCCATTTGTCATCTGTGCTCTCTATGTTTTGATATTCGCCATTTGCTCACAGTATATTTAGATTGTTGTTAATATTTATTTGTAACTCCCGTTTGATTTCTGGGTTACATAGGCGACTCACATCTATTTGATTGGTTTTTCTTTTGTGCAATAGTCGTTTTAATTTAATGTGCACTTGTGCTATTAGAGGATTATGGTCTGAATAGACATCTGCGCCTGGGTAAGCCTTAACAGATTTTACCGAGTTTCTGTATCGTTCGTTTATCAATATGAAGTCTATTTGATTTCTAACTGTTCTCTGATTATCATCTTGTGGCGATTTCCATGTGTAGAGTCTTCTCTTTGGCAGCTCAAAGAATGTATTGGTTACCACCATATTATTCTCCTGACAGAACTGGAGCAGTCTATCGCCTCGCTCATTCCTTGTACCAAGTCCATATTCACCTACATGTTTGCCACTTTTCCCTTTGCCGATTTTTGAATTAAAATCCCCAAGAATGATTGTAGTATCTCGTGGCTTTAATGAGTTTATTACTTGGTTGACTTCTTCGTAGAATTGTTCGATTTCCTCGTCAGACTTATCTGCAGTCGGGGCGTAAATCTGTATAATATTAAGTTTACCTGTTTTTTCCTGTAGTTGCAGAAATAGAATCCTATCTGACACTGGAGTAAAACTGATAACAGACTGCAACATGTTCTTAGATACAATGATGGCTACGCCGTTTCTATGATGAGTATCACTATTTCCGGAGAAGTACACCATACTTTCAGTTGTCAGAAAGTTGCCAGCATTAGGCCATCTTGCCTCACTTATTCCCAGGATATCGATATTCAAACCTTAAAAAAGTTAAATCATTACCTCTTCCCAATAATTTAAATAATATGTTATGTTACCCTTTTTGAAAATTGCTGATGTAGTATCTCAGCCAGTTATTGCATGTAAAAGTGAAATATGAGCCTGACCTTCTGGATACGTAAATAAACTTTCCGATGAATATATTTTTATTTTTCTAGGTTTTAAAGAGTAAATAATTTTGTCAATTGGAGTTCGTGCAGTCAGTAGCATTCACAAGTCAACATCTCCTTCCACAGATATAGTTGTATTTGTTCTATTGAGTTTTTTTTATTGCCATTTCAATTATGAGGACATCAACGTCATTATCAGCTTATTTCTCCAAAATCTTCGCATCTGTAATTTTTTAACATAACAATGAAATAAAGGGAGACTTGTAAGTATTTGCGAAAAATTGTTTTCGGTTTGTTGGAATATATCGATCAAAAACAACATCAGGTTAAAATGGCGAACGGAATTAGTAACTGATGTGTATTCATTCAGAATTATGTGATTTGTACGCATTTTAGTGTGTAAGTCACACAAATTAATGTTACCATATTTTTGCTTATAGAAATTATTTAACGGCACAAATTGAAACCAAAAATATTAAGAATAAGTAAAGAAAGGTTCAGTACCAAAAGTAGTTGTTATATCATTTACGTCCTTCAAAAAAAGGACAGATATAGGACCGTTCGTTCTCAAACAATGGAGAGATGTTGCTTAAGGTTATACGGGCGAACGGAATTAGGGACTGAGTGTATATTCTTTCAGAATCATTTAATTTGTACGCATTTTAATGTGTTTTTTAATTAAGTTAAATATGTATTTTGACTGGATTACTTTGTATATTAGTCTTCTATTAAAGAAAAAACATATTTTAATTTTGCCTCCTTTCAATTTTGACTTTTTTAATTTATTAAATCTCTAAAGACATTGAGATATTCTAATGAACTATCCTGTATACCGTACATTAAACACAATGTTTATATATAAAATAATCCTCTTATTTTCTGGTTGACTCAACCTGAAATATCGGTCTTGTAATGCCAAAGGTCGCCCTTAATTCTCACCAATTTATTCCGTGTTTTGTTGCCTAATAAGCTTATTTTATCTAAGCAAGTACAATCATGGCAAATAAAGTATAGAAATTCAACCCGCTCATTAGTTCGAGTGTTGTTACTTTTAACGGTGTAACTTGATATTGAAATAAAATATAAAAATTCTCTGCTATTTTAAGAGAATTCGGTGTAAATTTCTGTATGTTGCTAAAGACGAAACTAGATACATAGGCTTGACTTCAAAATTCAATTCGACAAATTTGGTCAGGTGAGAGCATTAAACTGACTCTTTTCTTCACCAGATTTGCTCTTGCTTACTTAATCTTTTGATTTAGCATGTTCAAAAGTATAATATAAAATTTAGCGTTTATCGTCCCTCTTTATCACTACATAGTATAAAACAAAGTCGCTTTCTCTGTCCCTATGTCCCTTTGTATGCTTAAATCTTTAAAACTACGCACCGGATTTTGATGCGGTTTTTTTCAATAGATAGAGTGATTCAAGAGGAAGGTTCATATGTATAATAACATCCATTAAATAGTGGAGAAATACTGTTATTTTTGAGGTTTCTAATGTGATGTCGTTAATTATCATATTTTTTTCCGCTTACATTGCAAACGCAGGCTGAACCCTACGAGATTTATCAAAATAATGTACTAATTATTTGTACACATTGAAAAGGTCTACAGAAAACTCCGCGATGGTATATGTCTATCTCTCATGGATATCCCACAATAACATTTTTTTGTCATTTACTTTTTACGACAAATAATGGCAAATTTTGAAGCGATTTTAACCAATACAGCATTAATCCTTATCCAATTAAATAGCTTAAATACATTGTTGATTTAATATAGATCTATATGGTCCTTTACAGCACAAGATTTAAATGAATATTTTCGAAGATATTACAGATTTAAAATTGCGGGAAGTAGCGCTTGCGGCGGTACTGGCCGACCGGGGCGGCGGCAGCGTGCCTATAAATAGCGCGTCGGAGGCCGATGTAATAATTGTTGTAAAAATAAAATAAATAGTCACAGTTTTTCTGTAGTGTATTTAGTATCAGCATTGCACCCGTGCGAAGCCGGGGCGGGTCGCTAGTCTATGATAATTTGCAGATAAGATTTCATTAGGATTCCAGAAACAGTAACCATGATGCTTCCTCCAAACGGCTTATTTCTCTCTGTTTTCACAAAAACTGTCTGTGTTTCTATACTTTTTTACGTTTATTATAGAAAGTGTTATTGATATTTAAATAAGATCAGCGGTTTTACTAAACAACTGCATCCATTGGGTTAAAAAATATTATTGCTCTTAGAATTATTTACTGCATCTGTGCAAGGTCAGCGTTTTATAGATAAGTAACTTAGAATAATTTAAAATATACGGTATATTTCTGAGCTATTATATATATATATATATATATATATATATATATATATATATATATATATATATATATATATATATATATGAAGTAAAATGCGAACAGTAAATGCAAACTTCTCTCCATCATATCATTTTTGTGTTAGAGGTTGCACAGTTAGAATAAATTGTTATAAAACGCAATTCATCCTATTCCACCACCATCCAGATGATGGCCTACCTGTGCCACCATACCGAGAAGAAAGTCAAAACTTACCCTCCCCGCCACAGTGATCATCTTGATGGTGGTGGAATAGGATGAATTGCGTTTTATAACAATTTATTCTAACTGTGCAACCTCTAACACAAAAAGGATATGATGGAGAGAAGTTTGCATTTACTGTTCGCATTTTACTTCATTCATACGCGGAGCTGCATATAGTTGTACGTTTGCTGAATGTGATTTCAGCACTACAACGGCATAATGTGGATATATCCACTGCTATTGCATCTCACACGGAGGAATCCGTGAAATCCGCATAAACATATATATATATATATATATATATATATATATATATATATATATATATATATATATACATATATATATATATATATATATATATATATATATATATATATATATATATACATATATATATATATATATATATATATATATATATATATATATATATATATATATATATATGTAACTGGTTTTGTTATTCCAGGTTTTAATTAGTTCCTTTAAAAGATCAGGATGTTTCGCCAAATTGTCACTTGGCAATTTCAAGTGTGGTTCGTCTCGTTACTCGCTTAGAGCTGATGGTGGTCTTTGTTGTCTTTCAAGTTTTGTTAAATTGGTTCGCTTTCTGATTGGTCGAGCGGCTTCACAAGTTCATTCCCTCTGCAGAGTACGATATATATGTTTCTTTAGTCTATTTTTTCGTGTATTTGGTGCTTTGTGTTGTGTTGTTCCTTGATTTTTTATTACCATTTTCTACAGGGCCGCTCTAGATACGCTCCCGATACGCTCTCGGTTCGATAAAATATTCTTACAAGAGAAACAGTGAACCAATTCACACTATTGGTTTTGAGGAGATTTCGATATCGCGAACTCTTTTTCTCTTAAAAATGTTTTATCGAACCGAGAGCGTATCGAGAGCAACACTATAGTGAAAATCTAGCTTAAAGCATCATCTTAGGGCCATTCTTATGAGGCCTACTTTGTAGTTTTGTACTGGTTCAATCTTTCTTGCTTTGTCATAATCGATGGTATGTCCGGTTGTTTGATAATGTTGAAATAGAGCTCAGGTTGTTTGTTGTTTTCTTAGACTATTTTTCTTTTTCTTATTCTTCTTCTTCTTTCTAACACAGTTAACCATACTAGTATGCTATTGCCTGTTCATTGCCATCACATCTTCCTCAGAAGATGAGGTCCAGCATTTTCGCCATCGTTTTGGTGGTCTTCTCCGTGATCTTTTTCTTACTGGGTTATTCATTTTTGAGCTTTTAACGAGTCGACCGTCCTCCATTCTCCCTATATGTTTGTTCCAGAATCTTCGCCTTTATCTATCCCATCTTCCTATGTCCTGTATCCCGCATTGTTTTCTGATATCTTCATTCCGTATTTTGTCGTGTAGAGTTTTGCCTTGTATACTTCTTAATGTTTTCATTTCGAATGTTTTCATCATTTGTAGAGTTCTGCCTGTATCTGGTCTTGTTTCTGCCGCGTATGTTATGATAAGTCTTAGAGCCGTTTTATATATCTTAGTTTTGCTTTGGGTATTAAGGTATTTATTCTTCCAGACAATTTCTTTTAGGCATCCCGAAATTCTAGCCGCTTTCATTGTTTCCTCTCTTACTTCATTAAAAAGGTTTCCATGGTTTGTTATTTCTACTCCCAGATATTTGAAGCGATTTACCTGTTCGACAATTTTGGAGTCGATTTCCAACTTGCACCGTATTGGTTCTTTGGATGTTACTAAGCATTTGGTCTTCTCGGTGTTGATGAGCATATTTAATTCTTTCGCTTTAGCGTTAAAAGAGTGCAGTAGTCTTTGGAGCTTATCTTCAGAGTCTGCAATAAGAACAGCATCGTCCGCATAGCAGACGATATGGAAGAATGTTTTTCCCATTTTATATCCAGCTGTTCTGGGGAGATTCTCTATTATTTTATCCATTATTAGATTAAAAATGAAGGGGCTGAGTGAATCGCCTTGTTTAATTCCGTTGTTATATGTCCTACTCTGATTTTTGTTCTGCACTGGATGTTAATATCGTATATTAGGTTAATTTAGCCTATTTTTATGTTCCTGAATTCTTGCTGATATGCGCCTGTTTGTTTGTTCTATGTATATTTGATGACAATGTGCGCTTGGAATGATGTAAGCGCCATGATTTTCAAGGTTGGTCTCATCTTTGGGGTTTTCCAGGATGTTGGCTATTGTTTGTTTGAGATTATGCTTTTGTTCCTTGTTTGATCTTGGTCTTTGGTTTTGTTGTGGTCTTCTCTTGCTGTTGAGATGTATTTTATTCCTTCTTGTTTTATGTCTAGTTCCGTTAGGCGGAGAGATCTTGATGTTAGTGTGTTAACTACTGCCTGTTTTTGAGAAGGATAGTGATGTGATTTTGCATTGAGATATCGATCAGTATGTGTCGGTTTCCGATATGCGCTGAAACCCAGCGTGTTGTTGGGTTTTCTAGTTAGTAGTAGGTTCAAAAAGGGAAGTTCTAGCGTGGATTGGATTCTATTGTGGATATTGTTTAGGTATAGGAAGAAATCGTATTGTTTTTCGTATAGCTATATTATAAAAATGTCATCCACATAGCGTTTCCAAAATTTCTGTTTCAAAGGTGCCTTTTGCAGTATTTCTTTTTTGAAATATATCATGGGTATAATTGGTTAAAGTGAAGACCCCATAGGTGCGCCATCTATTTGTATATTTGATTATTGAACATAAAATATGTGTTTTTTAGACAGTGTTTTGTCCAAAGTCTCATCCAATGGTATACTTAGATATATTGATTTTATGTCGAGACTTGCTAAGATGTCGTTTCCTTCGAAATGAATATTTTGGTCAGATCTTCGGAGTTTTTCACTAAGGAACTAGCCAGTTTGCCTCTTAGTTGCATTATACTTGCAAAGTATTTTTTAACAATTTTTGTGTCGGTGATCCCACGACAATCTCTATTGGTCTGAGCGGTGCATTTATATTATGTACTTTTAGAAGGCCCTTTGAAATAAATAATTTCAAATATATAAGCTGCCCTAGTGAACCTCCCTGAAGACAATACCGAACAAGTCAGATTCGGTCGTAACGTGAATTCTGAAATCAAGCCAGCCCTCCAATTCAAACTTAATGTGAGCTAAACTTGAAGCTCTCTCATCCTTAAAGAAGAATAAGGAAATAGCAATTGTACCAGCGGATAAGGAGAATGTTGCAGTAGTAATGAATACTAACAAATATACACAAAAAATATCAGACATCTTCAAAGACGACTTTTACAAAGAAAAAAGCAGAGATCCAAAAACTACAAAAGCCAAAATCGAAGCCAAAGGAAAAATCAAGCAGATGTACAAAATTTTATGGCCTCCCAAATATATATATATATATATATATATATATATATATATATATATATATATATATATATTGAAAAAATAGTGAAAATTATAAAATAGTACATACCTTGAAAGTAGTTTTGTGTGTATGTTTAAAAATAAATTCAAATATGATCTTTGGTATGCAATTTGTATAGATAGATTTATTTTTATAAAAAGCAAAAAATAGGAAAAAAGATTATTATTTATTTTTTAATAACGTTCTTTTACCTGTATGAGTGTATATGAAATCGTTCCAAGCATCATTACATTATTTCTCATATTTATTATAGAGTCGCTTCAAGCATGTTTTATTCAAAAATCAAATTATAGTATATCTGACTTAAATTTTTGACATCTTGCTTGTCATTTACAACATTTTTATCTTTTTTTATGTGTATCATTTCTTTGATGACTAATTTATGATAATTTCTGTCGGTATCTAAAATATGGGTGTTTTTAAAATCAAATTCATGCTTAGATGTTTGTTCATGCTTATGTAAAGATGTCGATGCGTTTTTAGTATACTTGTGTCCATTCACTCTATTTTCAATATATTGTGTCGTCATGCCAATGTATTTCTTAGGACAATTGAGGCATGGAATTGCATATATTACGTTAGATCTTTTTTTGGTGGGAACTTTGCTTTTTAACTTCGTATAAAATGACCCAAGTAAATTGTTCGCCTTATGGCATACCGTTATGTTATGTTTATCCAAAATATATTTTATTTTTTCAGACAGTTGGTATATATACGGTAATGCAATGAAAGTGTTTTGTGTTTTGGTATTGTTAACTTTATTTTTTTTGTTTGAGTTATAATGTAAATAGGTTCTTTGTTTAATTATTTTTTTTATGAGTAGTTTAGGAAAATGGTTCATTATTAGGGTCTCTTCTACTTTTTTTAGCACTTCTGGGCGAAATTCGGGTGAAGATAATTTTATAGCTCGATCAACTAAGCCGATTATGACACTATTTTTTTGTTTATTTGGATGTTCAGAGTTAAAATTCAAATACCGGCCCGACCAAGTATCCTTCGTGTACCATTTTGTATGAAGACTATTATCCGTCTTATTCCTGTGTATAGTAAAGTCTAAAAAGTTTATTTTTTGTTCTATTTCAATTTCAGCTGTAAATTTCAGTTTTGGGTGGAAATTATTAAAATATTGTAACAAGCTATCTATTTTGTTTTCGGGTACAGCAGCCAAACAGTCATCTACATAGCGTTTAAAAAAGATTATATTAAAATCAAGTTTTTTCAATACTTCTTCTTCCACATATTCCATAACTATTTGTGCTATTGTTGAGGAGATTGGTGAACCCATAGCACAACCGTCTAATTGTTGGTACAAACTATCTTTGAATTGGAAATAATTATTATTTATTGTAAGTTTTACAGATTCTATAAATTCATTGAGTGTCAATGTTGTGTGTTCTTTTAAATCGTCCCATTTTTCTTCCAAAACTTTGGGAATGATGTCATTGGGTATATTTGTATACAAAGAAACTACATCTAGTGAAACTAATTTATAATTTGTTGGTATTTGTATTGTATCAATGAATTGTTTAAATGTGAAAGAGTCTTTTATATAGTGATTATTTTTTCCTGTGATGTTTGTTAGGCAATTTGATAAGTATTTGGACAGGTTATAAAAAGGGGACTGTATGCTTGAGACAATTGGTCTGAGAGGTGTATTTGGTTTGTGTAATTTAGGTAACCCATAAATTTTTGGTGCTATAGCATTATGTATTGTTAATTTTTTACTTTCTTCCTCAGTTATATGTTGGTTTTTTAATAGTTTTTTAATTAGTGCGTTATTTTTAGTTTGGAACGATTTTGTAGGGTCACTTTTAAGTTTCTTATAAGTGTTAGTATCATCAAGTAGTTCGTTTATTTTTCTATCATAATCAGATGTATTCATAATAACGGTTTTGTTACTTTTATCAGGTTTGAGAATAGTAATTTGAGGGTTATGTTTGATAAATTGTTTTGTTTTATTAATTTGTTTTTGTATTTTAATTTGGAAATTATTAGTTTTGGCTTTATTATGTCTGGTTTTTATTTTGTGGTTTGTAATTACGTTTACTATTTTAGATCTAATGCTATCTCTTATTTCTTCTGGTTTGTTATATATGGCAGACTCTATACTAGAAATATATTCATTTAGAGGTAGCTCTTTTTCATTACTGATTGGTAATGAAAAATTTCCGCCCAGGGCGAGTACTTCTGACACATCTTGTGGTATATCTGTGTCAGAGATGTTATTAAGCCATGTTTGTGTGTTTATTGGTATTTTGTCTTTTTCTTTGTGATTGACTAAGTTTAAAAATTTCCTTTGATTTTTTTGCTTTATATATTGAAATATTTTTTCATATTTTCTGCTTTCAAACTGAATAAAATTATTAAGGATAGTTTCAGGTAACATAGTTTTTGTAACTTCTATTGATTCTTTTAATTTAATCTCCAAAATATTCAAATTTTTTACATTATCAGTGATTGTTAAATTTAAAATTTTAGATTTGGTGTTATTCATTATATCATTAAGTTTACTTTCAAGGTACATACCTGAGAAAAAGCATATATGAGAGGTCTTAAAATTTAAAAACTTTGGAAAAATGCCAGCATGCCTGCATCGAAGTAAAAATATTCTTCTATTCTTCTGCTTTGATATTTTCTTATATAATGTAGATATTTCTCGAAGCTTATTAACACAGTCGATACCATACGAGTTTTTCACATTTTCAAGGAAAGTCATGATAATCCTTCTGTTGTTCTGTTGCAGTCCGGAAACCCTTGCAATTAATAATTTATTTTTGTATCTTAAACCTTTTGTTAAATATTTTTTTCTAATATTTTCTTGGGTATAGGTTTTTCATTAGAGAAACAAAGGACAACAATTTTCTTTCTGACGTTTCGCTCTACATGGCGAGCTTCTTCAAAAGAGCTTGGTATATTTATTTTACATCTACAAAAATTACAGAATATATAAACGACTCTATAATAAATATGAGAAATAATGTAATGATACTTGGAACGATTTCATATACACTCATACAGGTAAAAGAACGTTATTAAAAAATAAATAATAATCTTTTTTCCTATTTTTTGCTTTTTATAAAAATAAATCTATCTATACAAATTGCATACCAAAGATCATATTTGAATTTATTTTTAAACATACACACAAAACTACTTTCAAGGTATGTACTATTTTATAATCTTCACTATTTTAACCTGTTTGTATTGTTTTAAATTTTAAACTATAAGACTATTTTAAAATCTGTTTTGTTTTTATTAATTTTAATTAAATTGAAAATATAAAAATGTAATTGCTGTGATATATGTTTATTATATAGAAAATTCTGTAATTTTTGTAGATGTAAAATAAATATACCAAGCTCTTTTGAAGAAGCTCGCCATGTAGAGCGAAACGTCAGAAAGAAAATTGTTGTCCTTTGTTTCTCTAATGAAAAACCTATACCCAAGAAAATATTAGAAAAAAATATTTAACAAAAGGTTTAAGATACAAAAATAAATTATATATATATATATATATATATATATATATATATATATATAATAAAATAGAATAAAATATTGGCGAAGCGGACGTGAAAATTTGTCAATCTACATGATTCTCGTATTAAAAAGTACGGAGCACTCCAAAATATGGAAAAACTCCGGGTTCGACAGATGGCGACAGCGCTGTTTCGTCCTAATATGGGACTCGTCTGCTGTGTTTTGATTATAAATTCAGCTTTATACGATGCAAAGGCGAGATGATGGTTTGTACCGACTGCGGTGGCCTGACGAGTCCCATATTAGGACGAAACAGCGCTGTCGCCATCTGTCGGACCCGGAGTTTTTCCATATTTTGGAGTGCTCCGTACTTTTTAATACGAGAATCATGTAGATTGACAAATTTTCACGTCCGCTTCGCCAATATTTTATTCTATTTTATTTTAAATTACACGGACAAAAACTTATCTACATATTTATATATATATATATATATATATATATATATATATATATATATATATATATATATATATATATATATATATATATATATATATATATATATATATATAGAACCTAAACCCAAGAAAAGACAAAATAAAGAAAAATGATATAATCTATGGTTCAAGAATCAAGAAAATATATATATATATATATATATATATATATATATATATATATATATATATATATATATATATATATATATATATATATATATATATATCTAACATATTTCTGACCATGACTGTACCTAAATTAAATCTGATATTTTTGTTTCGTTACCACCGCTTAAAACGTGTGTATAAAAAGAAAATAATTCACATAAAAGACTCACCTTTACGTCATATTAGAGCTGACCCATCATAAAAAGTCCCTATTTCTCTTCTATTCATCGTCTGTTTTTCTGTTTACCGGCTTTATTTAATCCAGCTTCTTTTACATTCTTATCCTCAAACAATAATATGGCAGCAGACATATTCTTTAGGTTGCTAGAAGTGGTATTTTTTCAGCGTAGAAATAATTTTTGTGCTTTGAATTTTTGCTGAAAAGCAACTTATGTTCGTTGAGCATCAAGTACCGTGTCTTAAATTAAGAGCCATTTTATTGCTTCTTAGCGTTATATGATTTGATTTTTTAGTGTAGCTACCATCAGAGGCGGATCCAGCCTCTCTCTTTGGGGGGAGGGGGGGGGGGGTGATATTCCCATTTTTAGTGTAAAAGGCAGGGTCGAGTCTATTTTTCTTAATTTGACGCTTAAAGCTCTTGGGGAGGAGGGGGGGCTATCTCAAGAAAAACAAGTTGTCAGCGTGGGGAAAGTGCCAGCAGCATACACATTCCTAATATAAAAGGCAGAATCGGTTCTATTTTCCTGAACTCAAAGCTCTTGGGAAGGGGAGGGGCGATCGCAAGCATACACATTCATATACTCTATTCAAGAACTAGAGAAAGAGTAATAAAACTGTTACCGAAACCTCCAACGTATCTGCTCCAGTGCCGCAGGTAACCGAGGACTGACATAAATCTAATTATATTTAATTTTATTGCAACAATAAAATTTCTGATAGCTAAATTTAATTTCTGTCAGTGAGCAAAGTACACTTTACAGTGTGTCCTTAGTGATTTATCTTTTTTGTGCTTGCTTTTATATATTATTTGAGATTAGTGAAATACCCAAAAGATATGGCTTCCATATCTATATTTATTCCAAAATCGTTAAACCAGGGCATTTTTTTCTCAACGGAAAACTTATTATGATGAATTTTCATGATGCCTTAAGATCTCAATATCTAGATAATAATGTTAAAAGCTCTGTTTAGATGTGTTTCAACATGACAGGAGTTGGAAAATCTACTATGTACCGAATACTAAAGGAGAAAAAAACTACTGGAATTGTTAGTACTCCCAAGCAACATTCGATAACAGACAGACGAAAAACCTCGTTGGAAGAAGAGATGTAAATTGCAATATAAAATTTTTATAAAAAAATTGAACCGACTTCTAAAAGTGCGCTAAAAAGTGAAAAATAACTATAAATTTTTATATGAAATTGAACTTTTTGAAGTCGGCGCCAAACTAATACCTGACAAAATGTAATTTTCATAAACAGATTAAAAATTCTTTATCTGTAATTGCTTTCTTACCATAATTTGTATATATTAGTAGTTATTTATTTCGTGTACAAATAATTAGGCGCCGACTTCAAAAAGTTCAATTTCATATAAAAATTTATAGTTATTTTTCACTTTTTAGCGCACTTTTAGAAGTCGGTTCAATTTTTTTATAAAAATTTTATTTTTCTATTTTTAGTTTTAGAATTCATTATGATATTCATAAATTATTTGAACTAAGTACTAATCGAGATTAGTGTACCTCGCAATGACTCCAAATTGGCAAAAAAACACTCATTTTATCCAAAGTTGTAAATCACCCTAAAATGAACCACTAAAAATTCTTTTGTTCTTAGAGTTTTCCAAATACCCATCAAAATTAGTCAAACGAATATCTAGTCTGTCATAAAAAATCCATTATCTTAAGTTTCAAATTAATTTTAGATTGGTAATATAGGCCTCAAAACCTTCCAATATCGATATTTAAAGAAAATAAATTAATTTTTTTTCCACCATATTGGATACGCTATATTGAATTTTTTAAAAATAATTCGTCATGTGTGACTCCGAAAACTCTCCCGTACCAATTTTAGTGAAAATCGGACAAAATTGATTTTTTATGTTCGCCATATTGGATCCGCCATATTGAGTTTTTAAAAATAATTTCAGATTCTTTATGTGAGGCCCCGAAAACTTCCCTATACCAATTTTGGAGAAAATAGAGCAAAATTGATTTTTTTGTCCGCCATATAGGATCCGCCATATTGAATTTTTTTTAAATTATTTTAGATTCGTCATATGCGACTCCGAAAACTCCCCTGTACCAATTTTGGAGAAAATCGGACAAAAACGATTTTTTTGTCGGCCATATTGGAACCGCCTACATTGAATTTTATTAAAAATTATTTTAGATTCGTCATGTGCGACCCCGAAAACTCCCCTGTACCAATTTTGGGGAAAATCGGACAAAATTAATTTTTTGTCGACCATATTGGTCCGCCATATTGAATTTTTTAAAAATTATTTTAGATTCGTTATATGCGACTTCAAAAACTCCTACGTACCAATTTGGAGAAATCGGACAAAATTGATTTTTTCGTCCGCCATATTGGATCGCCATATTGAATTTGTAAAAATTATTTTAGATTCGTCATATGCGATCCCGTAAACTTCCCCTTATCAATTTTGGTGAAAATCGGACAAAATTGATTTTTTCGTCCGCCATATTCGATCCGCCATATTGAATTTTTTAAAAATAATATTAGATTCGTTATGTGCAACCTCGAAAACTCCCCCACACCAATTTCAGAGAAAATCGGACTAAATTAAATTTTTTTGTCCGCCATATTGGATCCGCCATTTTGAATTTTTTTAAAATAATTTCAGATTCGTTGGGTACAACCTCGAAATATTCCTCCATAACCAATTTTGGAGAAAATCGGACAAAATTAATTTTTTGGCCGCCATATTGTAAGCGCCATCTTGGATTTTACTGCACCAATATCATCTAAAAAAATATGGGACCACCGCAGCAACTTCCTTTATATAACGTAAGAAATTTCATTCAAATCGGTGCAGCAGTTCCGGAGTAATCAGTGTACATACATAAAAAAAAAATACATAGTCGACGAATTGAGAACCTCCTTCTTTTAGAAGTCGGTTAAAAAAGGGTTGTACATACTTTTTATTATGAGAAGCAGATTCCAACCGTCTACAAAATTCTAACTAAAATCAATGAGGATTGAAATTTACCTGAAATTAAAAGAAGTGAGCTCTGGATATTGCTCAGAGAACTTAATTTTTGCTGGGAAAAGCAGATAGGAAATCTGTTCGCAAATGTATGTTAGAGAAGGAAATATCGCTATCAAGTAAAAGGTAGAGTTGCTAGAAATAACACAACTTAAAAAATTAGTAATTTAACTGAATTTTTAAAAGATTTTTTTGAATAAAATTACTGAGAAAAATTGGGAAAATCCATATAATAAAAAATAAAAGAAAATGTGGAAACTCGATCTCATGATCGGTGAGATAGAGGAACCAATTATAATTAATTTGAGCGGAGACAGCCTCACTGACTTTGATTACGAATTAGATACGTAATGTTTACCAGCGTAAACACAATTTATTATTTAAATTTTCTGTAACATATAAAAATTAATGACATTTGAATCCCTTTTTAGTGTTTAATTGTAATTCTGCAGATGGTTTAAGAAATAAATAATCTTAAACGTCATATGTGCTAAAAATGTTTTTAATTAATAATAAAATGACCGATAGCCCCAAAAAAATATTAATATTATATGGACGAATTTGTTTTTTTTTTGTATATGTTTAAATTATTGTATTTTTGACAATGGATATTTTGTAAGTATTTAAATTATAACTTAGAATTTTTTGAGAGAAAAAGGCTACGTTTTAGTCTGATTGTGCCTAAAACGGTTTCTATGCCAAAATTAAAAATAATAAAAATACAGTTGTGATTTGTGATAAATATGTCAAAATTATTTATATTTTCTAATCTATGTGAATTATTAAGAAATCATAAGAAATAAAATGATATTATAAAAACTTTTTATTTTAATTACTGAAATAATATTATATGGCATAAATTTCTTAGTGATAAAATAAACCTCCTTCCGACGCCTATGATAAGGATTAAAATCCTTTTTAACACTTCACACATCCAAATATCTATTGTTATCGAACCCAAATAATCCATTATTATAGACCGGTATTTTTGATTATAAAATTTCTAACCCATTCCTATGAAAAATATATGTGTCTAACAGATTTTGCCAAATACACCGGACTAAAGAATACAGGTAGTTTGCGAAGAAAAAAACGGTAAAAAATGATTTATTACTCTCTCTAGTTCTTGAATAAACTATAGTATAAGTGGCAAAATCGGGTCTATTTTCCTGAACTTAAAGGTCTCGACACCTGACGACCATAGACTAGTAAGAGCCATATTTTAACTCAATATTGTAGACCCATGCGAATACTTCCACCAAAAATTCTGCGTGAAAAAATCATAATGACTCGTCAAATTGAGAACCTTTTCCTTTTTTTGAAGTCATCTAAAAATCAATTGCCAGTTTTGATTTAAACAAACAAGCAAACAAACAAACCCAATTTCTTAGATAAATAAGATCCCATCAAAACCGACGCAGTCTCTGTAAATAAAAAATCTCTACTTCTCCCATTAAACGCTGCCCTTTTCATAACACTACAGACTGCCCTTATTTCTCATCCATTCACCCCATGTTTTGCCGTTTGCCGGACTTATTCTATTTATCTTTTTACACATTTTTACCCTCATACAATATTAATAGCATCAGATACTTCTCTCAGGTAGATAAAAGGTCCACTGACTGGGCCATATTTTAAACTTGTTAGGTGCGTCCCCCGGATCCTAAACTGCCTATAAATCTACGGTTTCTATAAATAAAGAATCTTTCTATGCATTATGTATGGTCCTTGGAATTTATGGGATAGAAAATTTAAATAAAATAGGATAGGTTAGTGGAATCTTTTCTTTTATAAAGACTCCTATTTTATCGGATAGATGGCAGTCTAAAATGAGATATGTACTTATGTATGTATAGAAGTTAGCCTGTAGTGTTTCACTAATTGAAGTATGAGCCCTTTGGATAGTTAATTAAATTAATTCGCCTCTGTTTATTTCCCACTGTTTGGTTATTTGTGCCTCTAGGTCTCAATGTATCATTATCTTAATATATTTCTCCTTCAAATTGTGGTTGTTTCGGATGGCGACATGGATAAGTGTAGTTTGTCTAAACATGTAGTCTAATAATACAAAGTCTGGCCCATTTTAAGAAGTCTTTTAAAGCAGACATAAAATTGTTGTAATTATAAGAATATTAAAAATAATGAAAACTCTATTTGAGAAGAGAACATTTCAATATATATTCGTAATATTCCAACTAAACGAGAAGACTTTAAAACGTTTCCTTCTAGAACAATTTCCAAAGTTCGATTTGAGCGATAAAGATATCTAGCATTGTTCAAGTAATTTTAAAGTCTTTGTTATGAATTTCCAAAGTTTTATCGGTACATTTAAGAAATATTATCGTGAAAGTTATTTTGTTATTGATATTAAATCACTTGTTCAAACTATTTGTGTTTTTTTTTTGATAGAACTGCAGAATAGCAATCTAGAAGGAACGTAATTACTACGTCCTATGAAGATATCTTTAAAAATATCTCAGATTTCTAGTCTCAAATGGAAACTGAAGCCTTAGTACCAGGAGAGATTTTTTCAAATGCAAAATTTGTGTTTGAGGTAAAAAATTAAAAATTAGGATACGATTGTACAGGGTGAGTCAACGATTGGATGAAGTAGGTTTGTGCCTTTTCGGTGAAATTAACAAAGAAACTATATTTATTGTTTGATACAGTTTATTTTTACGCAGATTTTAAAAATATTTAGGACTCTACAGGGTGAGCCAAAAAACTAGGACAGCATAAAGTTGTATTTTTTTAAATAGAACACCCTATATACGAATCGTATTTTCGATTTAGCTTATAATTATAAATCTTTTTTATTAAGGGTTTACTATAACAAAACTTTATAGTTTCTGAGATAATTAAGTTTAAAGAAAAAAAAGTCACATTTTCAAGCATCAATTCAATCCTAAATAAAGTTTTCAATTTTGTGACAAATATATTCAAATTTGGAATTTAGCAAGGCCAAGGACAAGTTAACATAATTTTTACCTAATATTTGCAATAAAAGCTACAGGGTGTTGAACACATCGGCTCAAATTTGAGCAAGTTTAAATGAATAAATATCTTTTTTTTAAATGGTACATCCTGTATATTTTCATGTTATTTAATAGAGTAATAAAAACCCTAAAAGTTTTACTCAATATGTCCTATACCTATTTATAATAGTTTTTGAGATATTTCAGTTTTTCTTATTTTCCATACTTTTTACAGAAATAGTCTTCATTATCATAGTAGCCATGTAAAATAATAAAAAGAAACTACAGAAACAAACAGAATGTGGTTAAATATGATGAAATACATTATTCGTTATCACTAAACATTACCTTGCATAATAAATTTGGATTTAATTGAATCTCCGCATTTATTGTACGACAAAAGTTTACACGACTTTCAAAATCCTGTCCATGCAATTATTGGTGTAATTCCATGTGATATGGATGATACCCATAGACATAGTAGAGAATGGACCAGGCTAGTCATTCATGAATATGAAATTTATAAGCGCCAACATGTTTGTAGGCCAGGGGTTAGAGGGGTGTCATAGCTCACAATCTATCATACGCCAGCGGCGTAACAATTTTAAAACGAATAAAAATATCAATTAATATTCTATGATGCTTTTATTTGCAGAATTGAAATAAATATTTTTTCATAAGAAATAGTTAATTACTCTATCAATATGTCGTGATACAGAAGTTGTTGTACTTGAACATAAGTCAGTATTCAATATACAAATAATCGTAATATTCATATCATTTATCTTTTACGACATTAATGACTTGAAATAACCTTTTTTTTATCCAAGGCACTAGTTATTATTTAAAACAGAGTACCATGTAAGAATTATCCAAGTCCAAAGTAAAAAATTGCGTAATATTTTGCCGGATTTTAGTTAAGTGGCTAATGAAAGCCCACAATTCTAAAACCGACAAAAACTTTGTTTCTTGGACATTACTGTGATTAAAATTTTTTTTCTAAATTGTATGGACTCGCTGTCTATTTTTATTATTCCTAACAACGTGTCTATGCCGTACAGACACTCGCATATGAAATTTAACGTCAGCCATGAACATCGTAAAAAAGTAGTCTTACCAAAGTTCTAATGTCTCAAATATTGAAGTGCAATACTGAATAAATGTAACGACGTCGCGGTATGCAAATGACTACTTTGACGTTTGGTTAGTATACCAACTATTTGTAAAAATAATAACACTTGTACAAAATTCCTAAAACGAGATATTTTTTGTAAGTTAATATTTGAAGCAAATTAAAAATGGAAATATTTAAAAAATATATATTCGACGGTGTATGTGTTCAGGAGAAAATAGAGTATTTACAACTTCATTTTCAAGAAATAACCTGTTAATATTTGTATATAATTTCAATTATGATTTGGAATATATATGATAGACTGTTTCAATTTAGGTATTAATCTGAAAGACTTGTTAGAGTTAAACCTGTTTTACTGAACAGTCCCCAAACTCCAATCATAAGAAATTGGTATATAAAGAAATACAATAAAACAAATTAATAAAAATAACTATTAAATTTGTTTGCCCATTAAGTTTGGGCAGTATTATTGTTGAAAATTTTTAATATCTCGAATCGACAATCTATCATGTGTTTCTAACGGAAATTATTTATTTTAATATGATTAGTGTATTTCTTGATTTTCACTGTTTCTAGTATCCTAAAATATTTATGACAAAATATACCGATAAGGATGGGATAAAAATAAGTATATGCTATTATTAAATATATTACTTGTTGGTCATATTACAATTATATATATATATATATATATATATTTATATATATATATATATATATATATATATATATATATATATATATATATATATATATATATATAATAGAATAACGTGCAATAAAATATACTTTTTTTCTTACTTACTGACTATCTAATTTGTGTAAAGCAAATCTGAGACTATGTAACTATCGGACATCGAATAAAAATAAATAAAAATTGCAGAAATTGAAGTTTCATTTCTGGACTTTTCACACATGACAGTTATCATGCAAGTCATATATTTATTTATAACGTTTATGAGTTTTTTTTTGCAGATTTTGTAATATCTTGGTTAAATGAAAATTTTACACTTTTACAAGTAATAGGGAAAACAAAAATTAAGGAAAAAATTGTAAAAAGATAGGAAAAGCGGTACTATTTGGTGTAATATTACAAGGGAAATCCTAATGAAAAATAATAGAAAATGGTGGGCTTCTATTATGTTGGTCTCACTTTAAAACACGAACTCCATCAAATCGATAATAGAAATCGTTTGGGCCAAAATGTTCACTACAGATACGAAGTGACTTGGGCAAGATTTTATCTTGTAGTCCTAATATATTAAGACAAAGGTCTCGGCGGTTAGAATCACTGGGAAACCTATAAAAAATCACTGATAACAAAATCTAAAATCCCAAGTTACCCGCCTATGATACCAAACTTAACCTAACCTACCTGTGAAAAGTTAAATTTGGAAATAAATAATCCAATTTTCGGCAAACTTGGCAATGATTGACCATTTTGTCACTAATGAATAATTAGTCACTTACAAAAACACTTTTGGAATCACAAAAAATTAAAAAACGATCCAAGACACACAACGTCAACCACAAAAATGTCATATGCCAAAATTTTTATGAATGGACCGGATTCAATCTTGATCGTAAAATAGCGTAAAAGAAATTTGCGAGGTTGCCAGATTTCATACTTTATCACACTACTTAGAAATCTTGAATTTTCTGGGAGTTAAACTGACGCATTATAAAGCATACTATTTTAAAGATATTAGTTTACTATTGTAGCAATAAATTGTTTATAAATATTATATTAAATATATTATCATAATAATATTTTTTTTTTCATAAAAATTGGGTATTAACAAATTATATTGTTTTCCCTTATTTTTTTCCAAAACAGTTGGCAAATTACTACTGATTGTGACCCATTCGTGGCGTTTTGTTTTTGTAAACATTCCATGTCCAGACGTCCATGATGATACCTATATTTCTTGGTAGTACGATTAGCGGTGGATTGTGATGTTTCACATAATGCTGCTAACTGACGGCTACCAATATAAGGATTTTCCTGAACATTTAACAATACTTGTAGTTCTTTTTCTTCATTAGTTACTGGTTTGTTGACCACTTTATGTTTTGGATAATCAACAGTACCAGAAGAATCAAATCTTTGCATTAAGTTTTGAAAAGTATGGGTATTTGGCTGGCGTCGATCAGGATACTTCATTTTGTAAATTTGAGCAAGAAGGCAATTTTTTTGAGCCTCTCCTATTGTATAAATCATATCTATTAACTCATTCTTTGGAAAATTCATTTTACAATATAAGATGAATGCAAAAAAAACCAAACTACACTATATAAAAACCAAAAGAAGCGATTGCGGTTATAAATTTGACACACAGAAAAATGTTCTTTTACATTGTTTTTGCCATGGCTACTATGATAATGAAGACTATTTCTGTAAAAAAGTATGGAAAATAAGAAAAACTGAAATATCTCCAAAACTATTATAAATAGGTATAAGATATATTGAACAAAACTTTTAGGGTTTTTATTACTCTATTAAATAACATGAAAATATACAGGGTGTACCATTTAAAAAAAAAAAGATATTTATTCATTTAAACTTGTTCAAATTTGAGCCGATGTGTTCAACACCCTGTAGCTTTTATTGCAAATATTAGGTAAAAATTATGTTATCTTGTCCTTCGCCTTGCTGAATTCCAAATTTGAATATATTTGTCACAAAATTGAAAACGTTATTTGGGATTGAATTAATGCTTGAAAATGTGACTTTTTCTCTTTAAACTTAATTATCTCAGAAACTATAAAGTTTTGTTATAGTAAACCCTTAATAAAAAAGATTTAAAATTATAAGCTAAATCGAAAATATGATTCGTATATAGGGTGTTCTATTTAAAAAAATACAACTTTATGCTGTCCTAGTTTTTTGGCTCACCCTGTAGAGTCCTAAATATTTTTAAAATCTGCGTAAAAATAAACTGTATCAAACAATAAATATAGTTTCTTTGTTAATTTCACCGAAAAGGCACAAACCTACTTCATCCAATCGTTGACTCACCCTGTACAGTTAATTTTACTCATATTGTGCTGTTTAGTTTTCACATCGTGCCAAAGAGAATTTTTTTGGATGAGAATATTTTGAAAACAATTTCTTTTACATTTTTCTTGATTAAAACGGGTTTTATGAAATAGGCTTTTATTTTTGACGTTTTTAGTTTATTTTCAATGCAATATTACAATTTTTATTAACGTTTAGAGTTTACATGGTAAAAGTTCCAAGTGGTTCGGTAAAAGTAATAACGAGAGCATAGAGGAATAAAAAATTAATTTAAAATTTATCAAGAAGTTTTTTCGTTTTTATTAGTTTAAAAATGAATTAAGTTTTGGGTATGCGAGAAAGGATAACCTCAAGTTTTAGTTAGGAAAAGAGGTGAAAAATTAATGAGTAAATTTTTAAAACTACACAGGATGTCTAGTAGAATTAAGGAAAGCGAATCGAAATTTACCAACAAAAAATCCAACCCATTTTTTTTAGTTATTTCACTTTTAGCGTCCTTGCGCAAACTAAGGGTGGAAATAATTTTCTGGAATTCCCTTAGGGATGCCCTCTCTGATTCAATCATCATATTGAGAACCTCCTTTTTTTTGTGGGTTACAAAGAGTAAAAGAAGAATAAAATATCACTACAAAAAGAAAGCATATACGATAATAATTTGATTTTGTAGGGGAGACCAGATCCAAATCATATAGCTAAGGTTAAAGCCTTCTAGCTTAATTATAAATACTGATGGAGAAATAATTCTTACTATATTTATTATACAATGTTTTAAGATACATTTTTAATCTAATAGGAATATAATAATCAAACCAAAACAAAATATTTATTTTTTTGCGATTTTACTCCGGTGGGGGGGAGACATCTATAAATCAATGGTTAACAATTCAAGATGGCCATTTAAAAGAAGTCAACTCTTCTAGATCCAAACGAGTGCAACATTAGTGAGCCCATCCGTTACTATTAGTACTGTTACGATTTTGTCTGTTTAAAATTGCTCAATAGGTCCGCAGAATAAAACACGACATCTTTCACTAATACTTCCAATAGTTTATTAACTACCTCTTAACACAGTTAAAACACAACTATCTTATTATTACTTCTTAATATCTTCGCTATTCAAAAACAACTCCTTAAAACTCATATCCTTTCCCCATTAATATAGCAATAGAACTTCCTAGAATTAACACCAAACATATTGTCATAAAAGTTGAGAACAATCTAGAAATACGACTCATCGATATAATATTCCTTTCGGCACATTATAACAAAGATAACTAATCGCGTCGGCCACTGCCACTGCCACTGCCACTGCAACTGCCACTGCAACTGCAACTGCCACTGCCACTGCAACTGCAACTGCAACTGCAACTGCCACTGCAACTGCCACTGCAACTGCCACTGCAACTTCCACTACAACTGCCACTGCAACCGCCACTACAACTGCCACTGCAACTGCCACTGCAACTGCCACTGCAACTACCACTGCAACTGCCACTGCAACTGCAACGGCCACTGCAACTGTAACTGCCATTGCTACTGCAACTGCCATTGTCAATGGCAGTGGCAGTGGCAACTGCAATTGCAACTGCCAGTGCCACCGCCAGTGCCACTGCACCTTAAAAATGTATAGTGAATTTTAAAATAACAAGAAAATCACTTATTTTCAGTCAGTTGATGTACACCCTTAAAATAAATTGTTAGCGTTATAATTGTTGAACTATGAATTTTTTACAGATACCTGAAACATTTCTAAAGCTTCTCTTAAAATCCCTGAGTGCTGAGTGCCCTTAAAAATGCATGGTGAATTTTAAAATAACAAGAAAATTTCTTTTTTTAATGTCAGTGGATGTCCACCCTTAAAATAAATTGTTAGCGTTATAATTGTTGAACTATGAATTTTATACAGATACTTAAAACACTTTTAAAGCTCCTCTTAAAATCCCTGAGTGCTTGGTGCCCTTAAAAATGCATAGTGAATTTTAAAATAACAAAAAAATTTCTTATTTTAACGTCAGTGGGTATACACCTTTAAAATAAATTGTTAGCGTTATAATTGTTGAACTATGAATTTTTTACAGATACCTGAATCCTTTTCAAAGCTTCTCTTAAAATATGTGAGTGCTGGGTGGCCTTGAAAATGCATATTGATTTTTTAAATTAATAAGAAAATCCTTTTTTTTACGTCAGTGGATACACACCCTTAAAGTAAATTGTTAGCGCTATAATTGTTGAACTATGAATTTTTTTCAGATATCTTAAACACTTTTAAAGCTTCTCTTAAAAGCCCTGAGTGCTAAGTGTATTTAAAAATGCATAGTGAATTTTAAAATAAAAATGAAATTTCTTTTTTTAACATCAGTGGAAGTACACTCTTAAAATAACTTTTTAGCGTTAAAATTGTTGAACTATAAATTTTTTACAGATACGTAAAACACTTTTAAAGCTTCTTTTAAAATCCTTGAGTTCTGGGTGGCCTTAAAAATGCATAGTGATCTTTTAAATTAACAAGAAAATCCCTTTTTTTAACGTCAGTGGATATACACCCTTAAAATAAATTGTTAGCGCTATAATTGTTGAACTATAAATTTTTTACAGATACCTAAAACAATTCTAAAGCTTCTCTTAAAATTCCTGAGTGCTGGGTGGCCTTAAAAATGCATAGTGATTTTTTAAATTAACAAGAAAATTTCTTTTTTTAACGTCAGTGGATATACACCCTTAAAATAAATTGTTAGCGTTATAATTGTTGAACTATGAATTTTCTGCAGATACCTAAAACACTTTTAAAGCTTCTCTTAAAATCCCTGAGTGCTGAGTGTCCTTAAATATGCGTAGTGAATTTTAAAATAACAATAAAATTTCTTTTTTTAACATCAGTTGAAGTACACCCTTAAAATAAATTTTTAGCGTTAAAATTGTTGAACTATAAATTTTTTACAGATACGGAAAATACTTTTAAAGCTTCTCTTAAAATCCTTGAGTTCTGGATGGCCTTGAAAATGCATATTGATTTTTTAAATTAATAAGAAATTTTTTTTAACGTCAGTGGATATACACCCTTAAAGTAAATTTTTAGCGCTATAATTGTTGAACTACCAATTTTTTTGCAGATACCTGAAACACTTTTAAAGCTTCTCCTAAAATTCTTGAGAGCTGGGTGTCCTAAAAAATGCATAGTCAATTTTAAAATAACAAGAAATTTCCTTTTTTAACGTCAGTGGATGTACACGCTTAAAATAAATTATTAGTGTTATAATTATTGAACTATGAATTTTTCACAGTTACCTAAAACCATTTTAAAGCTTCACTGAAAGTTCCTGAGTGCTGCGTGCCCATAAAAATGCATATTGAACATTAAAATAATAAAAAAAAATTATTTTTTAACGTCAGTGGAAGTACACCCTTAAAATAAATTGTTAGCGTTTTAATTGTTAAACTATGAATTTTTTAAAGATAACTAAAATCCTTTTAAAGCTTCTGTAAAAAGCCCTGAGTGCTGGGTGGTCTTGAAAATGCATTGTGATTTTTTAAATTAACAAGAAAATTCCTTTTTTTAACGTCAGTGGATATACACCCTTAAAATAAATTGTTAGCGCTATAATTGTTAAACTATGAATTTTTGCAGATACCTAAAACACCTTTAAAGCTTCTGTTAAAAACCTTGAGTGCTGAGTGTCCTTAAATATGCATAGTGAATTTTAAAATAACAAGAAAATTTCTTTTTTAACGTCAGTGGATGTACAACCTTAAAATAAATTGTTAGCGTTATAATTGTTGAACTATGCATTTTTTGCAGGTACTTAAAATACTTTTAAAGCTTCTCTTAAAGTCCCTGAGTGCTGAGTGTCCTTAAATATGCGTAGTGAATTTTAAAATAACAAGAAAATTTCTTTTTTAACGTCAGTGGAAATACACCCTTAAAATAAATTGTTAGCGTTATAATTGTTGAACTATGAATTTTTTAAAGATACCTAAAACCCTTTTAAAGCTTCTGTTAAAAGCCCTGAGTGCTGGGTGGTCTTGAAAATGCATTGTGATTTTTTAAATTAACAAGAAAAGTCCTTTTTTTAACGTCAGTGGATATACACCCTTAAAATAAATTGTTAGCGCTATAATTGTTAAACTATGAATTTTTTACAGATACCTAAAACACCTTTAAAGTTTCTCTTAAAATGCCTGAGTGCTGGCTGCTCTTGAAAATGCATAGTGAATTTTAAAATAACAATAAAATTTCTTTTTTTAACATCAGTGGAAATACACCCTTAAAATAAATTTTTAGCGTTAAAATTGTTGAACTATAAATTTTTTACAGATACCTAAAATACTTTTAAAGCTTCTCTTAAAATCCCTAAGTGCTTAGTGTCCTTAAAAATACATAGTGAATTTTAAAATAAAAATGAAATCTCTTTTTTTAACATCAGTGGAATTACACCCTTAAAATAAATTTTTAACGTTAAAATTGTTGAACTATGAATTTTATACAGATACTTATAACATTTTTAAAGCTCCGCGTAAAATCCCTGAGTGCTGGGTGGCCTCAAATATGCATAGTGAATTTGAAAATAACAAGAAAATTTCTTTTTAACGTCAGTGGATGTACATTCTTAAAATAAATTGTTAGCGTTGTAATTGTTGAAATATGAATTTTATACAGATACTTATAACACTTTTAGAGCTCCGCCTAAAATCCCTGAGTGCTGGGTGCCCTTAAAAATGCATAGTGAATTTTAAAATAACAAGAAAATTTCTTTTTTTAACGTCAGTGGATGTACACCCTTGAAATAAATTTTTAGCTTTATAATTGTTGAACTATGAATTTTTTACAGATACCTAAAACACTTTTAAAGCTTTTCTTAAAATCCCTGAGAGCTGGGTGGCCTTAAAAATGCATAGTGATTTTTTAAACTAAAAAGAAAATTTCTCTTTTTTACGTCTGTATATATACACCCTTAAAATAAATTGTTAGCGTTATAATTGTTGAACTATGAATATTTTACAGATACCTAAAACCCTTTTAAAGCTTCTGTTAAAATCCCTGAGTGCTGGGTGGCCCTAAAAATGCATAGTGATTTTTTCTTTAACAAGAAAATCCCTTTTTCTAACGTCAGTGGATATATTTAAGCTATAGCTACTGCAACTGTCACTGCAACTGCAACTGCCACTGCAACTGCCACTGCAACTGCCACTGCAACTACCACTGCAACTGGCACTGCAACTGCCACTGCAACTACCACTGCAACTGCCACTGCAACTGCCACTGCAACTGCCACTGCAACTGCCACTGCAACTGCCACTGCAACTGCCACTGCAACTGCCACTGCAACTGCCACTGCAACTGCCACTGCAACTGCCACTGCAATTGCCACTGCAGTGGTAGTTGCATTTGCAATGGCAGTGGCTGTTGCAATGGCAGTTGCAGTGGCATGGGCAGTGGCAGTCGCAGTAGCGGTGACAATTATAGTGGCAGTTTTTTCACAACTTATTTTAGGGAGTGGCAAGAGAATTACTTTGGATAGATGCAATCTCCTAACTTTCACCTATATCACTCCCAGTAGAAGGTTTTGAGCCTATTTAGGTTCCGGTCTTGACACTCTAAATAGAGTTAGCTTATAGGTTATTAGCAAGGTTAGGATGAGTCATTTTGAGGCACAGTTGGTGTTAAATTTAACTCTATATCTGTCCATATCTGTTGTATCATCTGCAACAAAATCTGCGTCAATATAAACTGTTCGATTTATCGTGTTTCCGAAAATATAAATATAGTTGTTTGCAATATTGCAGCCTTGCTATATGATGACGCAAAAATTTTGATATTTGAAACGTAGTAACTACTTTGCCTGGATTATTACTAAGCCACATATTTGCTTCCTGTATTGTAGCTTATGTGTGCCATGCGATGATAAATTCAAGTTTACAACGCCGTTTGTGTGTGACTTTTGTGCCTGTCTTACAAAAGAAGGGGTACCAAGTCTGGTCTTCTTTTTTATGCTTGACACCTGTTATAAAATGATCGAGCCACTTGGCGCAAATATCACTTTATATCCATCCACTTGGATGGTAAACTGACAAAATTCCCGATGGGATCCATCTAGTAGTTCGGCGATCATCCTAACTCGTGAAAAGATCATTAAAGGTGGCACATAATGTCCAGAAGCGAGATTACAGCACAGCTCGCAAAACAACCTGTTCCCCTCTTTTCTAAGCAGCTATTATTCGAGACTATTGTTATACACCTTTCATCGACATTGAAGATTTTGAGGCTGGAAATTTGTACTTATCCATTAGGATATGGATCCTGTTAAATCCCATAGCTCTTGCTACTGATGTTTGCTCTTCTGCCCGAAGAGATAACTGTGGGTGCGATTCCATAAAATCAACCGACCAATCTTTACCCGCTAATTAAACTTGACTAAAATATTTGGTTATTTGAACAATGTGTTCTTCACTGTCTTTTATTTCTAAGTCCTTGCACAGCAAATTCGAAGGTCTACCGAGCAATTATCGGGTTAGAACTATTTTTGTCTTTAATACTTTTTCTCATGTCAGTCATATTCGCCACGCTGTCTGTTACGAAAGATTTTACATAAAATTGATATTTTAGTTCACATGAAGAAATTATATCACAATAAAGTTCCGTTAACTAGTCCGAAGTGCTGATCTAGTCTCTTTCTTTGGGAGGAGGGGGGGGGGATGAGATCACAAGAGCAAAGAAAAGAAAATATCAAAATTATGCCCACATCATTGGTATACAAAACACTACATTATAACGAGTGAAAGTGAGTTGATAGAATTAATTCAATTGTGGTCTAAGTTCAAGCTACCATAATCTGCGGGGGAGGAGGGATGTCAGAGAAATACATGTTCCTAATGCAACAGTCAGTCGAGTCTATTTTTTCTGGATTCTAAGCTCTTGAGGGAACGATATTTTATTTAATTTAAACTGTTAATATTATGCAAAACATGATTTTAACGATCAACAGATAAAAAATTACGTAAGAAAATTTTACTACCTTTAATGAGCAAACGTAGTAATACTCCGTCGATCTAATTTAAACTATATAGTTATTTTTAGTATTTGAAACGTTTAGAAAATGTCAATAAACTTTTGAATCTTCTCTATTACTTCTTTAATATCGTTGTTGTTGTTGTTGTTTACGGTAGTAAAATTCGTATAAATTCCGCGTACCAAGCAGTATTTTATTTTCAAGAAAATTCTGTTTTATGGCTTTTAATGTTTAAAATTAGTTTAATTTTCCAATGAGGTTTATAAAATAAACAATAAAATTACTATTAAACTTTTCCAGACTATCGTTCGGTATTTAAAAATAAAACCACTGATATAGCTTTGGGCTCTCCAAGTATACAAATTACATTTTTACCCAATAAAAAGAACAAAATTTCAAAATTGCATATAATTTTAAATATGAACAACATTTCTTACTAAAATAATTTCGAAAGTGACAAATTTAAGTACTTTACTCTTAGTGCACCTGCACATTTTTGGCTCTCCCTCGTATTCTATAAGATTTTCACCGAATTTGACGGGTTCTATTGTGATTTGGGGACATGCAGAACTTTTTCGAAATAAAATAAATTCATCAAATTCAAAAATAAAATTTTCCCTGTATGCTACACACTTTCTCCGGTCACTGTACATAGATTTGTAAACACGTTGCTACTATTTCGTCTATTTAAAATCGTCCACTGGGTTGGCAGAATAAAACATCTTTCACTAATACTTTCAATACTTATATTATCACAACCATAGACAAAGTAGAGAATGGACCACGCTAGTCATTCATGAATATGAAATTTATAAGCGCCAACATGTTTGTAGGCCAGGGGTTAGAGGGGTGTCATAGCTCACAATCTATCATACGCCAGCGGCGTAACAATTTTAAAACGAATAAAAATATCAATTAATATTCTGATGCTTTTATTTACAGAATTGAAATAAATATTTTTTCATAAAAAAAGTTAATTACTCTATTAATATGTCGTGATACGGAAGTTGTTGTACTTGAACATAAGTCAGTATTCAATATACAAATAATCGTAATATTCATATCATTTATCTTTTACGACATTAATGACTTGAAATAACCTTTTTTTTATCCAAGGCACTAGTTATTATTTAAAACAGAGTACCATGTAAGAATTATCCAAGTCCAAAGTAAAAAATTGCGTAATATTTTGCCGGATTTTAGTTAAGTGGCTAATTAATGCCCACAATTTTAAAACCGACAAAAAATTTGTTTCTTGAACATTACTGTGATTGAAATTTTTTTTCTAAATTGTATGGACTCGCTGTCTATTTTTATTATTCCTATCAACGTGTCTATGCCGTACAGACACTCACATATGAAATTTAACGTCAGCCATGAACATCGTAAAAAAGTAGTCTTACCAAAGTTCTAATGTCTCAAATACCGAAGTGCAATACTGAATAAATGTAACGACGTCGCGGTATGCAAATGACTACTTTGACGTTTGGTTAGTATACCAATTATTTGTAAAAATAATAACACTTGTACAAAATTCCTAAAACGAGAAAATGGAGATATTTTTTGTAAGTTAATAAATGAAGCAAATTAAAAATGGAAATATTTAAAAAATATATATTCGACGGTGTATGTGTTCAGGAGAAAATAGAGTATCTACAACTTCATTTTCAAGAAATAACCTGTTAATATTTGTATATAATTTCAATTATGATTTGGAATATATATGATAGACTGTTTCAATTTAGGTATTAATCTGAAAGACTTGTTACAGTTAAACCTGTTTTACTGAACAGTCCCCAAACTCCAATCATAAGAAATTGGTATATAAAGAAATACAATAAAACAAATTAATAAAAATAACTATTAAATTTGTTTGCCCATTAAGTTTTGGCAGTACTATTGTTGAAAATTTTTAATATCTCGAATCGACAATCTGTCATGTGTTTCTAACGGAAATTATTTATTTTAATATGATTAGTGTATTTCTTGATTTTCACTGTTTCTAGTATCCTAAAATATTTATGACAAAATATACCGATAAGGAAATGTGTGGCATAAAAATAAGTATATGCTATTATTAAATATATTACTTGTTGGTCATATTACAATTATATATATATATATATATATATATATATATATATATATATATATATATATATATATATATATATAAAATAGAATAACGTACAATAAAATATACTTTTTTTCTTACTTACTGACTATCTAATTTGTGTAAAGCAAATTTGAGACTATGTAACTATCGGACATCGAATAAAAATAAATAAAAATTGCAGAAATTGAAGTTTCATTTCTGGACTTTTCACACATGACAGTTATTATTCAAGTCATATATTTATTTATAACGTTTATGAGTTTTTTTTGCAGATTTTGTAATATCTTGGTTAAATGAAAATTTTACACTTTTACAAGTAATAGGGAAAACAAAAATTAAGGAAAAAATTGTAAAAAGATAGGAAAAGCGGTACTATTTGGTGTAATATTACAAGGGAAATGTTAATGAAAAATAATAGAAAATGGTGGGCTTCTATTATGTTGGTCTCACTTTAAAACACGAACACCATCAAATCGATAATAGAAATCGTTTGGGCCAAAATGTTCACTACAGATACGAAGTGACTTGGGCAAGATTTTATCTTGTAGTCCTAATATATTAAGACAAAGGTCTCGGCGGTTAGAATCACTGGGAAACCTATAAAAAATCACTGATAACATAATCTAAAATCCCAAGTTACCCGCCTATGATACCAAACTGAACCTAACCTACCCGTGAAAAGTTAAATTTGGAAATAAATAATCCAATTTTCGGCAAACTTGGCAATGATTGACCATTTTGTCACTAATGAATAATTAGTCACTTACAAAAACACTTTTGGAATCACAAAAAATTAAAAAACGATCCAAAACACACAACGTCAACCACAAAAATGTCATATGCCAAAATTTTTATGAATGGACCGGATTCAACCTTGATCGTACGATAGCGTAAAAGAAATTTCCGAGGTTGCCAGATTTCATAGTTTATCACACTATTTAGAAATCTTGAATTTTCTGGGAGTTAAACTGACGCATTATAAAGCATACTATTTTAAAGATATTAGTTTACTATTGTAGCAATAAATTGTTTATAAATATTATATGAAATATATTATCATAATAATTTTTTTTTCATAAAAATTGGGTATTAACAAATTATATTGTTTTCCCTTATTTTTTTCCAAAACAGTTGGCAAATTACTACTGATTGTGACCCATTCGTGGCGTTTTGTTTTTGTAAACATTCCATGTCCAGACGTCCATGATCACAACTCTCTTATTACTACTACTTAATTTTCACTAGTCAAATACCACTATACGACCAACTCTACTGTTGAGATCTATCTAGAAAGATGAGTCATTTACTGCCCTCGATTCAAGAGTTTTAAGCTCGGGTGCATCAAACCCTGAGTAGCTCCGAGCACATCTGAATAAAGCGGTTAAAGTGTTAATTTGAACAGTAAATAACCAGAAATTATTTTTTTTTTCGGAATTTGTGTTTTTAATATGCATAGCAAAACAAATTGAAGATAAAAATGTAAAAATATTATATTATTATTTATTAGTTTTGAATTTTGTCTGGTGTCATGGCATTTTCGGCCATAAATATTTCACAATTCGTTAAAAAAACTATGGACGTAAGTCCGATATCTTGCGAAATAATCTTATTTTTGTATCTCCATTTCATGTATAAAATGTTTTTTACCCAAAAATAGCATCTAAAAATGATAACTGATAACTGCTGGGGCTGTATACACCAAATATTTTTATTGGTGCTTGAGGGGCAAGGGGAAAGCAGATCTGACAAGCGCCGAGGCATAATGCACTATTTAAATAAAGGGAGAGTTTCTTGCACCTGGACAGCTCTGAGTTGCTCATGCCAATGAATCTAGGGCAGTCACTGATACACCATTCCTTTCGCCACATTCTAAATAAAGATGACTCATCGCGTTGGAATATTTGTATGTACGAGGGCATATTAATAAGTTACTTTCAGTGATTCGTAACAATATCTAAGTTTAGAATTAAAAGTACTCTTGAAAATTCCCTCACAAGAAGAAACACACGTAGAATTTGCCTTTAATAAACTACTGAAACATTAAAAAGCAAACAGTGTTTAATATACAAGCATTTCAAAAATATTACACAATAAACCATCCTCTAAATCAACACTCATTATTAATTATTAATTTTTTTATTAACAAAATTTTTACAAAAAATTATAGAGAAAATCATACAAATATTAAATTATATATTACGTATTATACTGTTTTTTTTCCTTTTATATTATTATTACCTAATAGTTCATTAACAAAATTTTCACAAAAATTTCTATAAGCAAATCATATCAATATTTAATAATACCTTAACAGTTTATTAATAAAACTAACAAAAAAAAAAGAAAGATGAATGTATAATTGATATATTGTATTTGTATGATTTTCGCACGTAATTTTAATGTATTATTAAATATTTATATGACGTATTATATATTATTATTATAATTTTATGATTTGCTTGTAGAAATTTTCGTAAAAAGTTTGTTAATAAACTATTAGGTGGTAATAATATAACGAAAAAAAAACAGTATAATATGTAATATATAATTGAATACTTGTATGATATTATCTATAATTTTTTGTAAAAATTTTGTTAATAAACAAATAAATAATTAATATGACTAAACAAATTGTTACTGTCATATAAATTAATAAAACAATAGCAATATTATAAATATTATTTGTGATGCTTAAGTTTCCTTGAAGCGCCAATGAATAATGCTCTTGAAATATGGCAACCCGCCGACAGCGGCGTGCAGCACCTATTTTTGATTAGATTCGGCCCGATTTTCGAAGGTTCACAGATCGTATGGAAGTGTAATTCTTGGATAAAAAAAATTCACAGGTAAAATACAAGTATTAAAAAGCATTTTCTAAAAATTTGAGCCCTTAATATTCATTTGCAACGCCATTGTGAATTTTTAATAAAAAAAAACGTTTTATCCATGCAAAATTGTTTTTTTTAGATCGGAAATGATACATCCAAATCCAATGCAAGCATTAAAAAAATTTTATAATCATCCGGTGAAAAGTTATCGCAATTTTTTTGGTGCAAAAATTGGTTTTTGCAAAATTTCTCGGCCCACGATTGAAATTTTTTTTCAATAGATCGTCAAAACATAAAACAATATAAACAATTTTCATTAAAATTGAGCATTGTATTTTTATTAGAAAAGCGGAAAATTGAGGTTGAATTTTCAACTTTGAGATCGAATTTCTCGGAAAATAGAAAACTTACAGATTCTGAGTTTGACATACATACAACATTTTTCGATGCAACTTTTACTTTTTGAGATAAACTCAAAAAACCGAAAATCTAGATCATTTTTGGTCTGCCATTTTTTTTGCACAGGTCTTTCAGAGTTACCATCGAGATATGTTTTATAGGATGCCGAAATGAACTCATTCCAGCGAAAAAACCAATGTTACATTTTTGTTACTGACGAAAATCTATTTTCCATGGAGTAAAATATAATATTTGAAGAGTAAGTACAGTTGGTCAAAACCCGATAATTGTTAACTTTGATTCGAGTCAACTCTTAACACTATAAAAGAGAAAGCTGGATTACGTAGCAGCTTATTTAAAAGCTCTTAAAATTCAGGATAATTTTACTTTTTAAGTTCGAGTCAGGTTTCGAATTAAAACTTAATTTTAAGCTTTTACTTGGCATGTTTCGTTATTCGGTTTAAATCACTACATAGTATAAAACAAAGTCGCTTTCTCTGTCCCTATGTCCCTTTGTATGCTTAAATCTTTAAAACTACGTACCGGATTTTGATGCGGTTTTTTTCAATAGATAGAGTGATTCAAGAGGAAGGTTTATATGTATAATAACATCCATTAAATAGTGGAGAAATACTGTTATTTTTGAGGTTTCTAATGTGATGTCGCTAATTATCATATTTTTTTCCGCTTACATTGCAAACGCAGGCTGAACCCTACGAGATTTATCAAAATAATGTACTAATTATTTGTACACATTGAAAAGGTCTACAGAAAACTCCGCGATGGTATATGTCTATCTCTCATGGATATCCCACAATAACATTTTTTTGTCATTTACTTTTTACGACAAATAATGGCAAATTTTGAAGCGATTTTAACCAATACAGCATCAATCCTTATCCAATTAAATAGCTTAAATACATTGTTGATTTAATATAGATCTATATGGTCCTTTACAGCACAAGATTTAAATGAATATTTTCGAAGATATTACAGATTTAAAATTGCGGGAAGTAGCGCTTGCGGCGGTACTGGCCGACCGGGGCGGCGGCAGCGTGCCTATAAATAGCGCGTCGGAGGCCGATGTAATAATTGTTGTAAAAATAAAATAAATAGTCACAGTTTTTCTGTAGTGTATTTAGTATCAGCATTGAACCCGTGCGAAGCCGGGGCGGGTCGCTAGTTCTTTATAAAATTGAAAACTTTCGGTAAAATCCGAAAATATTTTAGGGTAATAAATTTTAAATATCTGATATTTGAAATTGGAATTGAATTTCTGTGTAAGTATTAATTGTTTGCTTGTTAAGCAGATGAAATCAGAATCTTTCCATATCTAATTAACTTTATAGATTGTTGTATCAACTTTAGCCACGTTATTCCAGTATAGAATATTTATAAGTTATTTAAGCTATAAGCCGAACATCGTTTCAACCATTTAAGATTTTAAACTCTTGCATATATTGGGGCTCGTACTTCATCAAAAAGGATAAATTTCCTTACTAGCATACAATGCCGAAGCAAAAAGGACAAAATACAAATTCGATATTGTATGGCATATATTGCTCGCTGTATACTATACACAAACAATATATTTTGTTTGATAGATGTTTCCTGCGACCAATCTTGGACAGTGGCGGAAATTTTTGATGTATTGTTAGTTCAGTGCCGTAACTTTTAAATTATATTCATTTTTTTTTTCATGATTAGACATCTAAAATATATATCCTGAATTTACTATAATGCGTCCCATATCAAACAACAATCAGTCAAGAGAGATGTAATAAAATTTTTATAAAAAAATTGAACCGACTTCTAAAAGTGCGCTAAAAAGTGGAAAATAACTAGAAATTCGTCGGCGCCAAACTAATACCTGACAAAATATGATTTGCATAAACAGATTAAAAATACTTTATTTATAATTGCTTTCTTACCATAAACTGTACAGGGTGAGTCAACGATTGGATGAAGTAAGTTTGTGCCTTTTCGGTGAAATTTACAAAGAAACTATATATATTGTTTGATACAGTTTATTTTTACGCAGATTTTAAAAATATTTAGGACTCTACAGGGTGAGCCAAAAAACTAGGACAGCATAAAGTTGTATTTTTTTAAATAGAACACCCTATACACGAATCGTATTTTCGATTTAGCTTATAATTTTAAATCTTTTTTATTAAGGGTTTACTATAACAAAACTTTATAGTTTCTGAGATAATTAAGTTTAAAGAAAAAAAGTCACATTTTCAAGCATCAATTCAATCCTAAATAACGTTTTCAATTTTGTGACAAATATATTCAAATTTGGAATTTAGCAAGGCCAAGGACAAGTTAACATAATTTTTACCTAATATTTGCAATAAAAGCTACAGGGTGTTGAACACATCGGCTCAAATTTGAACAAGTTTAAATGAATAAATATCTTTTTTTTTTAAATGGTACACCCTGTATATTTTCATGTTATTTAATAGAGTAATAAAAACCCTAAAAGTTTTGTTCAATATATCCTATACCTATTTACAATAATTTTTGAGATATTTCAGTTTTTCTTATTTTCCATACTTTTTTACAGAAATAGTCTTCATTATCATAGTAGCCATGTAAAATAATAAAAAGAAACTACAGAAACAAACAGAATGTGGTTAAATATGATGAAATTCATTATTCGTTATATTACAACGGCAATAGTTTAATTAAACATAATGTGAAAAAATTAACACAACAATAACGACAAGGCAAACACATATTTACTTTTATACTAAATTGAAACAAAAAAATTACCTATTAAATACTAAGATTAATTATTTCTTTTTAATAAGTGTTCGAATAAACCATCCCCTTTTTTGCAGATTTTCTCGGACCCTGGACAAAATTAGTGGCGTTATTGTTCTACAGGTATCCCTAATCCTGTTTCGCATATCTTCCACTGTTGTTGGCGGAATAACATACACCTTATTTTTAATATAACCCCATAGGAAGAAATCTAATGGGGTGATGTCGCAAGACCTTGGTGGCCACTCCATGAAAACCCCACGTCCAATCCATTTTTGCGGATATCGTTGGTCCAAAAACGCACGAACTTCACGATGGTAATGCGGAGGCGCACCATCGTGCTGGAACCACATACTGCCGAGCTCATCCCTATCGAGACCTTGAAGCAGTTGGGGTAGTTCTTCTTGTAGAAAGTTCAGGTAACTATGGCCATTTAGTGGTTCATTAAAAAAGTGGGGTCCAATAATTCGATTATGATGAATACCACACCAAACATTTAATGACCAGTGGTTTTGATGTTGCACCTCTCTAATCCAAAATGGGTTTTCTGTGGCATAATAGTGCATGTTGCGTCTATTTACGGCACCGTTACTTCTAAAAGTAGCTTCATCACTAAACATTACCTTGCATAATAAATTTGGATTTAATTGAATCTCCGCATTTATTGTAAGACAAAAGTTTACACGACTTTCAAAATCCTGTCCATGCAATTCTTGGTGTAATTCCATGTGATATGGATGATACCTATATTTCTTGGTAGTACGATTAGCGGTGGATTGTGATGTTTCACATAATGCTGCTAACTGACGGCTACCAATATAAGGATTTTCCTGAACATTTAACAATACTTGTAGTTCTTTTTCTTCATTAGTTACTGGTTTGTTGACCACTTTACGTTTTGGATAATCAACAGTACCAGAAGAATCAAATCTTTGCATTAAGTTTTGAAAAGTATGGGTATTAGGCTGGCGTCGATCAGGATACTTCATTTTGTAAATTCTTTGAGCAAGAAGGGAATTTTTTTGAGCTTCTCCTATTGTATAAATCATATCTATTAACTCATTCTTTGGAAAATTCATTTTACAATATAAGATGAATGCAAAAAAAACCAAACTACACTACATAAAAACCAAAAGAAGCGATTGCGGTTATAAATTTGACACACAGAAAAATGTTCTTTTACATTGTTTTTGCCATGGCTACTATGATAATGAAGACTATTTCTGTAAAAAGTATGGAAAATAAGAAAAACTGAAATATCTCAAAAACTATTATAAATAGGAATAGGATATATTGAACAAAACTTTTAGGGTTTTTATTACTCTATTAAATAACATGAAAATATACAGGGTGTACATTTAAAAAAAAAGATATTTATTCATTTAAACTTGTTCAAATTTGAGCCGATGTGTTCAACACCCTGTAGCTTTTATTGCAAATATTAGGTAAAAATTATGTTAACTTGTCCTTGGTCTTGCTAAATTCCAAATTTGAATATATTTGTCACAAAATTGAAAACGTTATTTAGGATTGAATTGATGCTTGAAAATGTGACTTTTTTTCTTTAAACTTAATTATCTCAGAAACTATGAAGTTTTGTTATAGTAAACCCTCAATAAAAAAGATTTAAAATTATAAGCTAAATCGAAAATACGATCCGTATATAGGATGTTCTATTTAAAAAAATACAACTTTATGCTGTCCTAGTTTTTTGGCTCACCCTGTAGAGTCCTAAATATTTTTAAAATCTGCGTAAAAATAAACTGTATTAAACAATAAGTATAGTTTCTTTGTAAATTTCACCGAAAAGGCACAAACTTACTTCATCCAATCGTTGACTCACCCTGTATATATTAGTGGTTATTTATTTCATTTACAAATAATTTGGCGCCGACTTCAAAAAATGCAATTTCATGTAAAAATTATTTGTCACTTTTTAGCGCACTTTTAGAAGTCGGTTCAATTTTTTTATAGAAATTTTATTTTTCTATTTTTAGTTTTAGAATTCATTATGATATCCATAAATTATTTGAACCAAGTACTAATCGAGATTAGTGTACCTCGCAATGACTCCAAGGTGGCAAAAAGTACCCATTTTAGCAAAAGTTGCAAATCACCCTAAAAAGCAACCAATAAAAATTCTTTGGTTCTCAAAGTTTTCCAAATACCAGTAAAAATGTGTCACATACATATTTAGTCTGTTATGGTAAATCCACTATCTTAAATTTCAAATTAATTTTAGATTGGTAATATAAGCACCAAAACCTTCAAGAACCCCACAATATCAATTTTAGACAAAATCGAAATATGTAAAATTTTCTGTCCCTCATATTGTATCTTATCAGCCTAATAGTTGTAAAAAATTAACTTCATATTCGTAATACACGACTCCGAAAACCCTCTAATACTAAATTTGAAAAAATGCGAATAAGGTATAATTTTCATCCCACCATATTGCATCAGCTAAATCTAAACCCTTCAAAGCACCCCAGTACCAATTTTGGATGAAATCATGAAATTTAAAATTTCTAACCTTTGAACAAAATCGAAAAATGTAAAATTTTTACTCCACTATCTTGGATTTGCCATATTTAATTATGAAAAAATACTTTTAAATTCATAATTTACACCCTCAAGAACCCCCCTTATCAGTTTGGGAGAAAATCGAAATATGTAAAATTTTTAGGACACCATATTGAATCTGCAAAAACATAGACAACAAAGATTTAAGAATAATAACTAACCTATATTGGAATCAATGCGCACAAATAATAGTAGATAACGAAATAAGTCCGGAAATTGAAATAGGAAGAGGAGTGAGACAAGGATGCATTTTGTCACCCCTACTATTCAATGCGTACAGTGAATCAATGTTCGAAGAAGCACTGTTAACGAAAAGTGAGGGAATAATAATAAACGGAAGAACTGTAAACAACATAAGATTTGCAGACGACACAGCTATCATAGCTAGCTCCGCTGAAGAACTCCAAAAACTAGTGAATGAAACAAATAACGTTTGCGAGCAACACGGATTAAAAATGAACACCAAAAAGACTAAATATATGGTAATAACTAAAAAACAAAACATGCAAACAAGCATAAAGTTGCGAGGTGTGAATTTAGAAAAAGTGCAAAAATACAAATCCTTGGGCACATGGATAACAGCAAATAATGAACAAAGAACAGAAATAAGAACGAGAATAGAAATGGCAAGAAGTGCGTTTGTAAAACTGAAAACCATTCTGTGCAGCTAAGACATCACTCTAGAACTAAGAATGAGAATTTTAAGATGTTATGTATTTTCAGTGCTGCAGTATGGGTTGGAAGGCTGGACACTAAAACAAGAATACATAAATAAACTGCAAGCATTTGAAATGTGATGTTACAGAAGGATGTTGACAATATCTTGGAAGGAAAGAAGAAGAAACGTAGAAGTATTGCTAGCGATGGAAAAAAACTATTTTGAAGAAAATCGGACAAAATTGATTTTTTCGTCCGCCATATTGGATGCGCCATATTGAATTTTTAAAAAATATTTTGGATACATTTTTGATCTATGATATTATAAAATTATTCAAAACACTTAAAATAAAGACATTTTTATATGTACTTTGTAACATCGATGACGTTTTTTCACATTTTAGTTTTAAACAAGTCGACAAAACCTATTAAATTGACTTAAATTCCCTTTGTTTTTATCCAAAAGCCTTAGAAAAACGGTTAAAAAGATCGACATATTTTATAAGGATTTGTAAAAATCGACCTTTAAAGAAAATAAATGACGAAATCAACCAGATTCTCTGCGGGATATCATAAGAAACGTATTTACGTTTATTCCTTTTGAAGGTTATGCCACTTTTTAAAGAAATATGTGGGTCAACATAATCTATATATTGGAAAGGAGGTTTTATACGAGTGTTTTGACGTTAAAAAAAGGAGTGATACTTTGCCATGGCACTTTTAGATGCCGATAATACCGCACAAACAATTTATTTCATATATATATATATATATATATATATATATATATATATATATATATATATATATATATATATATATATATATATATATTTAGTTCATAATTTGTAGGATAAAATCCAAAAGAGGCTAACGAAAAAAGTAAATTGAAATTGTATGCCAGTAGAAACTAGAAAATAGAAAGCAAAAAACTAGTTTAAATCGTATAATGATGATGTTACAAAACATGAAAACAAGGTAAGAAAATATGAAGAAAAGCCACAAAGAGATAAAACAAGAATTAAACACAAGCCAAGAACAGATGAAACAAGAATTGAAAGAATATATGACGAAAAATCTAGACGATATAAAACAAGAATTAAAGACAAGTCAATAAGAGATGAAACAAGAATTGAATGAAGAAATGACGAAAAATCTGAACGATATGAAACAAGAACTAAAGACAATCCAGGATGATATAAAACAAGAATTGATGACATTGAAAACAAGCCAAGAAAACAAGAACAAAGAATTGAATGAAGACATTAAGAAAAATTAAAAAAGTACGACACAAGAACTGAAAACAAGCCTGGAGGGCATGAGATAGGATCTTAAGTCAAGAAGGTTTTGAAATAAAAACTAAATTTAGACATTAAAAAAAGTCAAGAAGATATGAAGCGCATAGAACAAGAAATCCACCAGAAGATAAACAAAATTAGAGAAGACGTACATGGCGAAGCACAACATGAGGTGACTGAAATTCAAAAACAAAAGCAACAATTACATTTTCAGATCGAGAAAGTAGCCAGTACAGATATAATAAGGGTAGATGGTGTTCCTGCAACTAATGTGATGAAGCCACCTGCCATTGATGGTAAAGTACCTTGGCTTACATATATCCGTCAATAACTGGAGTCCACCGGAAAAAGCACATACTCTTGTTCTAGCACTACGAGGTGAAGCTATGGAGATTATACGTAACATTTCCGAAGAAATACATAATGGTTACGAATTTATTGTTACTTTTCTGTAAATGCGTTATAAGGAAGCCCACCTCCAAGAAGTTTATAAGGTCCAACTTCAAAAACGAAGACAAGAATATGAGGCGGATATAATGAAACTAATAAATTTGGCTTACTCAACATATCCGTCAGAAAGGTTTATACGACCCTTCAGTTTGACATAGCCAAAAAGACCTCAAGAACCCAAGGAAGAATCAGAAGAAAAGCAAACGTTTTCCAGAATGATCGCAAGATAAACTAGGAAATCTTCGTGAAGCTAATGAAGGAGATGCAAGAATGTTTAAACAAACAAAAAACTCATGGCAACAAAAACACAACCTTCCATAGCAGAAACAGAAATCGTTGTTGTAAGTGTGGCCAAGAGGGGCATGTACAAAACCTGCTGTATTAGCAGTACTGCTCCTGATAGTGACCAGAATCAGGAAAACTTCCAGTAGCCAGCTTAAAGTGGTGAAAACTGATTAGGTACTACCAAGCGCCACCAACAATAACAATTAAGATATCCGGGCTGCAAAACAATAGTTCCAGCTTGGTAGTACCCGGAAAGGTGTGCGGTCGGGAATGTGAAATGGTATTAGATATTGATTCTATTAACATCATTGTAAAGCCGAACATCTTGGCTCAATGTAAAATTTGTCCTCGGAAAAGCATTATACCCTACAAACCACCAATCGGGAAGTAATTCTTTAATTTGATGATGTTAAGATTTGGATCTTCTTGTTGTTCTTTGGAGATGATTTTGGGATACAAATTACATCCTCCAGTAGATTTGCTTACTGGACGTCTACCCGATACTGAAGCAACTTGGAAAGACCACTTTAACCAACTTAGAAAGCAGCTTCAACTCTTACGTGAAGTTCGTCAAAAATTACCAATAGAAAGCGGCAGAATGAAGAGCCGCTGTGACCTCAATACCAGTACTGATGGATTTATGGTCCAAAGGGAGTTCTCTAAAGCTTCAAAGTCATTGAAATGTCCGTACAACGTAGCGACCCGACTAAACGGTCTGGTACATCGAAATCGGAGAAGCCCTCATGTGAACATCGTCGTCATCTTGACAGTTTGGCTCATTATCAAAATCAAGAAGGTTGATCAGGATGATCAGGAACTTGAAAGGGGCAATGTAACGGACTTTATAGAAATATACATTTCATAGTATTAGTTTGTGTTTTCAGTTTGTAGGATTTTAGGTTTATTTAAAGTTAGTTCATAATTTATTAAATTAATTTTACTTTTGTTAATTTGCTCATGAGGCGTCTATGAAACCAGGTTTGGAACCTTTTGGAAAATTCTATTTTCTTATTGTCGACATGGAACGCCTAAGACACAAACTCTAGAAATTGCTTTTTTCTTGTTTTTATTACATCATGTAGTATGAAAATCCTTCTAGAAGATTCGAGAATCTTCTGATATCGGCAAAAAGTGTATATAAAGGGTCCAGATCGGTTCTCGTAGACAGTTTATTTTGAGAATCAGTTGATGTAACTTGAACTGTTTGATAAGTTTTCAGAATTGTGAAAATAAAAGGTTATAAAACAATTTAATGTGTGTAATATATATATATATATATATATATATATATATATATATATATATATATATATATATATATATATATATATATTATAGTTTGGTTATTCTGGGTTTCAATCCGTTCGTTCAAATAATCGTTTTAACGACGTTTCGCCAAAATCTCATTTGGCATTTTCAAGTGCGGTTCGTCTCGTTACTCGTTAAGAACTGATGGTGGCTTCTGATGAATATCGAGTTTTGTTTAGCTGGCTCGCTTCCTGATTGGATGAGCGGCTTCGCAGGCTCCTCCCCTCTGCCGAGTGCAATATATATTTTGTTCTTGTATGCAGGTCTCTCGTGTACTAGTTGATTTTTGTTGTTTTCTTTCTTGATTTTTTGTTAATGTTTTCCGTGTAGTTGAAAAATTTATAGCATCGTCTCGTTTATTTAGCTGTCCCGCTTTTTCGATTTCTAGGGTTTCTCTTATGACGCGTACCTTGTAGTTCTGTACTGGTGCTATTTCTTTTGTTTTTTCAAAGTCGATGATATGTCCGTTTGTTTGGTGATGTTGAAATAGGGCTGAGGTTGTCTGTTTGTTTTTGAGGCTATTTTTATGTTCTTGGATTTTTGCTGATATGGGCCTGTTTGTTTGTCCTATATAAGTTTGATGGCAATCTGCACATGGAATGCTGTAAACGCCATGATTTTCAAGGTTGGTCTTGTCTTTGGGATTTCCCAGGATGTTGGCTATTGTTTTTTGTGGTTTAAATATGGGCTGTATGTTGTGTTTTCTTAAGATTCTTCCTATTCTGTCTGTTATTCCTTTTATGTATGGTATTATGGCTTTGTTCCCTGTTTGATCCTGGTCTTTGGTCTTTGTTGTAGTCTTCTCTTGTCTTTTTATGGCTTTCTTCATATCTGATTGTGAGAAACCATTCCGTTCTAGAGCTGTTGAAATGTGTCTTATTTCGTCTTGTTTTGTGTCAAGTTCTGTTAGGCGGAGAGTTCTTGATAATAGTGTGTTGACTACTGCTTGCTTTTGAGAGGGATGATGATGTGACGCTGCATTGAGATATCGGTCAGTATGCGAGGGTTTCTGATATACGCTAAAGCCCAGGGTGTTGTTGAATTTCCTAGTTAATAGCAGGTCTAAAAAAGGAAGTTTCTTTTCTTGTTCGATTTCTAGCGTGAAATGGATTCTGTGGTGGATATTGTTCAGGTATATGAGGAAATCGTCCAGGTGTTCTTTTCCATGTGGCCATATAGCGTTTCCAAAATTTCGGTTTTAAAGGTGCCTTGTTGCGATTTTGGCGAAACGTCGTGAAAACGATTTTTTGAACGATATATATATATATATATATATATATATATATATATATATATATATATATATATATACATATATAAATATATATATATATATATATATATATATATACATATATATATATATATATATATATATATATATATATATATATATATATATATAAATATATATATATATATATATACATATATATATATATATATATATATATATATATATATATATATATATATATATAAAAAAATATATATACATATATATGTTAGGAAAAGTTTGTAGAATTCTTTAATATTTTCCAAATACCATTTGCTAAAAGTGCCTCAAAAACTTAAAAACTGGTACACATTACGTAGAACTTTCCTTTTATTGGAAAAGTTAAAATTTTTCATTACCTACATCGAACTTTAACGGGTTTTAAAGTAATGGGATGCGACAAACTTGCACAAGATCTAGTTTGTCTTTAAAAGAAAAAGTTCATTTGGAAAATTAGTTTTTCCTTTTCCGCCAGTGTGATTAGATAATAAAATTTGAGTTTAAAATTGGATTATTGGGTGAAAAAATAAAGTTACGACGAAATGTTTTTCAAGTAGTTCGAGAAAATGGAACGAGTTATTAAAAGCTTACTGCGATTAGTTGAGAACATTTTAGTTTTCATTAAATGGAATTTAGAGTTTGCGGGATTTAAATCAACTAATTAAAATTAATAATAGTTTAAATTAGCAAATTTTCAAGTGACTTTAAATAAAGTTCTTTTCTTCCTTTGAAAAAAATATAACCTGTTGCTTAAATTATGTCCTATGCCGTTTTGAGTATAGTGTAATCGATACTCAGTAGGAGATCGCGTAAATATATATATATATATATATATATATATATATATATATATATATATATATATATATATATATATATATATATATATATATATATATTCTATTTGATTTTTTGGAATAAAGCAAGTTTTTTACGCCTATGGATTGAAAAATGTTACTTTATGTTAAAAAGAAAGCTACACTCAGGATAGGCACAAATAGGTGCAAATCTATGAATAGAACTTGATTCCTCACCTCAAGAAACATCCAAATTTGAATTTTATTCAACTATTAGAATGTTTGCAAATCTGCCATATTGTTTAAAAAGTTGTTTAAAAATAATTTCAGATTCGTTATGTACGATCCCGAAAACTCCCCCATAGCAATTTTGAAGAAAGTCATACATAAAAAAAAACATAGATAGCGGAGAAATTTCGAACATCATTCTTTTAATAATCGGTTAAAAATCTAAAATAAAATATGTATTTTGACAGCCGTTATCTTGGTTACTGCCTGTAACTGCACTGGTACTTTCATTCACACGAAAGTATTAAGTCAGTACATGACAACAATTTAATCAAAAAAAAAGCTCTTCGATCTTCATTTTTTACAGCTGACGTATGGATATAGAAATACATATTCAAGCACTTTCCGAAGAGCGAAAAGAAAGACGATTTTATTTTTATTTATCCTGAATTCCATCTGGAGAAATTGTCGCTTTAGTTTGGCGGAGAGGCGCAAGGTAACCGGAAAACACCTATTAAAATAACTAGCAAAAGTGCTTACAAATGAATCCCATTTACTTATCTATTTTTTAACTATACAGGAACTTTATCGATCGATTGTGGGAAAACTATAATTAGGAAGAATCTGAAAATTTGATAGTGTACTAATGTGCATGGGAGACAGTCGGCCAAAATATTTTCAAGACGGCGACACTTCCGGTTGTAACGGAAGTAGATGTCAACTTGCTTATTTTAACTAGAATACCCTGTATATTATTAAATTTTTGATTTTTATATAAAATTCTAGATATATTTCATGTATAATGTTCTATACTTAAGTTTCACCGTTTTCGACATATTTAAATTTTTATGTCAAAAATGACGTTTGCGGACCAAAACCTAACTATAGATTTTTCCTATAAGGAAGCCTTTATTATTTAATTTGGGTTAGTTTCCTTGTAGACGTAGATCGACTTTAGTAGTCTTTTTATGATATTTTGAAAATTATTAGTACAGGATTGTCAAAAAAGAAGTATAGAAATTATATTTAAAAATCGTCAAAACTTAATTTTTTCAAATAGAAAGCTGCTATTTTTATAATTTTATCATATTAAGCATTAAAAATAAGGGTAACTTTGTATAAGATTGTCTATTCCAAAAATTTGTAGTTTTCAAAATATTGGCAATTCAACATTTTTCTGTTGTAAAAATGCTATACGGTTGTTAAATTTTATTATTAGTTGGCCATGATGGCGAAACGCGACGAAGGAAAACAATACAGCACTACAGAAATGTCACTCTTTCTTGCCGTTTGATTTGATAATTATTAAAAATAAAATTTTTATAAAAAAAATTGAACCGACTTCTAAAAGTGCGCTAAAAAGTGAGAAATAACCATAAATTTTTATATGAAATCGAACTTTTTGAAGTCGGCGCCAAATTGTTTGTACACGAAATAAATAACTACTAATATATACAAATTATGGTAAGAAAGCAATTACAAATAAAGTATTTTTAATCTGTTTATGCAAATCACATTTTGTCAGTTATAAGTTTGGCGCCGACTTCAAAAAGTTCAATTTCATATAAAAATTTATGGTTATTTTTCATTTTTTAGCGCACTTTTAGGCAAAAAAGTACCCATTTTATTCAAAGTTGTAAATCACCCTAAAATGAACCACTAAAAATTCTTTAGTTCTAAGAGTTTTCCAAATACCAATCAAATTGGGTCAAACGAATATGTAGTCTGTCATAGAAAATCCACTATCTTAAATTTCAAATTAATTTTAGATTGGTAATATAGGCCCCAAAATCTTCCAATATCGATATTTAAAGAAAATAAATTAATTTTTTATCCACCATATTAGATACGCCATATTGAATTTTTTAAAAATAATTTTAGATTCGTCATGTGTGACCCCGAAAACTCTCCCGTACCAATTTTGGTGAAAATCGGACAAAATTGATTTTTTTTTGTTCGCCATATTGAATCCGCCATATTGAGTTTTTTAAAAATAATTTCAGATTCTTTATGTGAGACTCCGAAAACCCCCCATAGCAATTTTGGAGAAAATAGGACAAAATTGATTTTTTTCGTCCGCCATATTGGATTCCCCATATTGAATTTTTTAAAAATTATTTTAGATTCGTCATATGCGACTTCAAAAACTCCCTCGTACCAATTTTGGAGAAAATCGGCCAAAATTAATTTTTTTGTCGGCCATATTGAATCCGCCATATTGAATTTTTTTAAAATTATTTTAGATTCGTCATATGTGTCTCCGAAAACTCTTCCGTACCAATTTTGGAGATAATCGGACAAAAACGATTTTTTCGTCCACTATATTGGATCCGCCATATTGAATTTTTTAAAAATTATTTTAGATTCGTCATATGCGACCCCGTAAACTCCCCCGTACCAATTTTGGTGAAAATCTGACAAAATTGATTTTTTCGTCCGCCATATTGGATCCGCCATATTGAATCCGCCATATTGGATCCGCCATATTGAGTTTTTTTAAAATAATATCAGATTCGTTATGTGCAACCACGAAAACTCCCCCATACCAATTTCGGAGAAAATCGGACTAAATTAAATTTTTTGTCCGCCATATTGGATCCGCCATTTCGAATTTTTTAAAAATAATTTCAGATTCGTTGGGTACAACCCCGAAAATTCTTCCATACCAGTTTTGGAGAAATCAGACGAAATAATTTTTTTTGGCCGCCATATTGTAAGCGCCATCTTGGATTTTACTGCACCAATTTCATCTAAAAAAATATGGGACCACCGCAGCAACTTCCTTTACATAATGTAAAAAATTTCATTCAAATCGGTGCAGCCGTTCCGGAGTAATCGGTGTACATACATAAAAAAAATACATAGTCGACGAATTAAGAACCTCCTTCTTTTAGAAGTCGGTTAAAAATAAGGGTAACTTTGTATAAGGTTGTCTATTTCAAAAATTTGTAGTTTCCAAAATATTGGCAATTCAACATTTTTCTATTGTAAAAATGCTATACGGCTTTTAAGTTTTGTTATTAGTTGGCCATGACGGCGAAACGCGACGAAGGAAAACAATACAGCACTACAGAAATGTCACTCTTTCTTGCCGTTTGATTTGATAATTATTAAAAAAAAATCATGAGCGGCGATTAAATTATACTCATGAAGATTATTTAAATTTATTTATTTTATATGTAGGAATGTAACAAAGTTTGATTAAGAACATAAAAAATATTTGCTGGTAGATTTCCAGATAAACAAAAACCGCCATGTATTGGTTTTACATTGTGTAAAACGAATATTGGAAAATTTCAAAAGTTTTGGCACCGTTAAGGCAAAAATTCATAAAAGGAAACTACTCCATAGAAAATAGACTTATAACATTGTTTTTTTTTTTACTGGAATGTGTTCATTTCGGCATCCTATAAAACACATCTCGATGGTAACTCTGAAAGACCTGTGCGAAAAAAATGGCGGACCAAAAGTTATAATTATTACAAAAATTATAGAGAAAATCATACAAATATTCAATTATATATTACATATTCTACTGTTTTTTTTCCTTTATTAAATATCTGCTTCTAGCGCGTCAAAAATATGAAAATAATTAGCGACCAATGATATTAATTTGTCCTAATACAAACTTATAAAATTAAAGAGCATAGGTTTGTTAATGAACTATTAATGTATTATTAAATATTTATATAATTTGCTTACAGAAATTTTCATAAAAATTTTGTTAATAAACTATCAGGTAATAATTATATAAAGGAAAAAACAGTATAATATGTAATATATAATTGAATATTTGTATGATTTTCTCTATAAATCTTTGTAAAAATTTTGCTAATAAACAAATGAATAATTAATATGACTAAACAAATTGTTACTATCATATAAATTAATAAGACAACATCAATATTATAAATATTACTTGTGATGTATAAATTTCCTTGAAGTGTCAATGAATAATGCGCCTGAACTATGGCAACCCGCCGACAGCGGCCTGCAGCAGCTATTTTCGATTGGATTCGGTCCAATTTTCGAAGGTCCCCAGAACGTATGGAAGTGTATTTTTTGGATCCAAAAAATTCACTGGTAAAGTACAAGTATTAAAAAGCATCTTCTACAAATTTGAGCCTTTAATATTCATTTGCCACGCCATTATGAATTTTTGAAAAAAAAAACGTTTTTTTCATCCAGAATTATTTTGTTTTTGAGATCGGAAATGATACATCTAAATCCAATACACGCTTTAAAAAATTTTTATCTCCATCCGGTGAAAAGTTATCGCAATTTTTTTGGGTGCAAAAATTGGTTTTTACAAAATTTCTCGACCCACGATTGAAAAAAAAAATTTAATAGATCTTTAAAATATAAATCAATACAAACATTTTCCATTAAAATTGAGCATTGTATCTTAATTAAGAAAGTGGAAAATTGAGGTTGAATTTTCAAATCTAACATCGAATTTCTCGGAAAATAAAAAACTCACAGATTCCGGGTTTGACACACTTTTTTAGAATGATAATATCTATATTTATGTTAAATTTTGAATCGGTAATTTGTTAATAAATGTCTTTTAAAAAAAAATCAAAAACCGTAAATTTTGTCGAAAAAAAAATATATATTTCGATAACTAGTGGCGCCACCTATAACTGATATTATATGAGTCGATAGGTTTTTTAATTCTCTACAACTTTTGTATGAAATATTTTTAGATAAAACTTTTACTTTTCGAGATAAACTCAAAAAACCGAAAATCGTGACCATTTTTGGTCCGCCATTTTTTTGCACAGGTCTTTCAGAGTTACCATCGAGATATGTTTTATAGGATGCCGAAATGAACACATTCTAGCAAAAAAAACCATGTTACATTTTTGTCAACAAAACAGCTCTTTTTTTATCTAATTTCCATGGAGTATTTGTATTCTGTGATCCGAAATAAACTCTCGCATACCAACCACCTTTACCTAATTAAATATGCATGCCAAAGAAGGAAAAATTACAAAAAGACAGCCCGCCGGACGTAAAAAAACCTCTAAAAAAGAACATCGATTTATTTTACTTTATATTCTGATTTTTATCTTATTTTTTTATTAAAAACCCTTATTAAATTATGCTGTCGCGTTTGATCAGAAGTCATTTAATTCCAAATATAATATTCAACCCAGAAAAGGGTCCTTGTTCTGTCTTAAAACCACGAAAACTCGACTAAATAAAAAACCGGCGACGCTAATTAAAACAGACCCGGGGTTTCTTAGGAGGGTATTAAATATTGAAGTCGTCGTTCAATGTCCGTCGGGATAAAAATGAATTTATTATAAGAACTCTCGACATTTTTGATGACTTTTTTCATTCCGAAATGTTTGTTATGTTTTAAATAATTGGAACAAAAGTTATTTTGAAAGAGGGGGGCGAATATTCGTTTTTACTGCTCGGTGAAAACAGGACCGAACAAAATATTCGGTTATAATTTTTGGCTAAATAAGAATGATTGCCGGTAAATCTGTCGGTCTGATAAAATTTTCAAGGGTTATTCTCCGGAAAATTTATCGATTAATTATGGGAAAAATATAATTAGAAAGATTCTGAAAATTTAACAGTGTATTAACGTGCATGGGAGACAGTTGACTAAAGAATTTTCAAGATGGCAGCACTTCCAGATAAACTGGAAGTACATGTCAACTTGCTTATTTTAAATAGAACACCCTATATATTATTGCATTTCTGAATTTTACGTAAAATTCCAGACATATTTCATATATAATATTCTATACTTAAGTCTCCCTGTTTTAGACATATTTAAATTTTTTTGTCAAAAATGACGTTTGCGGACCATAAATTAACTATCAATTTTTCCTATAGGGAATTCTTTATTATTTATTTGGGTTAGTTTTTTTTATAGACGAAGATCGACTTTAGTAGCATTTTTATGATATTTTGAAAATTATTAGTACCGGGTGAGTCAACGACTGGATGAAGTAAGTTTGTGCCTTTTCGGTGAAATTTACAAAGAAACTATATTTATTGTTTGATACAGTTTATTTTTACGCAGATTTTAAAAATATTTAGGACTCTACAAGGTGAGCCAAAAAACTAGGACAGCATAAAGTTGTATTTTTTTAAATAGAACACCCTATATACGAATCGTATTTTCGATTTAGCTTATAATTTTAAATCTTTTTTATTAAGGGTTTACTATAACAAAACTTTATAGTTTCTGAGATAATTAAGTTTAAAGAAAAAAAGTCACATTTTCAAGCATCAATTCAATCCTAAATAACGTTTTCAATTTTGTGACAAATATATTCAAATTTGGAATTTAGCAAGGTCAAGAACAAGTTAACATAATTTTTACCTAATATTTGCAATCAAAGCTACAGGGTGTTGAACACATCGGCTCAAATTTGAACAATTTTAAATGAATAAATATCTTTTTTTTTAAATGGTACACCCTGTATATTTTCATGTTATTTAATAGAGTAATAAAAACCCTAAAAGTTTTGTTCAATATATTCTATACCTATTTATAATAGTTTTTGAGATATTTCAGTTTTTCTGATTTTCCATACTTTATTACAGAAATAGTCTTCATTATCATAGTAGCCATGGCAAAATCAATGTAAAAGAACTTTTTCTGTGTGTCAAATTTATAACCGCAATCGCTTCTTTTGGTTTTTATGTAGTGTAGTTTGTTTTTTTTTTGCATTCATCTTATATTGTAAAATGAATTTTCCAAAGAATGAGTTAATAGATATGATTTATACAATAGGAGAGGCTCAAAAAAATTGTCTTCTTGCTCAAAGAATTTACAAAATGAAGTATCCTGATCGACGCCAGCCTAATACCCATACTTTTCAAAACTTAATGCAAAGATTTGATTCTTCTGGTACTGTTGATTATCCAAAACGTAAAGTGGTCAACAAACCAGTAACTAATGAAGAAAAAGAACTACAAGTATTGTTAAATGTTCAGGAAAATCCTTATATTGGTAGCCGTCAGCTAGCAGCATTATGTGAAACATCACAATCCACCGCTAATTGTACTACCAAGAAATATAGGTATCATCCATATCACATGGAATTACACCAAGAATTGCATGGACAGGATTTTGAAAGTCGTATAAACTTTTGTCGTACAATAAATGCGGAGATTCAATTAAATCCAAATTTATTATGCAAGGTTATGTTTAGTGATGAAGCTACTTTTAGAAGTAACGGTGCCGTAAATAGACGCAACATGCATTATTATGCCACAGAAAACCCATTTTGGATTAGAGAGGTGCAACATCAAAACCACTGGTCATTAAATGTTTGGTGTGGTATTCATCATAATCGAATTATTGGACCCCACTTTTTTAGTGAACCACTAAATGGCCATAGTTACCTGAACTTTCTAAAAGAAAAACTACCCCAACTGCTTCAAGGTCTCGATAGGGATGAGCTCGACAGTATGTGTTTCCAGCACGATGGTGCGCCTCCGCATTACCATCGTGAAGTTCGTGCGTTTTTGGACCAACGATATCCGCAAAAATGGATTGGACGTGGGGGTTTCATTGAGTGGCCACCAAGGTCTTGCGACATCACCCCATTAGATTTCTTCCTATGGGGTTATATTAAAAATAAGGTGTATGTTAATCCACCAACAACAGTGGAAGATATGCGAAACAGGATTAGGGGATACCTGTAGAACAATAACGCCACTAATTTTGTCCAGGGTCCGAGAAAATCTGCAAAAAAGACTAAATTTGTGCATTGCACAGAGGGTCGTTTATTCGAACACTTATTAAAAAGAAATAATTAATCTTAGTATTTAATAGGTAAATTTTTTGTTTCAATTTAGTATAAAAGTAAATATGTATTTGCCTTGTCGTTATTGTTGTGTTAATTTTTTCACATTATGTTTAATTAAACTATTGCCATTGTAATATAACGAATAATGTATTTCATCATATTTAACCACATTCTGTTTGTTTCTGTAGTTTCTTTTCATTATTTTACATGGCTACTATGATAATGAAGACTATTTCTGTAAAAAAGTATGGAAAATAAGAAAAACTGAAATATCTCAAAAACTATTATAAATAGGTATAGGATATATTGAACAAAACTTTTAGGGTTTTTATTACTCTATTAAATAACATGAAAATATACAGGGTGTACCATTTAAAAAAAAGATATTTATTCATTTAAACTTGTTCAAATTTGAGCCGATGTGTTCAACACCCTGTAGCTTTTATTGCAAATATTAGGTAAAAATTATGTTAACTTGTCCTTGGCCTTGCTAAATTCCAAATTTGAATATATTTGTCACAAAATTGAAAACGTTATTTAGGATTGAATTGATGCTTGAAAATGTGACTTTTTTTCTTTAAACTTAATTATCTCAGAAACTATAAAGTTTTGTTATAGTAAACCCTTAATAAAAAAGATTTAGAATTATAAGCTAAATCGAAAATGCGATACGTATATAGGGTGTTCTATTTAAAAAAATACAACTTTTTGCTGTCCTAGTTTTTTGGCTCACCCTGTAGAGTCCTAAATGTTTTTAAAATCTGCGTAAAAATAAACTGTATCAAACAATAAATATAGTTTCTTTGTAAATTTCACCGAAAAGGCACAAACTTACTTCATTCAATCGTTGACTCACCCTGTACAGAGTGGTCAAAAAAGAAAAACTAAAATTATATTTAAAGTGTCAATTTTTTCAAATAGAAAGTAACTATTTTTAAAAAATCTAAATTTCAGTAAGAAATAAAGAAATCTTTCTGCCGTATTTAAATAGTTTGTTATATATGTAATTCTCCTTTCAGGCAGAGAATATGAAAAATATATATAAAAACAGTTTCTTTTCTGCAAATATCGCTCTGGTCCTCTCTCCATACGCGTTTCGATCACCTCATGATCTCGTCAGTGGAGCTGTATCGGACCGAGAGCAACATTAGCAGGCAGTATCCTGCCGACATACCTTGAAATTTATAGTTCATATATCAGCTATTTCCTGCCAATACACCTTGAAATTTATGGTTTATATTGCTACGGTTAAAAATTGATCTTAAATAATATTTTCGTTTACATTTTTCTACATTAAATTACAGGTTCAGATTACTAAAGTAATAAATAGATTTTTGTTTGGTACGTTTTTCTTTAAAGGTTGTCAATAACATGCATAACTTAAAACGTGAATTTACAGTAAACGATGTTTTCTACTATAAAACTAATGATTACCTTTTGTTTTTCATTCATTAATATTGGTTTCATGTATATTCAGATCATTCCTTTTGTTTACATTTTGAAATTTTGATTGACATCGAAACTTAACATATTTCTGTAATTTGTAAATTTCATTAGGTACCTCGAGACAATGTATCACAGATTGAGAAAAGCGTTTTCTTAATGTTTGCATAAATATAAATAGGATTATTTGCTTTCTTGTTGATTTTCCTTTTTCAGAAAATATTTATTTATTGTCATATATCAGCTGTTAAATAGTCAGGTCCACTGGATTGCTTGAAAGTTTTTAGGGTTGCCTATAAGATGGCACATCAGTTCAATATTATCGAAATGATAAATTTGAAATAAGATTGTATCGACTTTTTTCATTATGTTGTTTTTAGTTTATTAGTTGAATATTTCCCTTTACTAATTAGAATTTTGGGTAATTAAAATATTTGAAATTAGACCCTGGAACTATTTCGAACTAATTGGATTTCATTTTTGAATATTTCGAACCCATTAAGTAATTTGTTATAGGATATTCATTTTGTAGGACGAAGCAGTTTAGATTATTAAGGATATTGGTTGTCTCTGTCTGGCCAGTTTAAAATTGAGATAGAAGAATTTTTACATATATTTTTCGGAAGTAGTTCAAATTGTATGATAAATTTCAAGGGTTCGAGATTATGGCTACGAGATTAAGGTTATTTTTTTGGATAGATTTTTGATGGACGTTTTTATTAAGTTTTTTGGTAACTTCCGTTGGAAGGAATTTGCGAGTGATTTGAGGAAAATCGTTCTCTTTTGGCTATCTAATGCAAGAGCGCGAAAAAGTAGTCTAGTTTTACTACTTTCCCAAGTTAAGGGATTTGGTCATAAATGGTCGATTAAAGTAACAAAACCAAGTCGGGGTGCAAACAATTTTTGGTGATTTTGATCGTTTCACCCTACAACCAGTTTGGCGAACTGACACTCGTAGACGCCATACAGTGAACTTTTAAAATGGTGAATGAGATTTCACCGAAACGTCAGCTGCCTTACAGTCCTGAGAGGGACTTAGCACATACACAGGATGCCCGAAAACCTTCGATTACACATCACACCTGTGAGAATATCCGACATAACATATATATATATATATATATATATATATATATATATATATATATATATCTTATTAATAATTTTTTGCTATTCTTCTCTTTGACCTTTATACAATACACTCTAAGCCGTTGTTTCTTTTTCAATATGTCAAATATTTTTAGGCAAACTGTCAATTTTTTACGTTTAATACATTAAATCGACTCGCTTTCTACACGCCCATAGACCCAAATATTTTTCCCTGCAAATTTTTTATAGAACATCATAAAAAGGAATCGACAATCTCGAACATTCTCTCTAAATGTCTTTGCTAAGTACTTCATATATTTTGTACCTCCATTTGGTAGATTAATATTTGATTATGAAAAATATCCAGGGATTACTTTTTCTTATGTTTATAATATAACCTTATATATTGGTAACGGCCGTAGAATAAATATTCTACGTATCGTTCAGGTTATGAACGGATTTTCCTCGAACTGTAAACTGAATATACAGTGATTTGTAATATTTTTTCTTCAATTTGTAATATATATATATATATATATATATATATATATATATATATATATATATATATATATATATATATATATATATATATTGCTGTGAATTTCAACATCTCACCAATAATTGCCGACGAGATATAATAAGTACGACAATGGGTGTCTGGGAAGGTACCAACCAATTCCTGCTGATGAGTTCTAAGGTTGGTACCTGAACGTAATACCAAAATTTTTCAGCTTGTATATGTTGAAGTTGTTTCTCAGGCCTCGAGAGCTAAATGAGGATCTATACAAGCAGAAGCCGAAACAGTGACTTTCGCACCTTCGCATATCACAACATGGCATCCCTGGTGGGGAACTTGCAACGTATCCGTTGCATAAGCATTCGGAAAAATGCTGGACCTACGGCGTGTTAGTCCCCAAAGTTCTCAGTCATTCAATCAGACTTTCCTTGCAATCGGGATTTGGAGTACAAATCTCCACCTCCAAGAAAAGTTAATTGTTTAGAAATGAGGGTATTGTTTGTTTGAATCTCAACATCTCACCGATAATTCCCGAAGAGAAATAACTTTAAATACAAGAAACAAGTAATAATAATTCCGACGGTGGGTGTCTGAGAAGGTACCAACCGATATCTACTGATGAGTCCTAAGGTTGGTATCGGAACAAAACACCAAAACTCTTCAGTTTGTATATGTTGGAGTTACTCCTCGAGAGCAAAAGCCGAAAAAGGAACTCTCGCACCTCCGCATATTACAACAATATATATATATATATATATATATATATATATATATATATATATATATATATATATATATATATAAATTAAAGTGAATTAATTTTTTTGTGCTGAACTAAGAGGGTAATTGTGGTTTATACGCTTTTTCCTTCATTTAAAACAATAACATACCAAGTGTTAACAATTGTTATAAAGCTTTTTGGATTAGGCCACGGCCTTATCGCACATAAGTAGGCCCCAAACCGCTAACAAAGTCTTAAAGGGACCTTACTCTCTAAACAATTTTTGACTTGATAACAGTGTCGCAATGTATAAGGCCAAAACACAACGTCACTTTTGTGTTATTTTACGCTTGTGGCCTTTGAATATGTTGACTCGATTTTTAGGGCTTCCGATACAAAGGGGTCCGTAGTATAGAAGCGGCGCGGCGGCCTACTTTGATGCGGGAGATATTTTTTATGTCGTGTTGTTCATAATATTTTGAGGTGACTTCTATTATGGCTTTCTGAATTGAATGTCTTTTCAATGTTGTTGTTTTTTTTCTTTTGTTCGGGTAAAAACAGGTGAAAATATCTAGGTATGAGTTTTTTTTTAGTGTTGGAGCCAGTAGAATGTTAGTTTTTCATTTAATTAACAGATTAAATGCTTTTTAATGCTGATTTTATTCCACACATTTAAGATTTTTTCGTAATTTTATTTCAAAGGTTGCTGAATTTCTACGATGATTTTTATAATTGTTATGACAACTCTATAGCCCCAAATCTCTACAATAAGCTTGGAAACAAAAAATTGTTTGGATGACCTATTTAGCGATACCTCACTAGATGAAATGTGAAAAAAATAATAGTTAAATGGCCATCGAGACTTCGTCGACGGGTATATAGTATTTCGATAAAGTTTAGGAATACATTTTAAAGTAATGACCATCGGATTTTACGAATATGTTATTTAATGTCTTCTGTGAGTTCTTGAAATCACTCATGATAATTCACATCGACCTTATATATCTCGATGGTAACTCTGAAAGACCTATGCAAAAGAATGGCGGATCAAAAATGGTCTCGATTGTCGGTTTTTTGAGTTTATCTCAAAAAGTAAAATCTATATCGAAAAATGTTTCAAACAAAAGTTGTAGAGAATTAAAAAACCCATCGATTCATTTGATATAAGTTACAGATGGCGCCACTAGTTATCGAGATATATTTTTTTTTCGACAAAATTTACGGTTTTTGTTTTTTTTTAAATACAATTATTAACAAATTACCGATTGAAAATTTAACATAAATATAGGTATTATCATTCTAAAAAGTATGCCAAACCCGGAATCCGTCAGATGTTTATGTTCCGAGCAATTCGATGTCAAAGTTGAAAAGTCAACCTCAATTTTCCACTTTCCTAATTAAGATACAATGCTCAGCTTTAATGGAAATTGTTTGTATTGTTTTATATTTTGAAGATTATTAAAAAAAATTTTTTTTCAATCGTGGGCCGAGAAATTTTGCAAAAACCAATTTTTGCACAAAAAAAAATTGCGATAACTTTTCACCAGATGGAGATAAAATTTTTTTAATGCGTGCATTGAATTTGGAAGTATTATTTTCGATCTCAAAAAAAAATTAATTTTGGATGAAAAAAACGTTTTTTTTTTTTCAAAAATTCATAATGGCGTGGCAAATGAATATTCAGGGCTCAAATTTGCAGAAGGTGCTTTTTAATACTTGTACATTACCTGTGAATTTTTTGGATCCAAGAAATACACTTCCATACGATCTGTGCACTTTCGAAAATTGGGCCGAATCTAATCGAAAATAGCTGCTGCAGGCCGCTATCGGCGGGTTGCCATAGTTCAGGCGCATTATTCATTGGCGCTTCAAGAAAACTTATGCATCACAAATAATATTTATATTATTGATGTTGTTTTATTAATTTATATGATCGTAACAATTTGTTTAGTCATATTAATTATTAATTTGTTTAATAACAAAATTTTCACAAAAAATTATAAAGGAAATCATACAAATATTCAATTATATATTACATACTAGCGACCCGCCCCGGCTTCGCACGGGTGCAATGCTGATACTAAATACACTACAGAAAAACTGTGACTATTTATTTTATTTTTATAACAATTATTACATCGGCCTCCGACGAGCTATTTATAGGCACGCTGCCGCCGCCCCGGTCGGCCAGTACCGCCGCAAGCGCTACTTCCCGCAATTTTAAATCTGTAATATCTTCGAAAATATTCATTTAAATCTTATGCTGTAAAGGACCATATAGATCTATATTAAATCAACAATGTATTTAAGCTATTTAATTGGATAAGGATTAATGCTGTATTGGTTAAAATCGCTTCAAAATTTGCCATTATTTATGTAAAAAGTAAATGACAAAAAAATGTTATTGTGGGATATCCATGAGAGATAGACATATACCATCGCGGAGTTTTCTGTAGACCTTTTCAATGTGTATAAATAATTAGTACATTATTTTGATAAATCTCGTAGGGTTCAGCCTGCGTTTGCAATGTAAGCGGAAAAAAATATGATAATTAACGACATCACATTAGAAACCTCAAAAATAACAGTATTTCTCCACTATTTAATGGATGTTATTATACATATAAACCTTCCTCTTGAATCACTCTATCTATTGAAAAAAACCGCATCAAAATCCGGTGCGTAGTTTGAAGATTTAAGCATACAAAGGGACATAGGGACAGAGAAAGCGACTTTGTTTTATACTATGTAGTGATTCTACTGTTTTTTTCCTTACACATCCGGTTTATACATCTGCTTCTAGCGCGCCAAAAATACGAAAATAATTAACGACCAATGATATTAATTTGTCCTAAACAAAAAAAATTAGAGAGCTTAGTTTTGTTAATAAAGTATTAATGTATTATTAAATATTTATATGATTTGCCGATAGAAATTGTCGTAAAAATTTTGTTAATGAACTGTTAGATTATAATAATATAAAGGAAAAAAACAGTAGAATATGTAATATATAGTTGTATATTTGTATGATTTTCTTTATAAGTTTTTGTAAAAATTTTGTTAATAAACAAATTAATTATTAATATGACTATACAAATTGTTACTATCATATAAATTAATAAAACAACATCAATATTATAAATATTAATTGTGATGCATAAGTTTCCTTGAAGCGCTAATGAAGAATGCGCCTGAATTATGGCAACCCGCCGATAGCGACCTGCAGCAACTATTTTCGATTAGATTCGGCCCAATTTTTGAAGGTTCACAGATCGTATGGAAATGTATTTCTTGGATACAAAAAATTCACAGGCAAAGTACAAGTATTAAAAACCATCTTCTACAAATTTGAGCCCTTAATATTCATTTGCCACGCCATAATGAATTTTTGAAAAAAAAAAACGTTTTTTTCGTCCAAAATTAATTTTTTTTGAGATCGGAAATGATACATCTAAATCCAATTGCACGCATTAAAAAAATTTTTATTTTCATCCGCTGAAAAGTTATCGCAATTTTTTTTGGTGCAAAAATTGGTTTTTGCAAAATTTCTCGGCTCACGATTGAAAAAAAATTTTTTTTAATAGATCTTCAAACTATTAAACAATACAAACAATTTCCATTAAAATTGTGAATTTTATCTTAATTAGGAAAGCGGAAAATTGAGGTTGAATTTTTAACTTTGACATCGAATTTCTCGGAAAATTAAAAACTCACAGATTCCGGGTTTAACTTTTTTATAATGATAATATCTATATCTAGGTTAAATTTTAAATCGGTGATTTGTTAATAAATGTCTTTAAAAAGAAAAACCGTAAATTTTGTCGAAAAAAATATATATCTCGATAAAGTGGCGCCACCTATAACTTATATTAAATGAATCGATAGGTTTTTAATTCTCTATAACTTTTGTTTGAAACATTTTTCGATACAACTTTTACTTTTCGAGATAAACTTAAAAAACTGAAAATCGTGACCATTTTTGGTCCACCATTTTTTTTGCACAGGCCTTTCAGAGTTCCCATCGAGATATGTTTTATAGGATGCCGAAATGAACATTTTCCAGCAAAAAACCAATGTTACATTTTTGTTAACAAAACAGCTCTTTTTAGATATAATTTCCATGGAGTATTTAATCAAATACACCAAAAAGATTGACAATTGATTAATTGTTAATTATGGAATCTCGCGATTTACAATTAATTAATAGTTAATAATGAGTTTTCACAATTAAAATTGATTAATTGTAATTGCGATAGGCGTGATTAACTGTAAAAACAATTAAATTTTGCTCAACACTGTCGACCTCCATATCTACATTGGTCATTTTCTATTGAGGGATCTCTGATGATAAACTTTCGATAGTTCTTCGTCGGAATAATCTGGTCTTGGATAGCTAACAAGAAGCCCTTCGTTTCCTGAAGCATCTGTCCTGAAATCAACTAGTTGTTCGACGCTGAGTTGTCGACATTGTCCTGGATTACCTCATTTGGATATCGTCCGTGAAGTGGTTTTTGTAGCCAGACTTGTAACTTCTCTTGGTCTGTTCGGTGGTGAGAAGCAATATCCCATTCTCTCAGCTGTAACATGGAGTCATCTATCTCGCATATTGCTCAATGTATTGTGGAAGAGTCCGCTAACCTGTGGAAATAAGAACGTAAGTTTACTATTTGTTGATCGAGCTGCTTACCAATATCTACCAATCCTCTTCCTCCTTGGTATCTTGGAAGCATTGTACGTTCAATAACACTCCGATTGTGGTGTTTGTGTGCTTATGTTAATAGTGTTCTTATTTTCCTTCACAGGTTTTGGATGTCCGTCGTGCTTCATTTTACAATTCCAAACGTTACACGGTATTTTTGTTAATGTTTATGTATCAATTAAAAAATTGTTAAATATACCTGATATATGAATATATATATATATATATATATATATATATATATATATATATATATATATATATATATATATATATATATATATATTAACCAACGTGCTATTTGACCTTCAGGATTTCTAAATTGTAAAAGCCACTTTAATGATGCATGGTCTGTTCGGAGGAGAAATTTTTGGCCATATAGATATTTGTGAAAGTGTTCTAATGTCTTTATAATGGCGAGTAGTTCTGTTCTTGTTACACTATAATTTCGCTCAGCTTTGCAGAGTACTTTGCTAAAATAAGCAATCACTTTTTCTTGGCTATTTTGTATCTGGGACAAAATTCCACCTATAGAGGAGTTACTAGCATCCGTATCCACAACAAACATCTGATCAGGCTCAGGATATGACAGTATTGGAGGATCACAAAGTGCCTTCTTTAATTCATTAAAAGAGTTTTCGCAGTCTGCGGACCATTCAGAGTTGTTGATATTTTCAGTCAGTCGATGCAAAGGTCTTGCAATATCGGCGAATCCTTTTATGAATCTTCTATAGTAAGTACAGAGACCTTGAAAGGCTTCTGTCTTCTCTGGATCGGTTCGTACACCAGCTTCTGTGATTATATGTCCTAGGTATTTCACTAATCTTCTGTTGCATTTCTTGTTCTATGCGCTTCATAGCTTCTTGATTTTTTGTGATGTCTTCTTTTAGTTCCTGTTTCATGTCTTCTTGATTTTTTTAAGTTCCTGTCTCATGTCTTCCAGACTTGTTTTTAGTTCCTGTTTTATACTTTCTTGATTTTTCTTAATGTCTTCTTGGCATGTTTTTAGTGTCATCAATTCTTGTTTCATATCATCTTGGCTTGTCTTTAACTCCTGTTTTATGTCATCTTGACTTGTCTTTAGTGTCATCAGTTCTTGTTTCATATCGTCTTGATTTTTCGTCATATCTTCTTTCAATTCTTGTTTCATCTCTTCTTGGCTTTTCTTCATATCTTCTTAGCTTGTTTTCATGTCTTGTATCATCATCAGTATCTGGTTTAAACTACCTTGAAGTTGTTCTTCCATCTTTGCTTTGTGGCTTCTAGTTTCCACTGGCATACAATTTCAATTTGCTTTTTCCTTCTTATTCTAATTTTCTAACCTGAACTAACCTCCTTTGGATTTGATCCACTTCCGACACCAATTTGTTCCGGGCGGCCGGTGTTCAAACAAATTATACACACTCTTATTATTTGAATAACTTTTTATTGTCAACCTTACTTTGGACACTTGTCAAATTAATTCAAGTTGCGTCGACAAGCTCTCAAACTACACTGACTGCGAAAGTCGATCTGGACCCTTTATATACCCTTTTGGTTGATACCGGAAGATTCCCTAATTCTCTAGAAGGATTTCCATACTACGTGGGGTAATCAAAATAAGAAAAAGGAATAATCCGGCGATTTCTAGACCTTCTATCATAGGCGTTCCATGTTAAAAATAAGGAAATCGAATTCTCTAAAAAGTTCCAGACCTTCTTTCATAGTCGTCTCCTGAGGAAATTAACAAAGGTAAAATTACTTAAATAAATTATAAACTTGTAGAAAATATACCTAAAATCCTACGAACTGCAAACTCAAACTAATACTATGAAATATAAAATGCTACAAAATTCGTTACAGTAGAAAATATACCTAAAAACCTACAAATTACAAATATATATATATATATATATATATATATATATATATATATATATATATATATATATATATATATATATATATATATAACCCTGTATTAATTATTAATGACTTTTTACTGATACTAAATGATATAGGTAATCTAATTTTAATAATCATTTATCCTGAATATTTCAACACACTTTTTCCTAAGATATCCTTTTTAGTTCCTGCCCCAACCAAAACTTGCAGAACCTCGCATCAAAAACACACAGTTTCCACACAGCAGTAAGAAAATCGATCAGGGCTCCTCTCCCAGTTCCCCCACTTCTCGCGTTTGCTTTTATCCCCCCTCACGATCGTGCTCCCCTCCAGCACGCCCTCCAGCCGGAGCGAACGAGTAGATTTTCGGCCGTGGAGGTGATCACGTGGCTCGCCAAACGGACTTTTTCGGTGTTTTATACGCGGCCGGTGTTTGACGATCGAATTTTCGGAAATTTTTTGAGGAAATATCAGTATTTTTAAGTACTGTTCGGAAGAAACGAAAATATTTTTAAACTTTTTTATTATTAAAGTGAATTAGTGTGAATTAATATAATAAATTGTTTCATTAATAATATAGTAGAAACGTTATTAACGAATCTTTAATAACAAGATTTAAATGTGAAAGTAACGAGTCTAACATTCAGCGTATAAGTACAGTATTTAAATTATTATATACATTTAATAGAGAAACCTTATAAGTAAGGGTCGATGCATTATTAATTACTAAGTGATTATTGCAATTTACTAATAGTAAATCAAAAATACCATTTAATGAAACTGTGCTAAAGTTAAAATAGTATTGTGTGACTTTTGAGGTTTTCTAATTTAGAGAAAAACAGCTGAAAATTGAGTAAATTAGTTAATTTTTATTGACCGGTAAGTAACTAATGTGTATCGTCTCTTGATAGATTTATAATTTTTTATATTTAATTCTTATTAGTTAAATAATAATTTATGTCTAGCCTCGCCCAATTTTTTTATGCGTAATAGAAGTGGTGATTATAAATATTTTGAATAATATTACATTTATATTCAAAAATTGCACAATGTCCTATTAAATTAGCAATATATAAATAAAACATTACTGTTAATACTTGATACAGTGTCAACGTGCGATTATCTAAAATATTTGCGTTATTTTAAAACCTCACCTGTCTTTTACAATGATGAAATGTATGATATACATTTAATTAATCCGTGTGGTCATAATGCATCTGCATATGACTGTTTCTAACTTGTAGATGATCTTTTTATTTATTAAAACTTAAAATAAAATTACTAATTTTTAATATACAGTATTAGACAAAAGTAGAGAAACATTTATAATATATATATATATATATATATATATATATATATATATATATATATATATATATATATATATATATATATATGTATATATATATATACAGTGCCTTCATTTCAAAACGAACCATCCTTAATAACTTTGTTAAATAGAAAAATTTAAAAAAAAGAAAAAACACGTCAATTTAGATATACAGGGGGAAGTTTAATTTTGCATTTGTTAAAAGTCTGTCAATCACCTCCTCACCTCCAGCTAACCTCACTTTGATATGTCAAATAGGAACCCCCACCTTGTGACACATCATTGTAAGCAGCATAAAATTGTCTATCCAACCGTATAAAAAAAATTAAATCGGTTGACGTACAAGCGAACAGTGTGCAAAAATGTCTTGTAATAATGCATAATATATCGGCCTCGAACTTTAGTATGTCAAATGATTACCCTATAGTGTGATACATCATTTTAAAGGACGTACGATCTCCTATTTAGCCAATAAAAAAAAACAAAATCTGTTGATGTACAAGTGAATAGTAAGAAAAGATGTGTGGTAATAATAGACACCTTATCACATTAAACTTTATTATGTCAAATGGCTACTTCATAGAGTAAAATATTATTTTAAATTTAAAATAAATATTTTTTTAAAATAATAAACAGTTAAAATATTTGCGAGAAAAAAACTAAGCCTGTTTTAAAATTCATCGCAAAATTCATTGCAGTCTAATCAATCTAGTGTATTTATTTCAATGATATTTTTTGCGGTACCTGATAGGTACAAGAAATCACTGCAATAAATAAAATTTTTAAGATCTTTAAATACCAGTTGTTTATTATTGTTAAAATTGTCATTGTGACGCCTAGTTGAAACGTGAATATAAATGGTGTATACGCTAGCCGAAAGAATAGAAATAATTTTTCTCTATGGAGCTGAAGATCGGTGCGCTCGTAGAACCGCCAGAGCATTTAACGAGAGGCATCAAGACAAAAACGTGGGCCATAAATATGTACTCGAATTGGTACGTAAGTTTGAAGAAACGGGATCCGTTTGTAATAAAAAATCTATTGAGAAAAGGGTTGTAGATGAAGCATGCCAAATCGAGGTACTAGGACAGTTTGCAATAGATCCAACTTTATCCATCTTAAAGGTCGCAGATTTAACCAACATTTCTGCTGGCTCTGTGCATAAAGTTTTAAAACAAAATAAGTTTTTTCCCTACAAAATTCAAATTCTTCAAGAACTCGGAGAAGACGATTTTGATAGGAGAATTCAATTTTGCGAATTAATGTGCCAACGAATTGACGAGGACCCCCATTTACCTAAGAATATCTGCTTTAGTGATGAATCAACTTTTTTTCTAAATGGACTGGTTAACAGACATAACTGTAGATACTGGGATAATGAAAATCCGCACCTTTTCCGAGAAGGGCATACTCAATATCCCGAAAAAATTAACGTAGGGGCAGGAATTTATGGCAATGAAATCATCGGGCCATTTTTTTTGGAAGATAATTTAACTGGGCAAATTTATTTAAACCTTTTATAAAACACAATATACCCTGCCATTGTGCAATCTTTAGAAAATCAAGTGGATGAAAATGCTGTTATGGTACTAAATGAAAATAATTTGCATTTCCAGCAAGATGGAGCTCCCCCGCACTACGCTTTGGCAATTCGAGAGTGGCTTGATGAACATTTTCCAGGGACGTGGATTGGCAGACGTGGTGCAATTGAATGGCCAGCACGGTCTCCCGACCTAACCCCTCTAGACTTTTTTCTTTGGGGGTATTTAAAAAGCAAGGTTTATAAAACCCCACCTGAAAATATTGACGATTTAAAAGATCGAATTGTTCGGGAATGTAGAGGAATTAGCAGAGAAACCCTTGCCAATGTTCGTGGGGAATTTCAAACTAGGCTTTTTTATTGTCTCGCTAATAACGGCGCACATTTTGAACATTTAATAAAATAATTTTCTTCAACTGAATAAAACTGAATAAACTGCTTATATTTAACACACATTTTTGCATCCTAATTGCCTATAACGTCTATTAACTTAATTTTTTTTGACATCATTGGATAGCAGATCGTACGTCCTTTAAAATGATGTATCACACTATAGGGTAATCATTTGACATACCAAAGTTCGAGGCCGATATATTATGCATTATTACAAGACATTTTTGCACACTATTCGCTTGTACGTCAACCGATTAAATTTTTTTTATACGGTTGGATAGACAATTTTATGCTGCTTACAATGATGTGTCACAAGGTGGGGGTTCCCATTTGACATATCAAAGTGAGGTTAGCTGGAGGTGAGGAGGTGATTGACAGACTTTTAACAAATGCAAAATTAAGCTTCCCCCTGTATATCTAAATTGACGTGTTTTTTCTTTTTTTTAAATTTTTCTATTTAACAAAGTTATTAAGGATGGTTCGTTTTGAAATGAAGGCACTGTATATATATATATATATATATATATATATATATATACAGGTGTGGAAAATCCAAAACAGAACCTCTAAAAAAAGGGAATGTAACAAGAAGAGACGGACAACCCGTTTAGCCATGTTGAAGAAGTGAAATAGAGCATACTGTTGTATCGTAGCTTGCTTTCTGCTTTCCAGCAAAGATGGTTGGAGGGGGGGGGGGTCGTCAAAAGACAGTGGGTTGAAAGCACGGATTTAATATTAAAAATAAAAATCAGATCCAACATAGCAGACTGAATCTTTAAAATCATGAAAATAAATTCGAAAAACGTCTAATGTGGTTCAATAGCTGTTAAATATGTCATTTAAAAACAAAGTAAAAATTAAAGTTGTATTTGCATGAATAAAATATTGCGCTTGAGTCCATGGTGCATTTTAAAAATAATACTAAAATAATAAATATGTGGATATCGATAATCGATAAAAAGGCAAAAGTACTTTTTCCTCTATGCTTAAGACTTCTTAACAAATACCAATTCAAATAATTTGTAAGTAATATAATATTTATTGATTTACACAAATGAATAAATAATTCGACTGAAGTAAAAATAATTAAAAGAACTTTTTAATCATTGCCTTCTTTGTTAACAGCTCTTTTCTCATTCTTCAATACATACGAATTGTTGTTCGAATCTTTAAGATGTCAAAAAACAGTGTAAGGATCCATCGACGCCAAAAGTTTCCTTTGAAGAATAATCTTTCTGTTTGGAGTTTGCATTCCCAAATTTTCTCTATTACAGTTTAATGTCCGCTTCCAATAGTTTGCAAAATGACGGGAAACCGGAGGATCAGTTTTCGCTTTACTCTTGTTATAATGGCTGTAGCTTGAAATACTCTGTATTTACTGGGACACAGTATCAATGTTGTTAAACTGAGATGTTGTTTGGCAGAGGTAACAACGTTGGACCGTTTTCGCTCCAGCTAAAGCATTCACCTAGCCGTCTATCATAGATATGTTGTACTGTACTGAAGCTCGGGTGGCAAGGAGAACTCTTTTATATGATGCAAGTTGTCTGGTTCGAGTTCATAATTTGATAAGAAATAAAAGTAACACGTTCAGTAATTGTAAATAAATAAACAAATAATTAAATTCAATTTAAATCAAGAAAAACACCTAAAAGTCTACAAGAGGTGTTCAAACAGGCCTCCACTTTGAGCGAGACAATAACCCAGTCTATTGTAAAATACGGTTCGCGTATTTGCCAAAACTTCAGGGGTTATATCCCTATTAGCCTTTTTTATCATGTCCTCACAAAACACCATACGTGTTTCCTGGTCTTTCGGAAAAATTTCTTAAGTTATTCGCATTTTGTAACAGCGATATTTGTTCCGCTTTAAAATATTCCGAACTGTTCGAGCGTTCATATCAAGTTTTTTGGCAATTACGGTACTATTGCAAGGAACACTACTTTCTGCTAAACTACAAACGTCAGTCTCCCAATTTGCTCGTTCTTCAGTTATTTAAGGAACCGGTTGCTCCTCATTATTATCAGTGCATTTTTTACAAATTTTTAGACAACCGGTTGTCTCAAATTCTTTAATAATTTCCGAAATTCTAAATTTTCAAGGAACATGATGATATTCGCACGTAAATGCAAATCCGCCGATTATTTACCAGAATAGTACCACTTAATAATCTGCTCTTTTTGTTCCGCGAAACACGGAAATATCAATACTCGGTACTTACGCTTCGACGGCTTGAATGAAAGCAAATAACTTGGAATCCTCTTGTTGCGTTAGGGCATGGCGTATGCTCACCGCGCCAGCATTGTATTACCCCTCACACTAGGGCCAAACTGGTAATTTATTAAATTTAAGCACGTATGTCGATGCTTACGACTGTCTCATTCTGATTTGATGAATAATATATTATTTTCTTTATCTTACTTAAGAAACGTCCAGGTCCAGAGAATCTTTATTCCCTTCATCAGGACTTCTACAGAAGAGAAAATAACCTTCCTTACTTCTATTCCTATAAAATAGAACAATAGAACTAAAGAAAAAGAGCTACCAAAATGAGTATATATGAAATGCCAGATTTTGTCAAACAAATACAGTTATTAGCAGTTAACCCTAAGATCACATAATATGAAGAGAAATTTTTTAAAAGGCAAGAATATATCTAATTAATTAAAAAACTGATTTTGTAACACCCGAACGTCGATGAAACGCCATTTTAATTCAAGAATGAATTTGACACTTGACATTTAACGCTAAAAGCCCTTTAAATAGGTAAAGTTTACACTGCCCAAGAACAGGTAATCATTCTGTGAGCGGAGGTAACAGTTCTTGAAAAGTATTATGTTATTAAACGGAAAAGCAATGAAAAATTAAAATTATGACTCATAACAATCAAAGCGAAACACAATTTAGTTATCCAGAAAGGCGACCTCCAAGCCCAGTTGGACAAATATGATAGTAACATTCAGAACAGTAGCTAAAAGTATCCGACTGAGAAAATTAAACAGACCGATTTCCATTGATTTCTAGTTGTCATAAGTAATAATAAATTACGCTGAGGTTTTCTATGTCTCCTCTTTTGTTCATGGAAATTAGTTCGTTGTTTATGTGAACCATTTTTAGGAAGACTCTTTTATGCAAATTATTTTCTTTTGCTAGGATTTTCGGTCTCTCAAAGTTCATTATATGACCCTTATTTAGTACATACTCCACACAGCACAAGAAAACACTTCTCCGTTACAATTGCTTTTATGAGAACTTCTTCTACCTGAAAGATTTCTAGAGGTTTGGCCTATATAAACTTGGCCACAATTTTGGGCATGCGATCTTATGATTAATGTTCCAGTTTTGTTTCAGAGAGATCGGTGTTTTTGTGTTAGAGTAGAGTAATACGATTGTTTTAAGTTATTTCACTGCAATTTTAATGGAAGTTCCATTTTGGAAAACTTTACTAGGTCTGGGAGTGCTTTAGACTGCAAGTCCACATAAGTGCCTTAGAAACTTTCAATTTAGTTGGCTTTTTCTTAACCAGTCACAACGCTACTATATACAGGGTGATTCAAAAATCGATCACGAAACTTAAGGGGGTGATTCTACTTGACAAAATAAGGGTAGAGCTTCATATAATTTTTTTTCAAAATGTCATTCGTTTTCGAGTTACAAGCCGTCCAAGTTCAAGTTTTTATTTTTTGTTTTTTGAATTACTCGCTTACAGGAAAACCGATTTGACTAATATTTGAAAGATAGGCTAAGTCTTCTGCGCTTCATCATTTTAGTAACAATTCACATTGATTGTTTGCCGCTAGAGGGCACTTTACCTACATTGAAAATTGTTTTTTTGTCATAATTTTTTAGTGTTGACAACTACAGTAGTTTTTGGCATAATTTCTGAAAGACTGATGCCAGGCCTTTAAAAAAGGTGCTCTTTATTTACATCGCTAAACCCAACGGTTTAGACGTAAATCACCCTTAAAAATTAAGTGGTAAATTTACTTTTCTCATTTCATTACCACCAGCTACCAGGTAAATAGCTATCAAAGTATACTAGAGCTGTCAGTTTAACATCAAATAAATTCGCTTTTTAAACTATTTAATTTATAATCTTAAAATAACTAATAATGGCTAATCAGTAAATATTCATATTATGGATTATTGCGATATACATTTAATTGATAAAAATTAATGAAACAGTACTAAACAAACTAAAAAAGATTCTCAAAATGTCCCCCATTTTCTTCAATACATTTCCTAACACTCTTCAAAAAATGTCGCCTAACTCGATGAAAAATTCCTGGTGTTTCTTTAATAATTTGGCACTTTTCGATTATCCTGAAGCGAAGATCCTCGACGTTGATTACTGGAATATCGTACACCAATTGTTTCAAATGACCCCAAAAGAAAAAATCCATAGGATTAAGGTCTGGTGACCTCGCTGCCCATGCCAATGGTCCACTTCGTCCTATCCATCGCTCAGGATACGTTGCATTCAAATACTGTCGGACACGTATACTAAAGTGGGGCGGAGCTCCGTCTTGGAGGATCCACATGTTGGCCCTTACTTCCAATGGCACATCTTCCAGATACAATGGGAGACGATTTTGGATAAAATCTAAGTATACGTCACCAGTTAATGGGCCATCAAAGAAATGAGGACCAATAAGGTAATCTCCTATTATCCCTGCCCACACATTTAGTGAAAATCTACGCTGATGTTTCGTTTCTACCACATTGTTTGGGTTCTCGTAAGCATATGTGTGGATGTTGTGTAGATTTGTTATGCCATCACGAGTGAAACCAGCTTCGTCAGTGAATAATATGACGCCAATTAATCGATTATCGTGTTCATACTTAGCTAGGATCTGATTGCACATTTCCAACCGTCTCGGCCGATCATCGTCATAAAGAGCCTGCACCTTTTTTGAATGAAACGGGTAGAGTTGTTCTTCTCTTAGTATCCTCCATGAACTAGCCTGACAGAGCCGCACTTCATTCCCAATTTTTCTAGTACTAATACCGGGATTATCTTCAATAATTTCAAGCACTCTTTCTTCTTGTTGCACGTTTCTAGCAGTTCTAGGTCTTCCCCTATTTCCATTATAACTTTTAAAGGAACCACATTCCGCAAGCCTCCTGTGCACACTGGAAAATGTTTGAGCATGAGGGATATTTCTTTCCGGATAACTTTCCATATAATATCTTCTTGCCAACTCTGCATTACCATTTGCTTTTCCATAACAAAAATGGATATCACAATATTCGATATTTGAATATTGGTGATTAGCCATTATTAGTTATTTTAAGATTATAAATTAAATAGTTTAAAAAGCGAATTTATTTGATGTTAAACTGACAGCTCTAGTATACTTTGATAGCTATTTACCTGGTAGCTGGTGGTAATGAAATGAGAAAAGTAAATTTACCACTTAATTTTTAAGGGTGATTTACGTCTAAACCGTTGGGTTTAGCGATGTAAATAAAGAGCACCTTTTTTAAAGGCCTGGCATCAGTCTTTCAGAAATTATGCCAAGAACTACTGTAGCTGTCAACACTAAAAAATTATGACAAAAAAACAATTTTCAATGTAGGTAAAGTGCCCTCTAGCGGCAAACAATCAATGTGAATTGTTACTAAAATGATGAAGCGCAGAAGACTTAGCCTATCTTTCAAATATTAGTCAAATCGGTTTTCCTGTAAGCGAGTAATTCAAAAAACAAAAAATAAAAACTTGAACTTGGACGGCTTGTAACTCGAAAACGAATGACATTTTGAAAAAAAAATATATGAAGCTCTACCCTTATTTTGTCAAGTAGAATCACCCCCTTAAGTTTCGTGATCGATTTTTGAATCATCCTGTAAATATATATATATATATATATATATATATATATATATATATATATATATATATATATATATATATATATATATATATATATATATACATATACATTTTGTAATGAAATTTTTAATGAAGGTACTAAAAGTGTCGCAGTTGAGGCACTGTGGATAATAATGTTTTTAACATAGTATGAGGCTCCACAGATCATACGGAGAACCTTGTTCTGGAAGCTATCTGTTCGACAAAATCTGAATCTGCCTACAATGATCTATGTTGGAGCACCAAAGGATAGTATTGTTCTATTAAAAATTGGTGAATGGTCAGTTTATTTTTAGGATTTAGTTGTTACCGTGTACCAAGGAATAAAAAGCTAACCAGGACGTTATAAAGTTGATATTGAGTAGACAATTTAGTCTTCTGTTGAGCATGAGGTTAGGTTGAAACTATTCATAATATTTCCTCTGCGAACCCACTGGCGTTGTCTTGAGTATCACTGAAGATGACATTGTCATTTGTAATATGTGGCAAAGGTGTTTTCGCACCTTCAGTTAAATTGCTAGTCTTCTTGAAAAAACTGCTATCCTGGATCTGCAGAGTCTAAAATTCTGACTCCCAACACCGATTGTTTAGGTCACGGAGCTCCCTCCGTATTTTCTCAGATGCTCTGTTAGGTGTTTCTTAATGCCAGGATCACCAGTTCTATAAGCCCAATTTTTAAGGCGGTTCTTCTCTCTGATTCTTTGTCTTAAATCTGGAGGAAGTTTTCCGTAATTTGAATATTTAAATACCTTTGGCACGGATGCTTTGGCGAGTAGGTTCATTATGTGAAATTTCACTTGTCTGACTTATATATATATATATATATATATATATATATATATATATATATATATAATACATATATATATATATATATATATATATATATATATATATATATATATATATATTTGTTTAACAGAGTTATATGAAACCAAGATAATGGAAAATTATTTTGGAGAATTGTCTTGGGTTTTTAGGTAGTTTTTTTTTTTAAATAAAAATATAACATACATAGTTTTCCTTGTTGTGGAACATATAATCACATGTCGATGTAACATTTCGACTGGAAATTTCCTAGCCTTTTTCAAACATTGTACTTTTAAATACTGCAAGCAAATATTACGTTTGACAACCTGCTATTATAAATACATATTAATTAAAAATTAATCCTACCTTAATTCATACTCTCACACATCAAAATACAAAATAAACAGGGACAAGACAACAGAAACGGTTTAAAATTATAAATTATACTGAAATTTTACGTTGGAAGGTTAACTTTTTTGAATAATGTTTTTACTTTTCTGTATTAATATGTAATGATAATATATTTAAAGGTCACAAGTGGGTGGCTGTTTGCTAAAATAATTTCTATTTAAATAAATTATTATACAATTTATTTAATTGTCTCGTGTCTGTTTTTGAGTTTATTATAATGTTTTTTTTTTGGATTTCTATCTTATAAAATTCTGTTTTTTTAGTATGGTTTTCAGTTTTTTAAATTTTCAAATTTCAAAGTTAAATGTATCAGTAGTTTCCGTCATGTGGTTGGTTAGGGCTGTTTTATTTTTTTTTTGTCAAACGTATACCCGTTGACTCAATCAAGTGTCAAAATTGTGTTTTTTATTTCAAATGGAAGCCCCTGTTTATTATTGCTTTCTTCAATCAAAATAAGTGCCTAGTTTAATAAGGTTTATAGTACCTAAACCTTAAGGGTTTTTAAATAATGTGAATTTTGACAACATCTAACCTAATTTTCATGTTTCAAATACTTAAGAAGTATTTTAGTTATGTACAGGGTGAGTCAACGATTGGATGAAGTAGGTTTGTGCCTTTTCGGTGAAATTAACAAAGAAACTATATTTATTGTTTGATACAGTTTATTTTTACGCAAATTTTAAAAATATTTAGGACTCTACAGGGTGAGCCAAAAAACTAGGACAGCATAAAGTTGTATTTTTTTAAATAAAACACCCTATATACGAATCGTATTTTCGATTTAGCTTATAATTTTAAATCTTTTTTATTAAGGGTTTACTATAACAAAACTTTATAGTTTCTGAGATAATTAAGTTTAAAGAAAAAAAGTCACATTTTCGAGCATCAATTCAATCCTAAATAACGTTTTCAATTTTGAGACAAATATATTCAAATTTGGAATTTAGCAAGGCCAAGGACAAGTTAACATAATTTTTACCTAATATTTGCAATAAAAGCTACAGGGTGTTGAACACATCGGCTCAAATTTGAACAAGTTTAAATGAATAAATATCTTTTTTTTTAAATGGTACACCCTGTATATTTTCATGTTATTTAATAGAGTAATAAAAACCCTAAAAGTTTTGTTCAATATATCCTATACCTATTTATAATAGTTTTTGAGATATTTCAGTTTTTCTTATTTTCCATACTTTTTTACATAAATAGTCTTCATTATCATAGTAGCCATGGCAAAAACAATGTAAAAGAACATTTTTCTGTGTGTCAAATTTATAACCGCAATCGCTTCTTTTGGTTTTTATGTAGTGTAGTTTGGTTTTTTTTTGCATTCATCTTATATTGTAAAATGAATTTTCCAAAGAATGAGTTAATAGATATGATTTATACAATAGGAGAGGCTCAAAAAAATTGCCTTCTTGCTCAAAGAATTTACAAAATGAAGTATCCTGATCGACGCCAGCCTAATACCCATACTTTTCAAAACTTAATGCAAAGATTTGATTCTTCTGGTACTGTTGATTATCCAAAACGTAAAGTGATCAACAAACCAGTAACTAATGAAGAAAAAGAACTACAAGTATTGTTAAATGTTCAGGAAAATCCTTATATTGGTAGCCGTCAGTTAGCAGCATTATGTGAAACATCACAATCCACCGCTAATCGTACTACCAAGAAATATAGGTATCATCCATATCACATGGAATTACACCAAGAATTGCATGGACAGGATTTTGAAAGTCGTGTAAACTTTTGTCGTACAATAAATGGGGAGATTCAATTAAATCCAAATTTATTATGCAAGGTAATGTTTAGTGATGAAGCTACTTTTAGAAGTAACGGTGCCGTAAATAGACGCAACATGCATTATTATGCCACAGAAAACCCATTTTGGATTAGAGAGGTGCAACATCAAAACCACTGGTCAATAAATGTTTGGTGTGGTATTCATCATAATCGAATTATTGGACCCCACTTTTTTAATGAACCACTAAATGGCCATAGTTACCTGAACTTTCTACAAGAAGAACTACCCCAACTGCTTCAAGGTCTCGATAGGGATGAGCTCGACAGTATGTGGTTCCAGCACGATGGTGCGCCTCCGCATTACCATCGTGAAGTTCGTGCATTTTTGGACCAACGATATCCGCAAAAATGGATTGGACGTGGGGGTTTCATTGAGTGGCCACCAAGGTCTTGCGACATCACCCCATTAGATTTCTTCCTATGGGGTTATATTAAAAATAAGGTGTATGTTAATCCACCAACAACAGTGGAAGATATGCGAAACAGGATAGGGATACCTGTAGAACAATAACGCCACTAATTTTGTCCAGGGTCCGAGAAAATCTGCAAAAAGACTAAATTTGTGCATTGCACAAGAGGGTCGTTTATTCGAACACTTATTAAAAAGAAATAATTAATCTCAGTATTTAATAAGGTAATTTTTTGTTTCAATTTAGTATAAAAGTAAATATGTATTTGCCTTGTCGTTATTGTTGTGTTAATTTTTTCACATTATGTTTAATTAAACTATTGCCACATTCTGTTTGTTTCTGTAGTTTCTTTTTATTATTTTACATGGCTACTATGATAATGAAGACTATTTCTGAAAAAAAGTATGGAAATAAGGAAAACTGAAATATCTCAAAAACTATTATAAATAGGTATAGGATATATTGAACAAAACTTTTAGGGTTTTTATTACTCTATTATATAACATGAAAATATACAGGGTGTACCATTTAAAAAAAAAGATATTTATTCATTTAAACTTCTTCAAATTTGAGCCGATGTGTTCAACACCCTGTAGCTTTTATTGCAAATATTAGGTAAAAATTATGTTAACTTGTCCTTGGCCTTGCTAAATTCCAAATTTGAATATATTTGTCACAAAATTGAAACGTTATTTAGGATTGAATTGATGCTTGAAAATGTGACTTTTTTTTTTAAACTTAATTATCTCAGAAACTATAAAGTTTTGTTATAGTAAACCCTTATAAAAAAGATTTAAAATGATAAGCTAAATCGAAAATACGATTCGTATATAGGGTGTTCTATTTAAAAAAATACAACTTTATGCTGTTCTAGTTTTTTTGGCTCACCCTGTAGAGGTCCTAAATATTTTTAAAATCTGCGTAAAAATAAACTGTATCAAACAATAAATATAGTTCTTTGTTAATTTCACCGAAAAGGCACAAACCTATTTCATCCAATCGTTGACTCACCCTGTACACATTTTAAATTTTTATACACACACTAGTTTTATTAGTACTTAACCTATTTGATTGTATACTATTTTTATTAATTGACTTGTGTAAGTACCTTTTGTGCATTGACATTAATAAATGATCTTATCTTATCAAAACTTTCCAATTTGTAGAGAACTACCTTTATAAAAGAATTTTATTAACTTATAATAAACTTGATCTAATCACATTTAAAGTGTAAAGTTACTTACATCTTTCAATTTCCAGATAATAAATTGTGGTGAACTTTAAAAGTTAATACAGAGACCATTAATGACATTAACGTTCATAGAAGTAAGTCAGCTGCAAGAAACTTTTAATCGAGTTATAAATTAATTTACATTTAGATTAATTTTTTGCCATTTATTAGTATCATTCAGGGCACTATTTTAAGCAGCTCAGTATCGTACAGGAAGTACGAGAGTAAATAATAATTTTAATTTAAAAAGTATATCTCTTGGTCGATCCTTATATAGAAAAAGGATAAGACCTATAAGAAATTGATCCCAAGGGAATCTTTAAGCACAAAGAAAACATAACTGGAATAAGCCTTGGAGAACGATAACGTTCGGAAACTTTTCTTCGTTTTCTAATGCACCGAAATCGGTCATATATTACACCTGCCTTACACAAAAGTTTAATGCAACAGAGAGTAGAACAGGAATTGATTAAGATAGTTTTTCAGCGAAGCAGATATCTTTATTTTATTCACTCTTAAGAATGAGTTGGTGTTGCTTAATATTAGAAACTATTTTTTAAAAGCTGATGCTGGTAGCCGTTACTATGTGGTAGTTAATCATGTTTAAAAAAGAATTACTATGTTTTATACCACTAAATTTATTTAGAAAACAGTGACTGCAGTTTCAACTCACACAGTCATTTTCAAACTGAATTACAAAGGTAGACTAAGTATTCAATACAGAAACATGAGAAAATTTAACAATAAATAAAAACTACCATTATTACAAAGGGGAGGTACTAAATTTTGGGAACTAATTATTATTTGGCAAAAACAACTAACGGGGAAAACCCAAGTTCTGTCTGGTCATTAAGCAAATTTACATTTTTATTTTTACTATGTTTATATATTTCTAAAGATTCAAGAATATTTAACTTTTGGCCCTTTGTTGAATAATGTAATATGTCAGTGTTGCTTAAATCAGGAAAACTGTGGTTGTGTTCTAAGCAATGGTTGGCAAAGCTCGAGTCTGTTTTTTGTAGTGTATATGATCGGTGGTGTCCTGAAAAGCGAGTTTTAAAGCTTCTACCACTTTGTCCAATATACAAGCTATCACACTCTGAACATTTTAACTTATAAACTCCTGATTTATCAAATTTATTAATTTTATCTTTAGCATTGTAAATGATAGTGGACAGATTAGTGTTGTAAATATTCGGATGATTTTGATATTCGAATAATACGGATGCGGATGAATGTAATATTCGGATTGTTTAACAATCCGAATTGCGGAATGTTGACGAAACATTACGAATTAATACGAACCGAACTCCTCGCGGCTCTAGATGGGGAATTGGACAACAGTGGTTTCGCAAAAATTTAGACATAGGCGCCGGGTCAAATTTTAGGTTTTACATCATGGCTCCCGCACAAAAATCAATCGTTTTTTTTTGTCAATTCATCAAATAATAAATTTGCCCTATGTCGGTTGTATAATCGAAAATTGGTAATTTAAAAAATTATATTCTGAAATACGTCCACTTCTGTACCATGAAGAAATGAATAAAAATAATGTAACCGATGAGACTCAAGTTCATATTTCAGGTTTTGGTAAGCTCCAAGTAGTAACAAATATCCCTGAAGGCTTTTTACCAAGATGAGATTCCATGTATAAGCCAATCCACAGAATTAAAAAATAATCCTGGCTCTTTAATTCTTTTAACTATGAACGAAAGTCAGCAGCAAGAAATTTTGCGAAAACAACCTACCACTTCTACCTAAGTTCAAAATTATTGTTTTGTTTATATATTTTACATATTATTTTCAAAGAAAACTATCCTGGATTATTTTTTATTTATGTTCAAATTAAATATTACTAGAATGTATGCTTTCCTTGATTTATTAAAAACAATTTAAGATATGTTTTTGGAACTAACGTTGAATTTATATGTTTTTATGATATATATTTTGTTTTAATTTCTTCAATAAAACTTTTTTTGTATATATATATATATATATATATATATATATATATATATATATATATATATATATATATATATATTTATATATATATATGAATTTTTATGTTATAACTTTAAAATATATTTTTATGCTCTGGCTCATCAAAAGTACTTGTATCTAAAATAATAGAATAATAATCATCCCCAGCACTGGTGAACGAACAAGAGTATTCGATGCCGCAGCGTCCGTGACATCCGTTTCCATCGGGAAGCGTTCGTTGTATAAAAAATGATCGGTATCATCACATTCCGTATGCCAAGGAAGCGTCTAAATTAAATACGTATTAATTTGCTATTCGAATATTGCTCGGTTATTTCATACGTATTCCCACATCACCCGAAACAGTACGAACTAATACGAATCAAACGAGCACCGTCCGTAGCATTCAATTTTCGTTTTCTTGTCGCTCCGAAGACCAAGACATACTTATACGTTACTACAAACGAAACAAGGATAAAATTATTCTTATTCTGACACTATGTTTCCATTTATTTCAATAGAACCGAAGCACGTCACATTCCGAATTCCGCATTCCGGATGCCAAAGAACTATTCGGTTTAATACGATTAAGTTACTATTCGAATTGTTCGGTTATTTTAATACGTATTCTCACATCACTAGGACAGATTGTGTTGAGATTTAAAGGCTACTTTTATGTTATGTTTGGAAAGAGTATTAGCTATGTTTCTGATAGGGTACCACAGTATGACAAAGATATATAAGATGAACTATCTTTATCATTTTTATTTTGGGATATATTGAATTAAAAGCTAGTTGTTTTTGTTTTTTAGTTATTAATTTCTTTATGGTTTGATATTGCAATCCTTTCAATGATATGTTTTCTGATAGGGTACCACAGTTTCATACATAAATAGCCCCTCGAGAGAACTCAGTATGAAACTAAATTCATTCTTCAAATAAATAAGCAACTTTAAACCAAGGTCACAGTTTAAATAATTCAGTAGATCTCGTCCAAAAACTAAAAACATAAAAACCCCAGATAACTCCATACTAGTTTCTTTTCACATAAAAAGCATGTTTTCTAATATTCCAACAGATGAATGTTTTATACTTATCCAAGAAATCTTATAGGAACGAAATATAAATCCAATAGTTACTACTGAAATCTTGCCCTCTTTTGAACTTTGCTTATCACAAACCTATTTCCAGTTTAATAACAAATTTTATTTACAAAATTCAGGCCTACCAATGGGTTCTCCTCTTAGCCCTCTCCTAGCAGACATTTTCATGTCAAACATAGAAAACAAAATTCTTAATTCCCTTTTAAACAAAAACCATGTTCAATTTTGGTACAGATATGTGGATGATGTTCTAGCATGTTTTAAAGGCACTACTAGACAGCTTCAAAAATTCTTACAATACATTAATAATTGCCATCCAAAAATTCAATTTACTTTGGAAACTGAAAATAACCATAAAATAAATTTTCTAGATCTCACCATTTCTCACCTCAATAATCAGTGTAATTTTAAAATTTTTAGAAAACCAACGTTTACAGGTAATACTATATCTAATGACTCTTTTCACCCCTTACAACAAAAAATGGCTGCATACAATTCAATGATACATAGAGCATTCTCTTTGCCTCTCTCCGAAGAAGATCTTCAAGAGGAACTAAATATTATTGAAAGGATTGCAATATCAAACAATTTCTCCCAACAAACCATAAAGAAATTAATAACTAAAAAACAAAAACAACTACCTTTTAATTCAATATATCCCAAAATAAAAAAAACGATAAAGATAGTTCATCTTATATATTTTTGTCATACTGTGGTACCCTATCAGAAAACATAGCTAATACTCTTTCCAAACATAACATAAAAGTAGCCTTTAAATCTCAATACAATCTGTCCACTATCATTTACAATGCGAAAGGTAAAATTAATAAATTTGATAAATCAGGAGTTTATAAGTTAAAATGTTCAAAGTGCTATAACGTGTACATTGGACAAAGTGGTAGAAGCTTTAAAACTAGCTTTTCAGAACACTACCGATCATATAGACTACAAAAAACAGACTCGAGATTTGCCAATCATTGCTTAGAACACATCCACAGTTTTCCTGATTTAAGCAACACTAACATATTACATTATTCAACAAAGAGCCAAAAGTTAAATATTCTTGAATCTTTAGAAATATATAAACATAGTAAAAATAAAAATGTAAATTTGCTTAATGACCAGACAGAACTTGGGTTTTTCCCGTTATTTGTTGTCGCCAAATAATAATTAGTTCCCAAAATTTAGTACCTCCCCTTTGTAATAATGTAATTTCTCAGGTAGTTTTTATTTATTGTTAAATTTCTTCATGTTTCTGTATTGAATATTTAGTCTACCTTTGTAATTCAGTTTGAAAATGACTCTGTGAGTTGAAACTGCAGTCACTGTTTTCTTAATAAATTTAGTGGTATAAAATATAGTAATTCCTTTTTAAACATTTCCCGAAAGTATTTTTTGTTAGGAAAGCTAAAGGTAATTTTCCTTAGCTGCCATTCCATTAAAATATAGGTTAGAAAGTGTTCTAATAATGCTTTTAATGTTAGAAGCATATAATTACAAGCCAAGTTTCGATCACTAGAAGTTTGTCAGACGTGTTTCGGCCTCGGCAACCGGCGGTGGATTCAACAGTAAGTCCGCGAGCGTCTTTTCCAGATATCTTGTTATGACGTACTAACTATAAGTAGGAACCTATATTTGAAGTGAATTCGCGGCAGAACGTGTCGGTGAGATGTTCGTTCTACGACAAAAGCTAAAAGAAACGTTATGTATATTTTACTTACGAAAAATAAAATATTTCATTGTTTTTAAACTTTTCTCAAACACAGCATATTTGAAAGTCTTAGCAAGTTTCATGCAAACTTGTTACAACTAAATAACCCTATTTACAATTACAAATCCAAAATAATTTAAAAAATTATCCCATAATTACAGCAACAACATTTGGTCGGATTAACGTCGATCACTTGTTCAAAACTTAAATGATGTCCCAAACGCCTAGTTTTGTTTTCTCTTCTCACTTTGAAATGAGAAGAAAAAAATAAATTTTCTTTTAAGCCAGGTAAGCTTGTCGAGCATCAATTCAAACTCTCATATGAGATGAAGAGAGAAGTCGACCGAAACCATTTCTTCTTGGTTTGTATTTTTGTAAAGCATAGAGTTTTGCGTTGCTAAGTTTTGTTTACTTTGTTTATAATAATTTTTGTTTCTTGTTACTCTTAACAGGTAAGTAATGTATTTATTTTAATTTTGTTGCTAATATTGATATTTAAAAGTGCTTAAACCAAATTTAACAACTCTTTAAACAAAATTGGTAGAATATTGTCGTGGGAATATCACTGTCTGCTATTTTTAACACTAGAATAATTTCAAAATGGTCTTTAATTATAATATGTTTAAATGAAAAATTACTTCCTATTAATAATTAGAGAAAATGGTAAAATACAAAATAACAATCATAGCGGGGGGTCGGGGGGGGGGGGGGGGGGGGTCGCTCCCCCTAAAAGCTTTGAATTCAAAAAATAGACCCTACCTTCCCTGCTGCATTAGGAAATGAACGTAGCTGTCCCGCCGTGGACTCTTGCTTGCCATACTGCACTCTTGTGATATCGCTGTCACTCAAAAGGAAAATCTGTAGCGGCTCTTGTTAAGATATATATATATATATATATATATATATATATATATATATATATATAATATATATATATATATATATATATATATATATATATATATATATATATATATATATATATACTAGCGACCCGCCCCGGCTTCGCACGGGTGCAATGCTGATACTAAATACACTACAGAAAACTGTGACTATTTATTTTATTTTTACAACAATTATTACATCGGCCTCCCGACGCGCTATTTATAGGCACGCTGCCGCCGCCCCGGTCGGCCAGTACCGCCGCAAGCGCTACTTCCCGCAATTTTAAATCTGTAATATCTTCGAAAATATTCATTTAAATCTTGTGCTGTAAAAGACCATATAGATCTATATTAAATCAACAATGTATTTAAGCTATTTAATTGGATAAGGATTAATGCTGTATTGGTTAAAATCGCTTCAAAATTTGCCATTATTTGTCGTAAAAAGTAAATGACAAAAAAATGTTATTGTGGGATATCCAGGAGAGATAGACATATACCATCGCGAAGTTTTCTGTAGACCTTTCAATGTGTACAAATAATTAGTACATTATTTTGATAAATCTCGTAGGGTTCAGCCTGCGTTTTGCAATGTAAGCGGAAAAAAATATGATAATTAACGACATCACATTAGAAACCTCAAAAATAACAGTATTTCTCCACTATTTAAATGGATGTTATTATACATATAAACCTTCCTCTTGAATCACTCTATCTATTGAAAAAAACCGCATCATAAATCCGGTGCGTAGTTTTAAAGATTTAAGCATACAAAGGGACATAGGGACAGAGAAAGCGACTTTGTTTTGTACTATGTAGTGATATATATATATATATATATATATATATATATATATATATATATATATATATATATTATATATATATATATATAAATCCGCTTTATTATTCATACTGCATATTTTTTAGTTATTATGGATATTTATTACCTTTTTGCCACACACTTGACGTTCCTCAGAATAAAGTTTTGTTATAACTTATAGAATATATAGTTTTCACTAAACAGTAAACAACAAATAATTATATATCGGTACCACGTGAACAACATCTGATTTTACTCTAGCGTCACATCTTTATTCCAACTGTTTCAAAGTTAGTGAAAACTATATATTCTGCAAATTAACAAAACATTATTACAAGGAGGGTTAAGTGTGATCAAAACGTTAATAAATATCCATAATGTATAAATGGTACATAAATAAATAAATATGCATATTATACCCTCTTGTTATATCTGAAACTTTTAGAAAGCACCAGTGTTATCGAGAGGACTTTAATGTCTGAATTTGTTTCCTAAGAAATGATATATCTTGACTTTTTGGTACTCTACAAGTTTTTTTTATTAGGGACCGTTCATACAGTTTTATATTATTTTTCCTTTATTGTTAAATACATATATCATAACTGATATAAATAGGATGCTTCTCGTAATAGACCTACCTTATATATAAAGGGCTTTCTCCATATCTCTCTGACACACTACTAATCTTAGTGTGATACAATTTTACTTTTTTGTTAATATTCAAGTATGATAGTTTGTGACATTCGGATACTTTATTTTTCGCCTAATGACCATAGCTCTACCTCCCCGGTAGATGATCCCGATGTGCGACAGTGGTTTAGTTAACTATGAAGAAAACTAATGTTAATTGAAATTCACAAAGTTATATAAAGGGATATATTTATTAAAACGTTCTGTCTAATAGGAAATAAAGTCTATTTTCGTTTGCACCGGAATTCATATTTATTTTTAAAGGAATTTTAGTTCACTGTTTACGTCACGTAAAGAAATTTTACCTTTGTGCTCTCGGGGTCATTAATCCTAGCCTAACTTTTGTTGCAAATAATGCCTTCGATGTTTGAAGACATATATTTATTCGTTGTCAGTGCGTGGTTCTATCCCATTTTTTCTACATTTTCATTTTGAAACTCCTTTTAATTATCACACGTTGAGATATTTAGAATTACACATTTACATTATTTATTTTTATATATATTATACAAAATTTGTAAAAAAATGAAAGTGTATATTCTTTTATAAAATGTATTTTAAATTATTGTCTAGTTATCGGAGATTTCAGAAACGTATAATACATCGAAGTTTTATTTTATACCTTTTATTTATTTCAAGTTTTATCGGAATAGTAAGAAAAAATAAACACCTCAGTCACAAAAAAAAAAATAATTTATTAGTTATTATGTAAAGTCAAGTGTTCAGTTTTTTTTAACTTTGCTTAACTAAAATATGAGCATTTATTATTATTTAACTCGATTTATCGAAAATCTTATTAGAAATATATAAAAAATGACATTTAATACCACTCTGTCACATTTTTCCTTGTTAAGACAACAAACTTTGAAATATTTTGCAAATAATTGCAATAAACATAGCTGAAATTCTGTTAATACATTGTATGGTCAATATATAATATTATAATACGTTATTTTAGTATATGTTTTCATTAAACTGAATCATATGCTACTTCGACGTTTAATTACAAGAGGGACAAAATTGTGACAGAGTGGTAGATATTAATTAGCCAATATTTGAACTTAATCCTTTAACACTTCTAAAGTTTTTAAACCCATAACAAAACATAATACTTCTCTTATAATGCTACATAAAATATTATTTTTTAGTAGAATCATCCTTTGGTACACGTAAAATCAGACTAATCTTCTCTTTTCTCTTATTCTACTGTTCAAATACTTCTATTGGTTCAACAAATTCGTAATAAACACGCCTTCCTCTTTTGACTTCTTTAGGACTTGGAATTATTTTTATCAATTTTTCAAACATCACATCTCATTTTACTAATTTAAATATTTTTCCAGTGTCATCAACAGTTTTATAAAACATCACCCGAACATCTCCATCTTCATCCACACAACTTTTTGCAACTCCTAAGTAGGTGTACTCTACTTTGTTTCTACTGGATACTTTTACTAACATATGTGTACCATTTTTTATTAATAATGGGTGGACGTTGTCTACAGACAGGTCATATGAAGTACACGGTTTTATGTGCACAGTTTTACTCAGATTAACAAGGGGCTGACCATCTTCATCTTCTGAACTAGGAGTATAAAGAGTCTCATAAAATCTCTTTGTAGGAACTCTAATTATGTTGGTTATATCAGCCAGTGGTTCTTCTAAATCTGAGGTTGGCTGTTGCTAACTTCTATCTCATGTTCAATGGGCGATAAGTCTTCAAATTGTAACAATCATAAAATCTGTTGCAAAAACAACTCAATGTTCGGTAGCTCAGCACTCCAGGTTGCTGAACCACTAGTTGGTGGACGTCCATAGTGCCTTTCAACGGAATAATTCCACTTGGAATTTCCATTAAAAACAGCTTTATCTTACTGCGGTCTTTAAGTGCTTCATAAAATTGTAAAGCGTCAACAATGTCGTGTCCACTGGCGACGAAATAGTCAGTTAAACGTTTAATAGCCCTCCTATACCGTCAGCTGCTCCCTTACCGTGACCAGATTCAAAAAAATTCCAGGTTGAACTTTCAAATCTGTATTGCTCAATCTGTCTCGTCTAACTTTTTCTCTTCCCCTTGCGCTAGCAGCGGATGAGGCTGGCGTCAGTAAACGAGATCTAGAATTTAAAGGAAATGACCTGAAACTTGAAGGAACAGGTGTGGAAGCCGGAGTATTCATTAAAACGTCCTACAAAGCTTTCTGTTGTTCTCTTCTCTAGTAGTTTTTAACTTGTCATTTTCTTTTCATTTGTCTGTGTTCTCTTGGTGTCATATCTTTGACTACTTTTTGCGAGCATGGTATCTTTCTAAGTCTTTAGGTTTCACTTCTGCAACTTTTTCGGAGTCTTGTTTTGCTTTTTTCACGACAACGTCGCTGCCTTTCTACTGCAGATAACGCCATTTTTTAAATACCCCGATGGTAATACCTTAAATGAATAAAATAATTGATTATGTAATGTATAGAACACAAAAAACATGAATTAACTATTGTGAAAATCAATCAAGGCAAAGTTCCAGACAAAAATTACCACTCCGTCACGAGTTATGCCACTCCGTCACAGATTTTTTGTGACAGAGGTGCCTCGTGACAGAGGTGTAAACTAATAGTGTTCGAGGATCTCAGCGTTCACCTAATTACGAATTGTTCGTAAAAGTGGGTGAATATGACAGATTTACTGGTAAACAATAATATAACGTATATAAATGGGAACTACAATAAGATTTCAAAGTAGTAACTTACGTGACAGAGGGGTCACCGAATAAATACACGCACCTCTGTTCACTACCTACGGGCTGCTAACTCGGCTCGCTCTCGGGTGGGGCCTCAAGGCGTGAGGCCAAGGGGGAGGGGAAACCGTTCTATTGCTTAGTGTTGAAGGTCAAACAGCTAAAGCGCGTTTTTTGTTTTGTAAAATGCGTGACGGAAGATAGCAAGAAAAAACATATACAGCCGGACCCAACGATAAAATATTTTTTTGTTTAATAGTATGAACCTTTACGTTTATTTTATTCTTATAAATTTAATGATAATATTTCAGAAGTTCAATAAATAATTTTATATTAAAGGGTTCTATATGATTTTTTTAAGCGAGAGCATTTTGTAACATTAGGCGGCGCAAAGAGACACATTTTATTTGTATGTAAAACACCTCTGTCATACATTTCGAATACTATGTCACAATGATTTTGTAAAGAGCAAAAATAATTAAAACAGAATTTTAGTATTATTATAATGACTTTTTTGTCCAAAAAAAGCTTGTCAAAATAAAATTTGAAAAACTGCAATTTTGGAAGAATACCGATTTTTTTTCCGGAGGGGACACGTCATTGTCGGTAGAAAAGTAGAACGCCCCACATACATTTTTCATATGTTCACGCCTCCGAGAAAGTAGCCTTGCCCGCCCCTCAGTCGACGTGCATTACCGGTTTCCGGCAGCCGATGCTCATCGGTAAAACTTACACTTCAAATTATATCAATTTTCTCGCTATTCTCACTACAAGTGACACTTTCAACTACATTAGAAAATTGTCTTGCCAATGGTTTAAAAATACGTCAGTGGGTAGGTCGGTGCCTTCCGACATCCATCTATGTATTTATTATAAGTCGGAACTTATATTTAAAGTTAACTCGGATCGGAACATGCCGGTACGATGTTCGTTCTGTGACGCTAAATTAATTTATTCAACAAACGTTACTATTTTCTAATTGTTTTCTAAAATTACTCTAAATTTAAAAATATTTTTAGAAATAAAAACTGTTTTCTGCCCAAACGAAATTCGACTCTATTAGAATGTTTAATAAAATCGCTTTATACAAACTTTTAGATTTAATTAGTATGAGTTTCCTTCTTATGGCTAACTATTTTTTGTCGTGACTCACTCTTATGTCACTATCACTTTGGTCAGTTACAGAAAACTAGAAAAAAAAACACTATTACAAAAAGTGTAGCTTCCTTAACTAAAATTTTAGTTCATACAACTCACAGCTTCAAGCATTGTTCATTTACGAAATTGGCTGGTCGAATGTCAAGATTGAATTGCCGCTACACCACTTATTGTTTATTCAGTTCAAACTTTAGTTCCGATAACAAGAGTGTAGGTTATGTTTACTTACGCTACCAACTTCTTTAAACAAGATTTTTTGAGGAAACTTTAAGCAATAAATAATTTCTATCTTGAACAAGAAATTTAAGTCTATCCTTAACACCTTTAAAAGACTAAAATTTCTTTGGAATATATCAAACAAGATGGTTCACTTCAAAAATTACAAATAATAACAAAGGGATGTGGGCTTTACCGCCCGGTTTTCGCAGCCATAACTTTTTACAGCAAAAAATTGAATGTTGGTAGGACTAGTTCGACTTTTTGGTACCTCCCAATCTCGTTCTGACACCGTCTATCCATTTCTCGTGGGCGGATTTATTTAATTTTGACCAATTAGGTCAACGCTTACCCCTTCTTTATTCTAAATAAAACGTGTATGCATCCTAAGAGGAGTAGTTACTGTTTAGCTCTCGAAGTTTTAATGTATCGTTGTCTAGAAAATTATTACTCGGCGAAATTTAAGTAGTTCCCTATTTGCCCGGTGTTACAAAAAGTGTATTGCTAGTAAAGTCTTCTGTAGGCGAGAAAAGTAAAAGTTGTTGCAGAGTTTAAGGTTAAGAGTCTTCTGCAAGCGAGATGTAAATAGGTTGTTACAGAAATTAAAGTTTAAATAAACGAATTTAATCAAGTTATATATATATAGGAATATTCCATATTTCCAGTTAAACTGGTGGTCTGTTAATTAATAACAACATATCTTACAGTACAGGGTGAGTCAACGATTGGATGAAGTAGGTTTGTGCTATTTCGGTGAAATTAACAAAGAAACTATATTTATTGTTTGATACAGTTTATTTTTACGCAGATTTTAAAAATATTTAGGACTCTACAGGGTGAGCCAAAAAACTAGGACAGCATAAAGTTGTATTTTTTTAAATACAACACCCTATATACGAATCGTATTTTCGATTTAGCTTATAATTTTAAATCTTTTTTATTAAGGGTTTACTATAACAAAACTTTATAGTTTCTGAGATAATTAAGTTTAAAGAAAAAAAGTCACATTTTCAAGCATCAATTCAATCCTAGATAACGTTTTCAATTTTGTGACAAATATATTCAAATTTGGAATTTAGCAAGGCCAAGGACAAGTTAACATAATTTTTACCTAATATTTGCAATAAAAGCTACAGGGTGTTGAACACATCGGCTCAAATTTGAACAAGTTTAAATGAATAAATATCTTTTTTTTAAATGGTACACCCTGTATATTTTCATGTTATTTAATAGAGTAATAAAAACCCTAAAAGTTTTGTTCAATATATCCTATACCTATTTATAATAGTTTTTGAGATATTTCAGTTTCTCTTATTTTCCATACTTTTTTACAGAAATAGTCTTCATTATCATAGTAGTCATGGCAAAAACAATGTAAAAGAACATTTTTCTGTGTGTCAAATTTATAACCGCAATCGCTTCTTTTGGTTTTTATGTAGTGTAGTTTGGTTTTTTTGCATTCATCTTATATTGTAAAATGAATTTTCCAAAGAATGAGTTAATAGATATGATTTATACAATAGGAGAGGCTCAAAAAAATTGCCTTCTTGCTCAAAGAATTTACAAAATGAAGTATCCTGATCGACGCCAGCCTAATACCCATACTTTTCAAAACTTAATGCAAATATTTGATTCTTCTGATACTGTTGATTATCCAAAACGTAAAGTGGTCAACAAACCAGTAACTAATGAAGAAAAAGAACTACAAGTATTGTTAAATGTTCAGGAAAATCCTTATATTGATAGCCGTCAGTTAGCAGCATTATGTGAAACATCACAATCCACCGCTAATCGTACTACCAAGAAATATAGGTATCATCCATATCACATGGAATTACACCAAGAATTACATGGACAGGATTTTGAAAGTCGTGTAAACTTTTGTCGTACAATAAATGTGGAGATTCAATTAAATCCAAATTTATTATGCAAGGTAATGTTTAGTGATGAAGCTACTTTTAGAAGTAACGGTGCCGTAAATAGACGCAACATGCATTATTATGCCATAGAAAATCCATTTTGGATTAAAGAGGTGCAACATCAAAACCACTGGTCATTAAATGTTTGGTGTGGTATTCATCATAATCGAATTATTGGACCCCACTTTTTTAATGAACCACTAAATGGCCATAGTTACCTGAACTTTCTACAAGAAGAACTACTCCAACTGCTTCAAGGTCTCGATAGGATGAGCTCGACAGTATGTGGTTCCAGCACGATGGTGCGCCTCCGCATTACCATCGTGAAGTTCGTGCGTTTTTGGACCAACGATATCCGCAAAAATGGATTGGACGTGGGGATTTCATTGAGTGGCCACCAAGGTCTTGCGACATCACTCCATTAGATTTCTTCCTATGGGGTTATATTAAAAATAAGGTGTATGTTAATCCACCAACAACACTGGAAGATATGCGAAACAGGATTAGGGATACCTGTAGAACAATAACGCCACTAATTTTGTCCAGGGTCCGAGAAAATCTACAAAAAAGACTAAATTTGTGCATTGCACAAGAGAGTCGTTTATTCGAACACTTATTAAAAAGAAATAATTAATCTCAGTATTTAATAGGTAATTTTTTTGTTTCAATTTAGTATAAAAGTAAATATGTATTTGCCTTGTCGTTATTGTTGTGTTAACTTTTTCACATTATGTTTAATTAAACTATTGCCGTTGTAATATAACGAATAATGTATTTCATCATATTTAACCACATTCTGTTTGTTTCTGTAGTTTCTTTTTATTATTTTACATGGCTACTATGATAATGAAGACTATTTCTGTAAAAAAGTATGGAAAATAAGAAAAACTGAAATATCTCAAAAACTATTATAAATAGGTATAGGATATATTGAACAAAACTTTTAGGGTTTTTATTACTCTATTAAATAACATGAAAATATACAGGGTGTACCATTTAAAAAAAAAGATATTTATTCATTTAAACTTGTTCAAATTTGAGCCGATGTGTTCCACACCCTGTAGCTTTTATTGCAAATATTAGGTAAAAATTATGTTAACTTGTCCTTGGCTTTGCTAAATTCCAAATTTGAATATATTTGTCACAAAATTGAAAACGTTATTTAGGATTGAATTGATGCTTGAAAATGTGACTTTTTTTCTTTAAACTTAATTATCTCAGAAACTATAAAGTTTTGTTATAGTAAACTCTTAATAAAAAAGATTTAAAATTATAAGCTAAATCGAAAATATGATTCGTATATAGGGTGTTCTATTTAAAAAAATACAACTTTATGCTGTCCTAGTTTTTTTGCTCACCCTGTAGAGTCGTAAATATTTTTAAAATCTGCGTAAAAATAAACTGTATCAAACAATAAATATAGTTTCTTTGTTAATTTCACCGAAAAGGCACAAACTTACTTCATCCATTCGTTGACTCACCCTGTACACCAGAACGGCAGGACTTTTACGTTATGTTTAGGAAGTTACTGCGGTGGCAAATATTTTTTTGAAGGAAATTGGTGCGGTAAACTCTAAGATGGCGCTGATAATATGGTGGCCAAAAAATTTAATTTTGTCTGATTTTCTCCAAAATTAGTGTGGGGGAGTTTTCGGAGTCGTACATAACGAATCCAAAATATCTTGAAAAAATTCAATATGGCGGATCCAATATGACCGACAAAAAATCAATTTTATCCGATTTTCTCTATAATTGGTTTAGAGGAGTTTTCGGAGTTGCACATAACGAATCTAGAATTATTTTTAAAAAATTCAATATAGCGCATCCACGACGGCGGATTAAAGATTCTACATATCGCGCTTTTGTCTAAAATCATTATGGGGTGATTTTTGTTAGTATTAATTACGAACTTAAAATATTTTTTGAAAAACTGAATCTGGAGGATTCAATATGACGTCCTAAACATTTTACATTCCTCGATTTTCTCCAAAACTGATATAGGCGATTCTTGAGGGTGTAAATTATGAATTTACAAGGGCGGATCAAGAAAAAATTTTTTTTTGAGGGGGGGGGGTCAAAGCAAAAAAACCCAAGCTCCCAACCTAAAACCATATATCCCATATATATATATATATATATATATATATATATATATATATATATATATATATATATATATATTTCTAATATTTTCTTGGGTATAGGTTTTTCCATTAGAGAAACAAAAGACAATAATTTTCTTTCTGACGTTTCGCTCTACATAGTGAGCTTCTTCAAAAGAGCTTGGTATATTTATTTTACATCTACAAAAATAACAGAATTTTTTATATAATAAACATATATCATAGTAATTACACTTATATATTTTTAATTTAATTAAAATTAATAAAAACAAAACAGATTTTAAAATAGTCTTAAAGTTTAAAATTTAAAACAATACAAACAGGTTAAAATAGTAAAGATTATAAAATAGTACATACCTTGAAAGTAGTTTTGTGTGTATGTTTAAAAATAAATTCAATTCTGATCTTTGGTATGCAATTGATATGGATAGATTTATTTCTACAAAAAGCAAAAAATAGGAAAAAAGATTATTATTTATTTTTTAATGACGTTCTTTCACCCGTATGAGTGTATATGAAATCGTTCCAAGCATCATTACATTATTTCTCATATTTATTATAGAGTCGCTTCAAGCATGTTTTATTCAAAAATCAAATTATAGTATATCTGACTTAAATTTTTGACATCTTGCTTGTCATTTACAACATTTTTATTTTTTTTTATGTGTCCCATTTCTTTGATGACTAATTTATGATAATTTCTGTCAGTATCTAAAATATGGGTGTTTTTAAAATCAAATTCATGCTTAGATGTTTGTTCATATATATATATATATATATATATATATATATATATCATATATATATATCATATTTTTGTAGATGTAAAATAAATATACCAAGCTCTTTTGAAGAAGCTCACTATGTAGAGGGAAACGTCAGAAAGAAAATTATTGTCCTTTGTTTCTCTAATGGAAAAACCTATACCCAAGAAAATATTAGAAAAAAATATTTAACAAAAGGTTTAAGATACAAAAATATATATATATATATATATATATATATATATATATATATATATATATATATATATATATATATATATATATATATATATAATACTGCTGTTATAAGTAAAATGAACATTTATAGATTTTCGTAGTAAGTTTCGTGTTTATTTCATTAGAGATACTTTATGTAGCATTTTCGACATATAGTTGATGCGGGAAAATATAATATGCAAATTTTTCTTTAAAAAAATCTTTGTTCTGAATATACTTATTAAAACGAATTTTTTTTTGGGGTTCACTGACTTGAGTTTTAAAATTTTCCATTCTTTTATAGCATGTTCATATAATTTGGGGGGGGGGGGGCACAGCCTGGATCCGCGCTTGATTTAAAGGTTTTTTTCAAGATTCAAAATGGCGAATCCAGTATGGCGAATTAAAAATTTGTCGATTTTGTTCAAAGATGAGACTGAATCGTTTTTGAAGATGTAAAAAATAAAAAATTATTTTAAGAAAATCTAATATGTCAGAGGCAATATGATGGTCTAGAAATTTGTAATTTCCGGGTTTCATATATAATTAGTACGGGGGGATTTGAAGGGTTTAGATTTAGATTAGACTAGCGACCCGCCCCGGCTTCGCACGGGTGCAATGCTGATACTAAATACACTACAGAAAAACTGTGACTATTTATTTTATTTTTACAACAATTATTACATCGGCCTCCGACGCTCTATTTATAGGCACGCTGCCGCCGCCCCGGTAGGCCAGTACCGCCGCAAGCGCTACTTCCCGCAATTTTAAATCTGTAATATCTTCGAAAATATTCATTTAAATCTTGTGCTGTAAAGGACCATATAGATCTATATTAAATCAACAATGTATTTAAGCTATTTAATTGGATAAGGATTAATGCTGTATTGGTTAAAATCGCTTCAAAATTTGCCATTATTTGTCGTAAAAAGTAAATGACAAAAAATGTTATTGTGGGATATCCATGAGAGATAGACACATACCATCGCGGAGTTTTCTGTAGACCTTTTCAATGTGTACAAATAATTAGTACATTATTTTGATAAATCTCGTAGGGTTCAGCATGCGTTTGCAATGTAAGCGGAAAAAAATATGATAATTAACGACATCACATTAGAAACCTCAAAAATAACAGTATTTCTCCACTATTTAATGGATGTTATTATACATATAAACCTTCCTCTTGAATCACTCTATCTATTGAAAAAAACCGCATCAAAATCCGGTGCGTAGTTTTAAAGATTTAAGCATACAAAGGGACATAGGGACAGAGAAAGCGACTTTGTTTTATACTATGTAGTGATTAAGACGTTAAAATTATTTTTTTAAATTCAATAGGGTGGATCTAGTTCGCATGTTTTCAGATTTGATATTAGGGTGTTTTTGGGGTCGTGTATTACGAATATGAAGTTAATTTTTTACAACTATTAGGTTGATAAAATACAATATGAGGGACTGAAAATTGTACATTTTCCATTTTTGTCTAAAATTGATATTGCGGGGTTCTTGGGGCGTATACAAACTCAATATGCAGTGTAAAATATATCAGACTAAGGAACTAACGTCTCAAGTTCTTTAGATTTCGATACTGAAAGGTTTTGGGGTCTATATTATCAATCTAAAATTAATTTGAAATTTAAAATATTGGATTTACTATTTGAGACTAAATATTTGTTTGACACAATTTCATTGGTATTTGGAGAACTCTAAGAATCAAAGAATTTTTATTGGTTCATTTTAGGGTGATTTGCAAGTTTGAATAAAATGGGTACTTTTTTTGCCACCTTGGAGTCATTGCGCGATACGCTAATTTCGATTAGTACTAAACTAAAAATGGAAAAATTAAACTTTTATAAAAAAATTGAACCGACTTCTAAAAGTGCTGTAAAAAGTGAAAAATAGCTATAAATTTTTATTTGAAATTTTTAAAGTCGAATTATTTCTAAATGAAATAAATAACTACTAATATATAGAAATTATGGTAAGAAAGCAATTACAAATAAAGTATTTTTAATCTGTTTATGCGAATCACATTTGATCAGGTCTAAGTTGGGCGCTGACTTCAAAAATTCAATTTCATATAATAATTTAGTGTTATTTTTCACTTTTTAGAGCACTTTTAGAAGTCGGTCCAATTTTTTTTATAAAAATTTTATTTCATTTTTTTAAACCAAAATTTCGGTTGAGTCCATTTTCATAAAAAAAAAATTGTCTTAGGCCAATTTTAGTAAACTTTACCAATTTATTTTTAAGAGTGCTGTATTTTTTTTAAGTTGAAAAAATCATTAACCAAAACATTTTAAAGGGTGTTTTTTATAGAGGTATAGAACTTTTAAATGGAATAAAACAAAGATGAATTTTTTAAATTGATATGAAATTTACTTTATTCGAAAGATAACCTTCTGGCATTATAATTTAAATATGACTTCTGGCATATGACCGCCACGGTTGGCTCGGACGTAGTCTAATCTGGAGGTCCAATTTTCGATGACTTTTTCCAACATTTGTGGTCGTATATCGGCAATAACGCGGCGAATGTTGTCCTCTAAGTGATCAATCGTTTCGGGCTTATCGGCGTAGACTAGCGACTTCCCATATCCCCACAGAAAATAGTCTAGCGGCGTTAAGTGGCACGATCTTGGAGGCCAATTCACGGGTCCGAAACGGTTACCAAACGTTTCCTTCAATAAATCAATTTGTGGCACGAACTGCGTGACATGTTGCGCCGTCCTATTGAAACCACAGCTCCTGCACATCATGGTGGTTCAATTGATGAACGAAAAAGTCAGTAATCATGGCTCTATAGTGAACACCATTGACTGTAACGTTCTGACCAGCATCGTTTTTAAAGAAGTACGGACCAATGATTCCACCAGCCCATAAAGCACACCAAACAGTTAGTTTTTCTGGATGTAACGGTGTCTCAACATACACTTGAGGATTATCATCACTCCAAATACGGTAATTTTGTTTATTTACGTATCCATTCAAACAAAAGTGAGCTTCATCGCTAAACAAAATTCGCTTATGAAAATCGGGATCAACGGCAATCTTGTTTTGGGCTCATTCACCGAATCTACGTCTTGCTAGATGATCGTGTGGCTTCAATTCTTGCACGAGTTGGATTTTGTAAGCACGCAAACCAAGATCTTTCCGCAAAATCTTCCATAAAGTGAATGGACACATATCCAATTCCTGTGCACCATGGCGGATAGACTGATTCGGGTCTTCCTCTACGCTACGCTCTACAGCAGCAATGACTTCTTCTGTACGCACTGTACGACGTCTCTGTGGATGCGTATTATCATTTAGAGTAAACGTGGTGCGAAAACGTTCCATAGTTAATCGAATTAATTGCTCTGATGGACGATTATGTTGACCGTAAAATGGACGTAGTGCGCGATACGTACTTCGCACAGAACTATGCTTTTCAAAATAAATTTGCACAATTTGGAAGCGTTGTTCAGGAGTCAGTTTATTCATGTTGAAATGCCAAACCAAACTAAACATACATCACTTGACAGCTGACAAAATGGCCGCCAGTTAAAAAAGTGTTGCCAACTTAAAGTTTTATACCTCTATAAAAAACACTCTTTATAAATGAAAAAAATATGTAGTTGTAGAAGGAATATCTCATTATACTGCACGATTAAACCTAAATTTGAACATGGCGTTTCCAAATTTCTAAATCTATTTACAACTGTTCTTAGATTTTATTCGAGGAGCCTGGAAAGTTTGAACCATTCCTATAAATACTATAATGAAAACCATTTCGTTAAATAGCTTGGAATTGTTTATTAGTCATTATGCTACATAGAGAAAGATATTTCCCTTGATTGGGAGTATTTCTTTATAGAAACAACAATGTTGTTTTTATCAAGAGTTTTTGAACTAGATATTGAATTGAAAATCAATTAAAAACCACATTATTTTAATGAATGACTTCACAAATTTGACACTCAATTTCTTTTTTAAATTTTAGAATTGTCTCGTAATGCTTTGCAAGTTTTGAAAAATAACAAACCAATGAAATCGCAAATTTTCTACTGCAAATTTTGTTCTCCAAAACGAGAGATGGCGCAACTTGAGAACTTCATTTCGACTAGATACTACAACTTCACTATTTACCTTATTTATAACAGCCACTAAATGAGGATTAAAAAGATGGCTTAAAAAATAAACCTACTGCCAAGAAATATTAAAAGTTCAGCAAGTATCGCAACAAAATATCTATTTTTTATCCTTATTCTTAATTCTCGATTCGAAAAACATTTTTTTCCAATATGCCAACTTCTCATAACTTTAAAGAGTTTTTCCAATCAAATATCCATTAATCTCCTAATAGCCCTCATCGCAAAATCCATTATTAACTTTTCCCCCAATCCGGTAAAATTTAACAAAGCCAGCATTCTCAACACCAAAAATCAATTTAAAAATATAATCTATTTCAATTTTTATTCCAAAAACGAAATCATTCATCGCTGGTTATAAATTTTAAGTTCTCTAATATGACGATTCAGTTCGCGAAATATGTAAGAATCGAATGACAGTGGCGTGCAGAAAATATTTGTTTTCTGATCAGCCGTTATGTCGCAAATAGGTCGGTATTGCCTGAAAAGCCACGAAAAAATAAAAGCAGACGTAATAATTACTTGAAATTTATATATATATATATATATATATATATATATATATATATATATACATATATATATATATATATATATACATATATATATATATATATATATATATATATATATATATATATATATATATATATATATATATATATATATGTGTGTGTGTGTGTGTGTGTGCGCACTGGTGTTTTTCCTGTATTCAATCCGTTCGTCAGTAGAAAAATCTTCACAACGTTTCGCCAACATCTCAGCTGGCATTTTCAAGTGATGATTCCTCGACTTGGAGATAGAAATTCCTAATAGTTGGAATAGCCGATGTCATCGTCCTCAGTAGCTCCGAATAGCCCTCTATAAAAAAGCAGAAAAGGTCAAAATCTTACCCAAATAACCAAAATAATATAATAAAATGTTTAAAGGGAGGTTAGAAAAATACAAACTGTACTAACCTGAACTAACCTGAACTAACATGAACTAACCTGAATTAACCTGATCTAACCTGAACTATATAATTTAAGGGTGTACATCCACTGACTTTAAAAAAAGGAATTTTCTTGTTACTTTAAAATCCACTATGCATTTTCAAGGCCACCCAGCACTCAGGAATTTTAAGAAAATCTTTAAAAGTGTTTTAGGTATCTGTAAAAAATTCATAGTTCAACAATTATAACGCTAACAATTTATTTTAAGGTTGTACATCCACTGTCTTTAAAAAAAGAAATTTTCTTGTAAATTGAAAAATTCACTATACATTTTTAAGGCCACCCAGCACTCAGGGACTTTAAGAGAAGCTTTGAAAGTGTTTTAGGTATCTGTAAAAAATTCATAGTTCAACAATTATGACGCTAACAATTTATTTTAGGCGTGTACTTCCACTGACATTAAAAAAGGAAATTATCTTGTTAATTTAAAACCAACTATGCATTTCTAAGGCCTCCCAGCACTCAAAGATTTTAAGAGAAGCTTTAAAAGTGTCTTAGGTATTTGTAAAAAATTCATAGTTCAACAATTATAAGACTAACATTTTATTTTAAAGGTGTACATACACTGACGTTAAAAAAATAAATTTTCATGTTTTTCTAAAATTCACTATGCATTTTCAAGGGCACCCAGCACTCAGAAATTTTAAAAGAAGATTTAAAAGTGTCTCAGGAATCTGTAAAAAATTCATAGTTCAACAATCATAACGCTAACAATTTATTTTTAAGTTGTACATACACTGATGTTAAAAAAAGAAATTTTCTTGTTAATTTAAAAATTCACAATGCATTTTTAAGGCCACCCAGCACTCAGGAATTTTAAGAGAAGCTTTAAAAGTGTTTTAGGTATCTGGTAAAAATTCATAGTTCAACAACAATAACGACAACGGTTTATTTTAAGGGTGTATATTCACTAACGTTAAAAAAAGAAATTTTCTTGTTAATTTAAAAACTCACAATGCATTTTCAAGGCCACCCAGCACTCAGAAATTTTAAGAGAAGCTTTAAAAGTGTCTTAAGTATCTGTAAAAAATTCATAGTTCAACAATTATAACGCTAACAATTTATTTTAAGGGTGTAGATCCACTGACGTTAAAAAAAGAAATTTTCTTGATAATTTAAAAAATCACTAAGCATTTTCAAGGCCACCCAGCACTCAGGGATTTTAAGGGAAGCTTTAGAAGTGCTTTAGATATCTTTAAAAAATTCATAGTTCAACAATTATAACGCTAACAATTTATTTTAAGAGTGTACATCCACTGACGTTAAAAAAAGGAATTTTCTTTTTATTTTAAAATCCACTATGCATTTCTAAGGCCACCCAGCACTCAGAGATTTTAAGAGAAGCTTTAAAAGTGTCTTAGATATCTGCAAAAAAATTCATAGTTCAACAATTATAACGCTAACAATTTAATTTAAGGGTGTACATCCACTGACGTTAAAAAAATAATTTTTTTTTAATTTAAAAATTCACTATACATTTTTAATCCAATCCAGCACTCACACATTTTAAGAAAAGCTTTAGGAGAGTCTTAGGTATCTGTAAAAAATTCGTAGTTCAACAATTATAAGGCTAACAATTTATTTTAAGGGTGTATATACACTGACGTTAAAAAAATAAAGAAAAGCTTTAAGAGAGTCTTAGGTATCTGTAAAAAATTCATAGTTCAACAATTAAAACGCTAACAATTTATTTTAAGGTTGTACATACACTGACGTTAAAAAAAAGAAATTTTCTTGTTAATATAAAAATTCACAATGCATTTTCAAGGCCACCCAGCACTCAGGAATTTTAAGAGAAGCTTTAAAAGTGTCTTAAGTATCTGTAAAAAATTCATAGTTCAACAATTATAACGCTAACAATTTATTTTAAGGGTGTAGATCCACTGACGTTAAAAAAAGAAATTTTCTTGATAATTTAAAAAATCACTACCACCAGGCCACCCAGCACTCAGGGATTTTAAGGGAAGCTTTAGAAGTGCTTTAGATATCTTTAAAAAATTCATAGTTCAACAATTATAACGCTAACAATTTATTTTAAGGGTGTAGATCCACTGACGTTAAAAAAAGAAATTTTCTTGATAATTTAAAAAATCACTAAGTATTTTCAAGGCCACCCAGCACTCAGGGATTTTAAGGGAAGCTTTAGAAGTGCTTTAGATATCTTTAAAAAATTCATAGTTCAACAATTATAACGCTAACAATTTATTTTAAGAGTGTACATCCACTGACGTTAAAAAAAGGAATTTTGTTTTTATTTTAAAATCCACTATGCATTTCTAAGGCCACCCAGCACTCAGAGATTTTAAGAGAAGCTTTAAAAGTGTCTTAGGTATCTGCAGAAAAATTCATAGTTCAACAATTATAACGCTAACAATTTAATTTAAGGGTGTACATCCACTGACGTTAAAAAAATATTTTTTTTTTAATTTAAAAATTCACTATACATTTTTAATCCAATCCAGCACTCACACATTTTAAGAAAAGCTTTAAGAGAGTCTTCATAGTTCAACAATTATAAGGCTAACAATTTATTTTAAGGGTGTATATACACTGACGTTAAAAAAATAAATTTTCTTGTTAATTTAAAAATTCACAATGCATTTTTAAGACCACCCAGCACTCAGGAATTTTAAGAGAAGCTTTGAAAGTGTTTTAGTTATCTGAAAAATTCATAGTTTAACAATTATAACGCTAACAATTTATTTTAAGGGTGTACATCCACTGACGTTAAAAAAAGAAATTTTCTTGTTATTTTAAAATTCACTATGCATTTTCAAGGGCACCCAGCACTCAGGGATTCTAAAAGAAGCTTTAAAAGTGTCTTAGGTATCTGTGAAAAATTCATAGGTCAACAATTAAAACGCTAACAATTTATTTTAAGAGTGTACACCGACTGATGTTAAAAAAAGAAATTTTCTTGTTAATTTAAAAATTCACTATACATTTTTAAAGCTACGCAGCATTCAGCGATTTTAGGAGAAGCTTTAGGAAAGTCTCAAGTATCTGTAAAAAATTCACAGTTCAACAATTATGACGCTAACAATTTATTTTAAGGGTGTACATCCACTGACGTTTAAAAAAAGAAATTTTCTTGTTAATTTGAAAATTCACAATGCATTTTTAAGGCCACCCAGCACTCAGAGATTTTAAGAAAATCTCTGAAAGTGTTTCAGGTGTCTGTAAACAATTCATAGTTTAACAATTATAACGCTAACAATTTATTTTAAGGGTGTACATCCACTGACGTTAAAAAAAGAAATTTTCTTGTTATTCTAAAATTCACTATGCATTTTCTAGAGCACCCAGCACTCAGAAATTTTAAGAGAAGCTTTAAAAGTGTTATAGGTATCTGTAAAAAATTCATAGTTTAACAATTATAACGCTAACAATTTATTTTAAGGGTGTACATCCACTGACGTTAAAAAAAGAAATTTCCTTGTTATTCTAAAATTCACTATGCATTTTCTAGAGCACCCAGCACTTAGGGATTTTAAGAAAAGCTTTAAGAGTGTTTTAGGTATCTTCGAAAAATTCATAGTTCAACAATTATAACGCTAACAATTTATTTTAAGGGTGTACATACACTGATGTTAAAAAAAGAAATTTTCTTGTTATTTTAAAAATTCACAATGCATTTTTAAGGCCACTCAGCACTCATGGATTTTAAGAGAATCTTTGAAAGTGTTTTAGGTATCTGGAAAAAATTCATAGTTCAACAATTATGACGCTAACAATTTATTTTAAGGGTGTAATTCCACTGACGTTAAAAAAAGAAATATTCTTGTTAATTTAAAATCAACTATGGATTTCTAAGGCCTCCCAGCACTCAAAGATTTTAAGAGAAGCTTTAAAAGTGTCTTAGGTATTTGTAAAAAATTCATAGTTTAACAATTATAACACTAACATTTTATTTTAAAGGTATACATACACTTACTTTAAAAAAAGAAATTTTCTTGTTAATTTAAAAATTCACAATACATTTTTAAGGCCACTCAGCACTCAGTGATTTAAGAGAAGCTTTAAAAGTGTCTTAGGCATCTGTGAAAAATTCATAGTTCAACAATTATAACGTTAACAATTTATTTTAAGGATGTACATCCACTGACGTTAAAAAAGAAATTTTCTTGTTTTTCTAAAATTCACTATGCATTTTCAAGGACACCCAGCACTCAGGGATTTTAAAAGAAGATTTAAAAGTGTCTTAGGAATTTGTAAAAAATTCATAGTTTAACAATTATAACGCTAACAATTTATTTTAAGGTTGTACATACACTGACGTTAAAAAAAGAAATTTTCTTGTTAATTTAAAAATTCACAATGCATTTTTGAGGCCACCCAGCACTCAGGGATTTTAAGAGAAACTTTAGAAGTGTCTTAAGTACCTGTAAAAAATTCATAGTTCAACAATTATAACGCTAACAATTTAATTTAAGCGTGTACATTCACTGACGTTAAAAAAAGAAATTTTTTTGTTAATTTAAAAATTCACTATACATTTTTAAGGCCACCCAGCATACAGCGATTTTAAGGGAAGCTTTTAGGGTGTCTTAGGTATCTGCAAAAAATTCATAGTTCAACAATTATAACGCTAACAATTTATTTTAAGGATGTATATACACCGACGCTAAAAAAAGAAATTTTCTTGGTAATTTAAAAATGTACAATGCATTTTTAAGGTCACCCAGCACTCAGGGATTTTAAGAGAAGCTTTAAAATTGTCTTAGGTATCTGTAAAAAATTCATAGTTCAACAATTATAACGCTAACAATTTATTTTAAGGGTATACATCCACTGACGTTAAAAAAAGAAATTTTCTTGTTATTCTAAAATTCACAATGCATTTTCTAGGGGACCCAACACTCAGGGATTTTAAGAAAAACGTTAAAAGTGTTTTAAGTATCTGAGAAAAATTTATAGTTCAACAATTATAACGCTAACGGTTTATTTTAAAGGTGTACTTCCACTGACGTTAAAAAAGAAATTTTCTTGTTAATTTAAAAACTCACAATACATTTTTAAGGCCATCCAGCACTCAGGGATTTTAAGAGATGCTTTAAAAGTGTTTTAGGTATCTGTAAAAAATTCATAGTTCAACAAATTTAACGCTAACAATTTATTTTAAAGGTGTACATCCACTGACGTTAAAAAAAAAATAATTTTCTTGTTATTGTAAAATTCACTATGCATTTTTAAGGACACCCAGCACTTATGGATTTTAAGAAAAGCTTTAGAAGTGTCTTAGGTATCTGTGAAAAATTTACGGATCCCCCCTCCCTTCGAAAAGAGAGGCTGGATTCTCCCCTGATCCAGTATAACCAAACCTTTCATTCTACCATCTGTGAAAACTTATAATAACACATATATATATATATATATATATATATATATATATATATATATATATATATATATATGGAAAGAAACTTAAAATATTTACCTGATTAAAAACATAAAGAGAAAAGAGAAATAGACTTCTTCTTCATTAGAAATTACGATTTTTTAAATGGATCTACCTATCATTTACTAGTCTCGTACGGTGTTGCCACGTTCTCCAGCTTTTCGACGGTCTACTAATTTTGATTCGTAAATTTAAGAACAATTCCATTTAAATGACAACAAGGTAGAAAATCTCTTGTAAATGATTGGAAATTCCGAGTCATCGCTGACCGTAAAATGCTCGGATTGGTTTATGGATGCATTCCCTAAATTTTAAGAAAAGATATTGCTGATTATACTAAAGTAAGAAAATTAAGTAAAGTAAACTATAAAAAATATGAAATCTTAAGAAGAAATACAATAATATAATAAAATATAACAAATGTGCGTGGCAAAAATTGGCAATTGGTGTCTCAAAATCTACAACCTGTACAGTGGCGTAACTAAGAGTAAGTGCGCCCCTCCTCCCGCAGATTTTTTGATGCGCACTATTGTTTTGCCTTCATTTTTTTTTACACTTTGGTCGCTGATTTCAAAATATAAAACGTGCGTGACTTTAGTACTTGAGAGTGCAGGGTCTGCGGGGTCGTTAATTACGGCTCTGAAATAGTGGTAACCTTACAAGAAAAAATAATAGATGATCATTCAATAGCTTATTTTAAAGGGTAATAGTAGTATTAACTGATGTAAGTAGAATAAAAGACCAAAAAAATTTTGTGCATCCTGCACATAAGCTCAAAAATAGCCTACAAAACATTTTTTGAGTACATAACCTCAAATATATTAAAATCCTGACGTAATAGGTCAATTCTGATCTCGAATTCGGATTTTACACAGCAAATTATTCCGGGAGTGCCCAAAAACAATCATGACCTCATTTGTGCAAATCTGTGTAATCCGTTATTTTTTAATTTAATTAAAATTTATTTTCGTACATTGTTTAAAATTACATCCAATTAAATTCGCAAACAATTTTCTTTTCAATCCGAATTTACTCCGGATTTCCCAGAAGTGCAGTATTTTATTCCGGTTTTCAACCCTTTTCTTCAAATGCGGAACGATAATTTTCTTAAGCATTTGAAACCGCGCAAAGAAAAAAGTTTGACAATGAGAGCTGGTGCAGTGATAACAAGGAGAAGTTTTTTAATTTTTTCGGCTGGGATTTCGTATTTGAGTTTTGTTTCGAATCAATTATAAATTTTAAGAGCTTTTCTTGTTTGGACACATTAATTAATTTTAGTTGTGAGAATTATAAATGGATAAAGGATTACCTAAAATTGTATTTTATTTGTCAGTTTGATTCCTTATATAGATTTAAAGTACTGTTCAAATTTCCTTAACATTACGTAAAAAATTTCTTTGAAATCGGTACAGTTATTCCCGAGTAATCGACCTATATAAATAAATAAGTAAATAAAGAAATATATATATAAAAAAAATATGAAAAGTAGTTTCTAAATTTGAACGGTATATATTTACATATATATATATATATATATATATATATATATATATATATATATATATATATATATATATATACAGGGTGATTCAAAAATCGATCACGAAACTTAAGGGGGTGATTCTACTTGACAAAATAAGGGTAGAGCTTCATATAATTTTTTTTCAAAATGTCATTCGTTTTCGAGTTACAAGCCGTCCAAGTTCAAGTTTTTATTTTTTGTTTTTTGAATTACTCGCTTACAGGAAAACCGATTTGACTAATATTTGAAAGATAGGCTAAGTCTTCTGCGTTTCATCATTTTAGTAACAATTCACATTGATTGTTTGCCGCTAGAGGGCACTTTACCTACATTGAAAATTGTTTTTTTTGTCATAATTTTTTAGTGTTGACAGCTACAGTAGTTTTTGGCATAATTTCTGAAAGACTGATGCCAGGCCTTTAAAAAAGGTGCTCTTTATTTACATCGCTAAACCCAACGGTTTAGACGTAAATCACCCTTAAATATTAAGTGGTAAATTTACTTTTCTCATTTCATTACCACCAGCTACCAGGTAAATAGCTATCAAAGTATACTAGAGCTGTCAGTTTAAAATCAAATAAATTCGCTTTTTAAACTATTTAATTTATAATCTTAAAATAACTAATAATGGCTAATCACCAATATTCAAATATCGAATATTGTGATATCCATTTTTGTTATGGAAAAGCAAATGGTAATGCAGAGTTGGCAAGAAGATATTATATGGAGAGTTATCCGGAAAGAAATATCCCTCATGCTCAAACATTTTCCAGTGTGCACAGGAGGCTTGCGGAATGTGGTTCCTTTAAAAGTTATAATGGAAATAGGGGAAGACCTAGAACTGCTAGAAACGTGCAACAAGAAGAAAGAGTGCTTGAAATTATTGAAGATAATCCAGGTATTAGTACTAGAAAAATTGGGAATGAAGTGCGGCTCTGTCAGGCTAGTTCATGGAGGATACTAAGAGAAGAACAACTCTACCCGTTTCATTCAAAAAAGGTGCAGGCTCTTTATGACGATGATCGGCCGAGACGGTTGGAAATGTGCAATCAGATCCTAGCTAAGTATGAACACGATAATCGATTAATTGGCGTCATATTATTCACTGACGAAGCTGGTTTCACTCGTGATGGCATAACAAATCTACACAACATCCACACATATGCTTACGAGAACCCAAACAATGTGGTAGAAACGAAACATCAGCGTAGATTTTCACTAAATGTGTGGGCAGGGATAATAGGAGATTACCTTATTGGTCCTCATTTCTTTGATGGCCCATTAACTGGTGACGTATACTTAGATTTTATCCAAAATCGTCTCCCATTGTATCTGGAAGATGTGCCATTGGAAGTAAGGGCCAACATGTGGATCCTCCAAGACGGAGCTCCGCCCCACTTTAGTATACGTGTCCGACAGTATTTGAATGCAACGTATCCTGAGCGATGGATAGGACGAAGTGGACCATTGGCATGGGCAGCGAGGTCACCAGACCTTAATCCTATGGATTTTTTCTTTTGGGGTCATTTGAAACAATTGGTGTACGATATTCCAGTAATCAACGTCGAGGATCTTCGCTTCAGGATAATCGAAAAGTGCCAAATTATTAAAGAAACACCAGAAATTTTTCATCGAGTTAGGCGACATTTTTTGAAGAGTGTTAGGAAATGTATGGAAGAAAATGGGGGACATTTTGAGAATCTTTTTTAGTTTGTTTAGTACTGTTTCATTAATTTTTATCAATTAAATGTATATCGCAATAATCCATAATATGAATATTTACTGATTAGCCATTATTAGTTATTTTAAGATTATAAATTAAATAGTTTAAAAAGCGAATTTATTTGATGTTAAACTGACAGCTCTAGTATACTTTGATAGCTATTTACCTGGTAGCTGGTGGTAATGAAATGAGAAAAGTAAATTTACCACTTAATTTTTAAGGGTGATTTACGTCTAAACCGTTGGGTTTAGCGATGTAAATAAAGAGCACCTTTTTTAAAGGCCTGGCATCAGTCTTTCAGAAATTATGCCAAAAACTACTGTAGCTGTCAACACTAAAAAATTATGACAAAAAAACAATTTTCAATGTAGGTAAAGTGCCCTCTAGCGGCAAACAATCAATGTGAATTGTTACTAAAATGATGAAGTGCAGAAGACTTAGCCTATCTTTCAAATATTAGTCAAATCGGTTTTCCTGTAAGCGAGTAATTCAAAAAACAAAAAATAAAAACTTGAACTTGGACGGCTTGTAACTCGAAAACGAATGACATTTTGAAAAAAAATTATATGAAGCTCTACCCTTATTTTGTCAAGTAGAATCACCCCCTTAAGTTTCGTGATCGATTTTTGAATCACCCTGTATATGTATATATACCGTTCGCATTTAGAGACTCCTTTTCATATTTTACATTTCCAAAAACTCAAGTATATCACTTGTTAAATCTAAATGGATAATATATACTACTGTTTCATATTCATAAAAATTCGTCAATATAAATATAAAATGATCGTCTGATTCATATTTGCTTTGTAAATTTAAATGAATTATAAACGGGGGATTAAAAACTTATACCCGCATTTTAGATTTACTATCCAACACGGCAACCCACTGCATCGTCTTATGTCTTGCTTTTTTACTATTATTTACTATAACAAAATTTATTGAATGAGTTGGATTTAATACTTGAAAATTTCTCATCTTGCGCTCTCGCCAAAAATGGCAAAAATTGTTGCCAAGCGTCCATAAGCGTCTAAAATCTTATGTTTATTAGTCAATGCAATAAATAACCAAAATAACATAATCAAAGGTGAGGAAGATTAACGCAGTAATATAAATGTGGTGTCACAAAGGTGAAATAGGAGAAAAAATATACATAAAAACCGCCGAGCTAACTTGCACGTAGTGCAGTTGTTATTAATGTCCAACGAAAGCCAATGCAGGCACTACGTCGAACTACTCAAAGTGAATCATTTATTAGCGAACTGTCACAACTTTTAAGATCATAAAAGCTATATACATACATATATATACACACACCCTGAATATCACTAAACATGAAATATAAAAATTGCTCATTCGAATTAGGATGCTGATCAACACGTAACAAATTAAAGCAATTATAACTTACATAAATAATGTTGACTGGGGAAAAGCAAAGCACTGTGCACTAAGGCATATAAAATTAACATCCCATAAGCTATTCGAAAGATTAAAATCACCAGAGATCACAAACCCATGAGTTGGAAAATTATGAGCTAATTCCGAAAGAATTCTACAATGGTCTGTATATATTTCCTAATCAGATTGAGGAGGAATATATACTGAATCAAGTACGAACGTTTTAACTTGCTCGATTTGTGTAAGACCTATTTCTATTATTTCGGAATTTAGGCTCCCACGTACTGCAATCAACGTGCCAGCTCCTTTTGATTATAAAGTAGAAGTAAAACTCCTATCACATAGGTACACATCAAAATTCAAAAAGCCCAATTCAGAGTCGTAATAATCAGAATCAAGCCAAGTTTCAACCAATACTACAACATCATATGTATACACATTCATAGCAATACTTAAGTCCAGGTATAAATTCCTCAGGGCCATCAATTTTTTAGGATTTACTGACAGTCGTATAATCCGATGTCCCGAGAAAGGAAGGCAGCTTTTTTAGATTCCTTGTTCATCAATCCAAAGCACCCTTTAAAATTTCTTGTTCATCAATCCCGAGTATCCGTTATAAGTCCAAGCACAACATTCAGAGCATTCAATCGCAACTTGTTTAAATCCTATTAAACGCTCACAAATAGGGTATGAATGCTTGTCTTCCATTGTGTTGAGTCAATATACACTTTGAACAAAATTTAAGTCCGGTTCTGTTTATTCAGAATGCAAAGATCATCAACACAACGGAGATTCCATCAAGCAAAAGATCACAATGGACTACTGATAAAGTTGAGGATTCCTTGAAATATTTAAGATTGATAAAGATTAATCAGTTTTCTTTTTATTTTTAATTTAACCTATTCAAAGCTAACAATAAAATGAAGGTTTTTAAAATAAATAAATTAATTTTATAGAATCGTTTTGATATCACTAAATTCTGCAATTTAGGCTAGATTTTCACTATAGGGCTGCTCTCAATACGCTCTCGGTCCGGTAGAATATTCTTAAAGGAGAAATATTGAAGCTATTCACACTATCGGTTTCGCGGAGATTTCACAATATCGAAATCTCTGTTACCTCTATTAAATCTTTTTTCATAATAAGAGTTCAGAGAAAATTTCCAAGTAATATAAAATAAAAACATGTAATTTCTGATTTATAGCAGTAGGTAGACAAAACCAGTAATATTTAGGAAAAACACAAATAATTTATTTGATAATACATTATGCATAAGGTTGATCTAATTGGTTGTAACATCTGAGGTAATTTACCCTTGTAATTTTAATTTTAGTACCTAGAATAGGTTAACAAAATTAAAGAGTACCTATTCATAGTACATGAAACATCCGAAGAAGCTACATCGTAGGAAATGCGTTATGTATATTCTAAACTACAAAATATAGTGGAGATTAAACAAAAACTTGTGTTTATGTTTTACATTATTTCTCATTTCAGTTTTTCAAAACAATTTTTCTTTTATTTTCAGCCACCAATTTTAATAAGTGCACTATTTAACTCTTTTCTTTCCTCAAAGCATTTAAAACAACAAAAAATAAACTAGAATTGGTACGGTTTCAGTAAAACTTTCTTTATTTTTCAACTTATCCAGACTAGAACTCGCTACAAACTAATTAAACTGTTTAAAATTGCTTGATAGTGTGTTTCAATTTTTAATTAAGTTTGTAAAGAAGTTGTATTACAAAGTGTATCATGATTAATGAAATATAGCTATTGGCACTTCCTTTTCTTTTTTCATTAACACTTAAAAACTTTTCATTCATTTCCTAAATCAATTTTCTACAAACTCGAAAAACCCTGATTTACACTAAAGAGTAAATATCACAAATAAAATTTAAAATTTCTCCTCAAAATTTTAACCGCGTTGCCCTTTACGAGAACGCAATTTAGTTATTTAACTAACTTCGACTCACAACTCAATCAAACTCACAAATATAATTGCCTTTTCATTTTGCTTTTGCTTGAAATTTCCCCAAAGTGCAATATTTTAGAAGGTTTTTGGCAGAACAATAATTTTAAGCCGCATTACAAACTAAGAAAATTAGCAAAAGTTTTTGTAATTAGAGCTAATGCAGTTTGGTGAAAATTTTCTTAAGGTTTCCAGCTGTTTTATTTACGAACGTTGGAGTTTTGTTTGGTAAACAAAAAGGTATTGTTTTTATTAGGATCGTTTATTTTCTTTATTTTTTCCTGTTATATCAAAGAATAAAGGAGGGCTTCGACTGATGTTAACAAAAATAATTTAAACAGTAGATAATACGTTGTAAAACTTTATGATTTACAAGCCAAACGGCTTCGCACTCCCTCCAGGGATTATTCACTCACACCGGGCATACAAAGACACCAAAAGTATGAAGCTCTGTGGGAACCCTTTCCATGTGATCGAGTCCTAGGTGACGTGGTCTGCTGTAATTCCTACGAACTTTCGGACGGTTTGCGCGGTTGCTAGGAGAATTGCTTTCTGCATCGGCTTATACAGATGCTCACCAAGACCCAGTCCCTTGATGTTCTGCAGGAGGTTCTTTGGTATCACTCCAGTTATTGACAGTTTTATGGGAATCGTTTGGACGCTGTTCATTGCCCATTGTCTTCGGACTTTGGTGCTAAAATATTATTATAAGTATAGTGACAACAATTTGAATATATAGAAAAAATATAGGATAGCTGACGGAGTACATCAGGGGCACAAGAACAAGTAAACTGCAAAGACGAGTTGAAGAAATTATTCGCAACAAGATCCAGCGAATCTTACTGCTCAGCAATGCCTTGACACGCTGAAATAGAAGCTTTCTGGTATTGCAGGACGGCTAAAGAGATGCATGTCCAGCAATAACCGAAAATGTAACAATGCGTTCTTCTAACGATCAGAAAAGACTTTCTACCGTTAGCTAGACTCTCCACCTAATATGGCATATAATAGATATCCTAATGGAGAGCAGGTAGAAGAGTTCTGGAGAACCAACTTTCCACACCCGCCATCGCAGCTGGCTGGACCAATGAAGAACACCAAATCTGCCGAGACTACAGTCAGATGCAGTTTGAGCCATTTACCATCGAGGAAATTGCAAGAATAATCAAGGAATTTCATAACTGGAAATCTCCAGGTCTCGATAGGATCTAGAACTACTGGCTTAAGAAATTCTGGTGTATGCACCATCAACTGGCTAGTCTTATTAATGACGTTTTTCTTAACCCAGCAAAAATGCCATTGTTCTTGATCGAAAGTATTACGTACCTCTTGCCAAAGGATCAATACAACACACATGACCCAGCTAAGTATAGGCCAATCACCTGCCTACTCATAAGTAACCAAGCCCGTACCAACCGAAGAAACCTCTTTGCTGCCTACGTGGATTATAAGAAGGCCTTCGACTCAGTGCCCCATGAATGGCTCACAACTATACTTAGAATGTATAGGGTCGACAATCATTTCGTTTCCTTTTTAGAATGCATCATGACTACCTGGAGAACTAGGACCCAATTGCAAGTGCCATCCTGCGATACTATCGAAACTAACACAATTCCAATATGCAGGGGAATATTTCAGGGTGATTCATTTAGCCCATTGTGGTTTCGCCTTGCACTGAACCCACTATCACTCCGTTTGAACTCCACCAGATACGGCTTTAGTATTAGAAATAACAACGAAGAAAATTGAATCATCTTCTATACATGGATGATCTTAAACTGATGGCTGCTACCAGAAACCAGCTGGAACAAAAACTTAAAGTTGTAGAGGGGATCGTTAGGGGTAAGATAGAACCAGGAGCATTTGAAATGCAGAACGGTGAAACTGTAGCTGCAAATAAAGGCAGAACAAACATACAAATACCTCGGTATGAAACAGGCTAAAAGAATTGACCATCGCACTGTCAAGGCCGAATTGACAACCGAATTTGTCAGGAGGGTAAGACGGGTGTTACGAACTAACTTAAATCGTAGAAATTTGTTTAAGGCGCTCAACATGTATGTTTGCTCTGCACTTAGCTACTCTTTTAGAATTGTAAAATGGCGCAGGATGTACATTCAAAACCTGCAAAGAAAAATAAGAATACTCCTAACATAAATATAAAAACACCACCCTTGGAGTGCTATTGAACGTACAATGCTTCCAAGACATCAAGAAGGAAGAGGATTGATGGATATTGGTAAGCAGCTCGACCAACAAATAATAAAGTTACGTTAATATTTCCACAGGTTAGCGGACTCTTCCACACTATATCGAGCAACATACGAGGCAGACGATTCAACGCCACTACAGCTGAGGGAACAGGATATTGCTTCTCATCACGAAACAGACCAAGAGAACTTACAAACCTGGCTATAAAAACCACTTCATAAATAGCGCCCAAATGAGGTCAATAAGGACAATATCGGTAACTAAGCGTCGAACTAATGGTTGATTTCAGGAAAAATATTTCTGGAAACGGAGGGCTTCTTGTTACCTATCCAAGAACAGCTTATTCCAACGAGAAACTATCGAAAGTTTATCATCAGAGATCCCTCAATAGAAAATAATCAATGGCTGTCAAACATCAGAAACAAGCAAGCACATAACTGGAGGATGCCAAGCGTTTGCTGCAACCGCGTATAAGGAAAGACACGACACAGTCGCTAAGATACTCCACCAAGAGTTAGCAGATTAGTTAAACCCATTATGGGTAGAAAAAGTGCCTTATTACAAATACAATTCGCAGCGTATTGTTGACAACAACCAGTTCAAGTGACATTGGGACCGAACGGTTCTGACGGATCAGACTTTAAACTAACAGATAAAATTTCTAGACGAATTACATTAGTCGACATTGCTGTACCTAGTAAAAGCCTAAGGCCAAAATACAATGAGATAATCGCCAAATACAGAGGTGCAAATCCGAAAACAACGGACGATGAATAGCGTCCAAACAATTCCCATAATTTTATCAACAACTGGAGTGATACCAAAGAACCTCCTGCAGAACATCAAGGGACTGGGCCTTAGTGAGCATCTCAATAAGCCCACTCAAAAAGCAGTTCTCCTTGCAACAGCGCGAACCGTCCGAAAGTTCGTAGGAAATACAGCAGACCACGTCACCTAGGACCTGTTAACATGGAAAGGGTTCCCACAGAGCTTCATACTTTTGGTATATTTGTATACCTGGTATGAGTGCAAAGCTGTTTGGCTTGAAATCAGGTAAAGTTCCTCTTATATTTCCTCGTCAAACTGTGGTACCCTATCAGAAAACAGCCAATTCTCTATCCAAACACTTTATAAAAGTAGCTTTTCAATCTAAAAACAATCTATCCAATATCCTCTACAGTATAATATATAAGTTCAAATGCTCGGAGTGTGGATAGCTTGTACATGCGACAAAGTGGCAGAAGCTTTAAAATACCATAATAAATAATTTTTGACAAAAAATAACGATATTAAATGAATGACATGAACATAACAAATAGACTAAGTTTTCCAGTGTTTTAATTTACCTTGAAGTCAAGAAAATATTGATCCAAATGAGTATCGGCTTTCAACCTATTTGGTCCGGTATTTTTTAAAAACATAATTGAAAGAGGATCCGAAAAACTTTTGATAACTAGCTTTATGTACAAAAACGATTATGAACCCCGCCTACATATGGACCTTCATTAAGCCATTACAAGCTTGAAATTAGTAATTCTACTGTTGCTACTATAACTAAAATTTAATTATTAAACACGAAAATCGTATAACAGAATATTTTGGACATAATATTATCTATTTAATCGGGCTTAGCTGCCACATTAGGAATCCTTTGATGTGGGCGATATAGACAACTAACTTGTGTACAGTAACGTCTAGACATTTCATTAAAATATTTATGGAAAGATTATATATATATATATATATATATATATATATATATATATATATAACTTTCTTAATAAGATGCCGCAACAACAATCTAGAACCAACTTGCACCAAACTCTCGTCCCATTTAAAGACAAGAAGAACTATTTCAATCCTTAAGACCGCTGGAAAAGCTCTTCTTCGAGAACAAATCCGAGAAAAACGAAGAATTCTATCAAGGACTGAAACAGAACTTTACAATCTCCATTTAGCTTTAACCCACAAAATCCATCATCTTCTGTGGAATGACATAGAAAACTATCCTGTTGGAGAACAGAATTAGACATCCAGCTTAAGGCAAAAAAACAACAGAAGAAATCTGAGGCACTACAACAACGCAATACTGTCCATACACAGCAAACACTGGACTGCAACAAAGTTGTCCATAACATCTCCAACTACCAATTAACAGAATCCGAGAAATTAGTTCTGTCTAAAGGTTTAAATTTTGCCGTAACGCCAAAAACAGTCCCCTTAGAAGAGATAATTTCGAATATAGAAGCTGCTCTAGAAAACATCCCTGAAGAAAATGCCGAACAATCCAGGCAAGACATAACGCAAATTTTGAAATCAAGCCGGTCTCCTAACTCAAACTAAACGAGAGCTGAACATCAAGCCCTCTCATCCTTAAAAAAGAATAAGGAAATAACAATATTACCAGCAGATAAGGGAAATGTCACGGTTGTAATGAACACCAACGAATACATGCAAAAAATGTCAGAAATCCTCAAAGACGCCTCTTACAAACAAACCAACAGAGATCCAACGACGTACCCTGAAAAAACTACGAAAGCCACGATTAAAGCCTCAAAACTAGACCCAGAAATTGAAAAATCTATAATACCAAGAGAAAAATCAAGCAGATGTCCAAAACTGTATGGCTTACCAAAAATACACAAAACAAATGCACCACTTAGACCAATAGTGAGCGCCATGGGATCTCCTACACAAAAACTGGAAAAATATCTAGGAAGTATCATGCAACCAAGCGTCGAACTGGCTGATTCCTTCGTGAAAAACTCCGAGCATCTGACTAAAATGATCAAAAACATTCACCTCGAAGAAAATGACATAAAATCGCTATATCCAAGCATACCACTGGATGAGACTTTGGACAAAATAGCCATAAACGAAGATTTTCTAGCCTATATAATTGAACTTGCAGAACACTGCCTAAAGAACACATACTTCATGTTCAATAACCAAATATACAAACAAACAGATGGCGCACCTATGGGGTCCTCGCTTTCACCAGTCATAGCCAACCTTTTCATGATATATTTTGAACAAGAGGCACTGCAAGAGGCACCTTTAAAACCGAAATTTTGGAAACGCTATGTTGATGATATTTTTATAATATGGCCACATGGAAAAGAACACCTGGAAGATTTCCTCATATACCTGAACAATATCCACCACAGAATCCAATTCACGCTAGAAATCGAACAAGAAAAGAAACTTCCTTTTTTGGATCTGCTATTAACTAGGAAACTCAACAACAATCTGGGCTTTAGCGTATATCGGAAACCCACACATACTGACCGATATCTCAATGCAGCGTCACATCATCATCCCTCTCAAAAGCAGGCAGTAGTCAACACATTAGTATCAAGGTCTCTCGGCCTAACAGAACTTGACTCAAAACAAGACGAAATAAGATACATTTCAACAGCTCTAGAACGGAATGGTTTCTCACAAGCAGATATAAGGAAAGCCATAAAAATACAAGAGAAGACTACAATAAAGACCAAAGACCAAGATCAAACAAGGAACAAAGCCATAATACCATACATAAATGGAATAACAGACAGAATCGGAAGAATCTTAAGAAAACACACCATACAGCCCATATTTAAACCACAAAAAACAATAGCCAACATCCTGGGAAATTCTACAGACAAGACCAACCTTGAAAATCATGGCGTTTACAGCATTCCATGTGCAGATTGCCATCAAACTTATATAGGACAAACAAACAGGCGCATATCAGCGAGAATCCAAGAACATAAAAATAGCCTCAAAAACAAACAGACAACCTCAGCCCTATTCAACATCACCAAACAACCGGACATACCATCGACTTCAAAAAAACAAAAGAAATAGCACCAGTACAGAACTACAAGGTACGCGTCATAAGAGAGGACCTAGAAATCGAAAAAGTGGGACAGCTAAATAAACGAGACGATGCTATAAATTTTTCATCTACATGGAAAACATTAATAAAAAATCAAGAAAGAAAACAACAAAAATCAACTAGTACAAAAAAATATATATCGCACTCGGGAGTGGGGAGGAGCCTGCGAAGCCGCTCATCCAATCAGGCAGCGAGCCAGCTAAACAAAACTCCAAATTCATCAGCGGCCACCATCAGTTCTCAGCGAGTAACGAGACGAGCCGCACTTGAAAATGCCAAATGAGATTTTGGCGAAACGTCGTGAAAACGATTTTTTGAACGAACGGATTGCAACCCGAAATAACCAAAGTAGGTGCTTTCTATTTGAAAGAATTGACCTTTGACGATTTTTTAAATATAATTTTTATTCTTCTTTTTTGACCACTCTGTACTAATAATTTTCAAAATATCATCAAAAGACTATTAAAGTCGATCTTCGTCTACAAGAAAACTAACCCAAATTAAATAATTAAGACTTTCTTATAGGAAAAAATCTATATATATTAAGGTGCGTATCAATATGGCGAGTCGAGCTCGAGTCGAGCTTCCAACGAACTGATCTTTGTCGGTTCGAACCCTCTTTCGCCGCCTGGCGGCAAAAGAGATTATTGCATCTGGACGTTGTAAACCAACAAAGGGTAAAGAAAAAAATATTTAAGTTTTGACTATTTTCTTTATATTCCGAAATGAAATGTAGTTAATTTTTTCTTATTTTCCAAATATTTAATAATGAATCCCGAAATCAGCTTATATGGGGTTCAACATAACTGTGGTGCCGGGACATTAGAAATAAATCTAATTTTTTAAGTGATTTTATTTACATATTATCTCCTATATTTATAAATAAAAAAGGTACCTTTTTGTTGTACTTTTACAAGATATATTAATAAATCTTGGAAATCAGTCTTTACATGAGTTTGTGTTTTCCCGTTCACTGGCCATTATTACAATACCTCATGCTGTCAAATTGGCTGAAATTTTTTATTGTCATATTTTCCTTATATCATTATATTCCGAAATAAATAAGAGGTAGTTTTTCCTATTATCGAAATATTACTTAAGTAATCTCGAAATTAGCTTATACGTAGGTCGTCAGTAATCTGTTCACGGTTCAATATGGCGGTTTCAGGTTGCTAAAAAAGAACCTACTTTTTTCAGGAGTGTTATTTTCTAATTATCTTTAATGTTTCAAAGTAAAAAACGAAATTTAACCGGTTTATTTACTAGTTTGTTTGGCGATGATTGTCGCGGCGAGTGTGGCTGCATCGATGCGAACTTCAATTAAGTTTTTCTTTAATAACATAGTTAATGCCGTTTCACCAGTCCTCGCTGATAATTTTTTTTAATGTATGTAAGAAATTAACGTATTCCTTATAGTTTACATTTTGGGTTATCCCGACTTACGAATTAGTTGTGCCCATATAAATTTAATGGATTTTAATTAATGTGTTCGAAGCACAACATTTCCAAGTTCTTCAGCCCATTTGTCTATCACATGTTTCTTAAATTGTCTTTCTTTCTAATTTGCAATTTTTACAAGTTCCTTCTTTAGTAAACCGTTCATAAAGGAAATATATTTTTTTAATAACCAATTTGTAATATCGCTTTTTCAACTATGTTATTGGCAACTTTTCCACCAGTCTAGTGGCGTTATCCAAATCTACAACTGACCTCTCCTGAATCAATTGTATCATTTGATAAAAATATCTTTGAAAGATATCCGGCGTCATTTATTCACGTTAATTTTTGGTAGATTTCGATTCAAACTGCTGCAAAACTCCCATAAATTTCCTCCAATATGAGTTGTAATGAGTTGGTGGCCCTGAGCGGTTTTAAATCTGTCGATAACCTTTCTAAGAATGCTTCTCGAAAAATTGCTGTATTCTTATCTTCATACATTTCTTGTACTGTGTCCTGTACTGAGACAAATTACATCCACATGCCTTCCCTGTGGTATTTTCTAATTTCCCGCAAATACCGTTTTCTCTAAAAGTATTTTCTCTGTATCACCTCTATTTTAGTATGTTTTTGAAGCATTCTTATAATTTTTTCTTCTAGGGTACGGTTCAGGCTAGCACACAGTTCCACTTTTCCTTTCCTTACTTCACCTATAAGTTGTAGATTCGCTAAGTTTTGGAGTAAAAGTAGAAATTTTCAATAGCTAGCATTGAGAGTTGTAAGATAATAACATAGCAAGGCCTTACATTTATACACATCTGAAGTATACTTAAAAATGTCATTACTGTTAATTCCCCAATTGAGATGTATACTTCTAAATCTAATTATCTTTTAAGTATACAACTCTTTCCTCAAATATATACTTCAGACACATACAATATCTACCCCTTGCGTTATCCAGTCATTTCCAAAAGAAAAATATATTATCAGCGGCCCATTTCCATATGGCCGACGCACTCGAAATTTTCTTCTCGCTGGTCTGTGCGAATTTTCTGACGCAATTTCATTTCACACATTTACTTCTTTTCTTCTCTAAAATTTTTGTCCATAACTCACAAATTTTGGAATTATTTTCAGGTCCTCTATTTTCTTCCGATCACTCCATATTCACTTATGAACAACTTTTAATCAATTAATGCCAAGTGATAAATAAATTTCATTTCATTAACAAAAAAATAAGAAAATATCGTGTCTTTAGTTTCACTGCAAAGTAAATTTTTTCGAAAAAACGTGTCATAAACCCGTCTCACTAGATTAAAAAAACCCTTTGAGTTCGCACCAAAAAACCGACAGAAAATGGATCGCTGCGAGTCTCGGTCGAGCTACTCGAAAACAATAGAACTATAAAAAAATTGACTTCTTGTGACCCAACTGCATTTATTACCTCATTTCAAATTTGCCGACGATGGCCCTCGATAACAATAGAAATCGGCAAAATTTCAAAAGAGTCTCGTTGGAAGCTCGAGGCATACTCGACTCGAGCTCGACTCGCCATATTTATACGCACCTTTAGAAGTATCTCTAGAATTTTACGTCGATTCTTTTAAAATAAGCAAGTGATATCTACTTTCAGTATAACTGGAAGTACCGCCATCTTGAAAATATTTTAGCCGACTGTTCCCATGCACATTAGTACACTTTGAAATTTTAAGATTCTTCGTAATTATAGTTTTCCCATAATCGATTGATAAATTTCCCAGAGAGTCACCCTATATAAAAAATTCTGAACAAAAAAAATAAAAAAAAAACAATAATTTCTTGAAGTGACTCAATAATATGCAATTACAATCTAGATATCTTAATTTTCACAATTTTTTTAAGATATATGTATAATATAGTTCCCTTCCATAATTGACCATCTTTATACCGTTTCCATTAGCAATTACTTAACGAAACAACCGTTTTCTTTACCCAATTTAGGATTTATTTATTCTCCAAACAAACTAATGCCGATCCGTATCAGGGAAAGATCTAATATTTCCGCCGCGGTAATCTTTAAACACAAGATTCAATAAAGGCACGATTTTGTTTATTCCGCACAAGTCTTGCAATCAATTTTGAATTTAAAACAGAGTTTCTACCGACGTAAGCTCCATACGGGATAGAATCAAATATATCCGAATCTACATATACAGTACATTTGAATCATTTTGTTTCGGGATTCCGGGCTGATGTGATGACATGGCGTGCATTCGTCAGCGAATATTTCTCCTTATAAAGCTCTTTGGTATCTATTTTGTGTTCGATTCTACTTAAAGAACTTAATACGATATAAAAAGATAATAAATTAAAAATTTTTAATTGTTATTCGTAATTAAAAAAAGAATAAAAACTAAAACCTGAAAAAAATGGTTAAATAGCTAAAAGGTCACGGATTCTATCGAGTATCTAAAACTAATTCAATATGAATTTTGACAAAATCTAACCTAATTTTCATGTTTCAAATAATTAAGATGTATATAACAATAAATCATATTTTATATCCTAATTATAACAAACTTGCTATATTATACAAGATGTCCAAAAATTAAAACTAATCAAGTAAGGACTTTAAGTGGCTGTAACTTGATTAATTTCAATAGAACGCTATACAGGGTGAGTCAACGATTGGATGAAGTAGGTTTGTGCCTTTTCGGTGAAAGTAACAAAGAAACTATATTTATTGTTTGATACAGTTTATTTTTACGCAGATTTTAAAAATATTTAGGACTCTACAGGGTGAGCCAAAAAACTAGGACAGCATAAAGTTGTATTTTTTTAAATAGAACACCCTATATACGAATCGTATTTTCGATTTAGCTTATAATTTTAAATCTTTTTTATTAAGGGTTTACTATAACAAAACTTTATAGTTTCTGAGATAATTAAGTTTAAAGAAAAAAAGTCACATTTTCAAGCATCAATTCAATCCTAAATAACGTTTTCAATTTTATGACAAATATATTCAAATTTGGAATTTAGCAAGGCCAAGGACAAGTTAACATAATTTTTACCTAATATTTGCAATAAAAGCTACAGGGTGTTGAACACATCGGCTCAAATTTGAACAAGTTTAAATGAATAAATATCTTTTTTTTTAATGGTACACCCTGTATATTTTCATGTTATTTAATAGAATAATAAAAACCCTAAAAGTTTTGTTCAATATATCCTATACCTATTTATAATTGTTTTGAGATATTTCAGTTTTTCTTATTTTCCATACTTTTTTACAGAAATAGTCTTCATTATCATAGTAGTCATGGCAAAAACAATGTAAAAGAACACTTTTCTGTGTGTCAAATTTATAACCGCAATCGCTTCTTTCGGTTTTTATGTAATGTAGTTTGGTTTTTTTTGCATTCATCTTATATTGTAAAATGAATTTTCCAAAGAATGAGTTAATAGATATGATTTATACAATAGGAGAAGCTCAAAAAAATTGCCTTCTTGCTCAAAGAACTTACAAAATGAAGTATCCTGATCGACGCCAGCCTAATACCCATACTTTCCAAAACTTAATGCAAAGATTTGATTCTTCTGGTACTGTTGATTATCCAAAACGTAAAGTGGTCAACAAACCAGTAACTAATGAAGAAAAAGAACTACAAGTATTGTTAAATGTTCAGGAAAATCCTTATATTGGTAGCCGTCAGTTAGCAGCATTATGTGAAACATCACAATCCACCGCTAATCGTACTACCAAGAAATATAGGTATCATCCATATCACATGGAATTACACCAAAAATTGCACGGACAGGATTTTGAAAGTCGTGTAAACTTTTGTCGTACAATAGATGCGGAGATTCAATTAAATCCAAATTTATTATGCAAGGTAATGTTTAGTGATGAAGCCACTTTTAGAAGTAACGGTGCCGTAAATAGACGCAACATGCATTATTATGCCACAGAAAACCCATTTTGGATTAGAGAGGTGCAACATCAAAACCACTGGTCATTAAATGTTTGGTGTGGTATTCATCATAATCGAATTATTGGACCCCACTTTTTTAATGAACCACTAAATGGCCATAGTTACCTGAACTTTCTACAAGAAGAACTACCCCAACTGCTTCAAGGTCTCGATAGGGATGAGCTCGATAGTATGTGGTTCCAGCACGATGGTGCGCCTCCGCATTACCATCGTGAAGTTCGTGCGTTTTTGGACCAACGATATCCGCAAAAATGGATTGGACGTGAGGGTTTCATTGAGTGGCCATCAAGGTCTTGCGACATCACCCCATTAGATTTCTTCCTATGGTGTTATATTAAAAATAAGGTGTATGTTAATCCACCAACAACAGTGGAAGATATGCGAAACAGGATTAGGGATACCTGTAGAACAATAACGCCACTAATTTTGTCCAGGGTCCGAGAAAATCGGCAAAAAAGACTAAATTTGTGCATTGCACAAGAGGGTCGTTTATTCGAACACTTATTAAAAAGAAATAATTAATCTCAGTATTTAATAGGTAATTTTTTTGTTTCAATTTAGTATAAAAGTAAATATGTATTTGCCTTGTCGTTATTGTTGTGTTAATTTTTTCACATTATGTTTAATTAAACTATTGCCGTTGTAATATAACGAATAATGTATTTCATCATATTTAACCACATTCTGTTTGTTTCTGTAGTTTCTTTTTATTATTTTACATGGCTACTATGATAATGAAGATTATTTCTGTAAAAAAAGTATGGAAAATAAGAAAAACTGAAATATCTCAAAAACTATTATAAATAGGTATAGGATATATTGAACAAAACTTTTAGGGTTTTTATTACTCTATTAAATAACATGAAAATATACAGGGTGTACCATTAAAAAAAAGATATTTATTCATTTAAACTTGTTCAAATTTGAGCCGATGTGTTCAACACCCTGTAACTTTTATTGCAAATGTTAGGTAAAAATTATGTTAACTTGTCCTTGGCCTTGCTAAATTCCAAATTTGAATATATTTGTCACAAAATTGAAAACGTTATTTAGGATTGAATTGATGCTTGAAAATGTGACTTTTTTTCTTTAAACTTAATTATCTCAGAAACTATAAAGTTTTGTTATAGTAAACCCTTAATAAAAAAGATTTAAAATTATAAGTTAAATCGAAAATACGATTCGTATATAGGGTGTTCTATTTAAAAAAATACAACTTTATGCTGTCCTAGTTTTTTGGCTCACCCTGTAAAGTCCTAAATATTTTTAAAATCTGCGTAAAAATAAACTGTATCAAACAATAAATATAGTTTCTTTGTTAATTTCACCGAAAAGGCACAAACCTACTTCATCCAATCGTTGACTCACCCTGTACTTTTAAACTTATAAAGTTAGAACATCTATTCAAAGAACACAAAATGGTGTAGAAAACGATTATTTGGCGTATTCTGTGAAAACGCGAAGACTTAGCTATAGAAGAAGCAAGATCGTTTCGCAAAGTTCGGATTGGCAGCTGAGTCATACAGAGAATAAAAACTCTTGCTGGAGATCAAATTTTTTGAATGCTTGAGAGAAGCTCCTGGAATGAGATGTGCCAAGGATCATATAATGTAATAAAATAAAAGCCTATTTTCTTGAAGAGGAAAGAACTGCAAATCGTGGTGGTATTGTTGTCACCGGCGAGACCATCTTCATAGGATTGGCGACGCAAGTCGCCCGGAATGCAGATAGAGCCTGGAGGAGGAGAAATTGTTAACCATATTCTCAAAGAATGCCAGGCATTTAACAGACTGAAGCAAAGATATTTCGACGATACAATAATATCACCCGAAGCAGTTAGGCAAGGTCAGGTAATGAGGCTACTTAGGATTAATGTCACTCAATAGGAATTTAAAAGGAACATTTTTTAATAAGTTAATATATATATATATATATATATATATATATATATATATATATATATATATATATAAATAAATAAATAAGTTTTTGTCCGTGTAATTTAAAATAAAATAGAATCAAATATTGGCGAAGCGGACGTGAAAAATTTGTCAATCTACATGATTCTCGTGTTAAAAAGTGCGGAGCACTCCAAAATATGGAAAAAGTCCGGATCCGCCAGATGGCGACAGCGCTGTTTCGTCCTAATATGGGACTCGTCAGGCCACCGCATTCGGTACAAACCATCCCCTCGCCTTTGCATCCTATGTAGCTGAGTTTAAATAAAAAAACAGCAAACAAGACGACAAAGGCGACATCTCGATGATCCACTTGATAACACAAGAACCACACAGATTAACAAAGTTTGTAAATAACCGTCATATGGTGGCGCGAAGGTGGATTAAAACAGAAATATGTAAAATCGAGTACATGAAACGCGCTGCCCAAAGGATAGGGGTCGCATTTTTCGGTACTGGCAAGCAAGCCTACTGCTCATTTCAGCAGCCAAAGCCACGTGTCGCACCAAACGATCCCACCATGAGAGCAACGTTCAGCGTGTTTCAAAGCCAAACAAGTAAATAAATAAATAGATAAGTTTTTGTCCGTGTAATCACTATCACTACATAGTATAAAACAAAGTCGCTTTCTCTGTCCCTATATCCCTTTGTATGCTTAAATCTTTAAAACTACGCACCGAATTTTGATGCGGTTTTTTTCAATAGATAGAGTGATTCAAGAGGAAGGTTTGTATGTATAATAATATCCATTAAATAGTGGAGAAATACTGTTATTTTTGAGGTTTCTAATGTGATGTCGTTAATTATCATATTTTTTTCCGCTTACATTGCAAACGCAGGCTGAACCCTACGAGATTTATCAAAATAATGTACTAATTATTTGTACACATTGAAAAGGTCTACAGAAAACTCCGCGATGGTATATGTCTATCTCTCATGGATATCCCACAATAACATTTTTTTGTCATTTACTTTTTACGACAAATAATGGCAAATTTTGAAGCGATTTTAACCAATACAGCATTAATCCTTATCCAATTAAATAGCTTAAATACATTGTTGATTTAATATAGATCTATATGGTCCTTTACAGCACAAGATTTAAATGAATATTTTCGAAGATATTACAGATTTAAAATTGCGGGAAGTAGCGCTTGCGGCGGTACTGGCCGACCGGGGCGGCGGCAGCGTGCCTATAAATAGCGCGTCGGAGGCCGATGTAATAATTGTTGTAAAAATAAAATAAATAGTCACAGTTTTTCTGTAGTGTATTTAGTATCAGCATTGCACCCGTGCGAAGCCGGGGCGGGTCGCTAGTTTGAAATAAAATAGAATCAAATATTGGCGAAGCGGACGTGAAAAATTTGTCAATCTACATGATTCTCGTGTTAAAAAGTGCAGAGCACTCCAAAATATGGAAAAACTCCGGGTCTTTTGTCGTCTTGTTTGCTGTTTTTTGACTTTAAACTCAGCTTTACAGGATGCAAAGGCGAGGTGATGGTTTGTACCGAATGCGGTGGCCTTACGAGTCCCATATTAGGACGAAACAGCGCTGTCGCCATCTGGCGGATCCGGACTTTTTCCATATTTTGGAGTGCTCCGCACTTTTTAACACGAGAATCATGTAGATTGACAAATTTTTCACGTCCGCTTCGCCAATATTTTATTTTTATATATATATATATATATATATATATATATATATATATATGCAAACTTCTCTCCATCATATCCTTTCTGTGTTAGAGGTTGCACAGTTAGAATAAATTGTTATAAAACACAATTCCTCCTATTCCACCACCATCGAGATGATGGCCTACCTGTACCACCATATCGAGAAGAAAGTCAAAGCTTACCCTCCCCGCTACAATGATACTAGAGAGGTACTTGTTTCGTCTCTTCCTAGACTCATCAGGATACCGACATGCACCTGGTTGTGCAAAGGACAGATCGGAAGAAAGTATGCAACACTTTTTTCAGTTAAATCGAGTTTGTCAAATCCTTTCGATAAAGAAAATTTTAAGCTGCCACCCTCTTCCACTTGGTTTCTGTAAAGATTGCTGAATAGTGCAGTTAATAGTGTGCTTCTTTTTATTATAAATGGGCGAAAAAGTTTGAGAAAGTCATTTCCTAATACCCCGTATTTTTAATGAATAAAATTTAGGTGCTCGTAAATTCGAAGTTACCTAAATGGCAATAAATGCTCCCGCAGGTTCATAAATAAAGTTATTTATAGAGTGTAAACACCGTATCGACAAACCGTAAAAAGCTTTTGCTTTTTACTTCGAAAGCTTCAGAATATTCGCGATAACTTTGAGCATGAGTGACATTTTAAAGGCTTGTAGCGAAGGTTTTTGTATGCATTTTTATATCGCTTTCCCGTAAATTTACCGCGCAATAACTTCTAAAATATGTTCGAAAAATATGCCTCTATACAAGGCGTAGAATCTTTATTTATGCAGGCATTAAAAAAGTAATAATATTTCTGTATAATGGTGGGATTTTTTAGGTTCTGTTAAAATTTAATGAGATGCATCCTTTGTGCTGTCCAAGCAGCGTGAATTTTTTGTATAATTTCCTTTAGATCTATTTTTGGATTATTTCAAATATTTTAGGCACCTGGAAAAATCGGGCTTACAGCAGCAATTATAATGTAAAGGAATAAAAGTTTTTTGTGATTTTTAATTATTTTAACATTTATTAAATCTAAGTAAAATACTACTAAATTGAAGAATTTACTTGAATCCCTCTGTATAAAGATTTGGACCGTTGAAATGTATATCTTATGTCTGGCCAAAAATAGTCACATATCAGGAAAATATAAATCCATTAACATAATTAAACTTAAGCTTAGTTTTATTACTTTTGGAGTAGTTAATTTTTCTGAAAAAAACAACATAAACTTTGTGAATTTATGGGACACAAAATCTAAACGATACGAAGTTTTTAATATAAATCTGTCAAAGTAACTTAATAGTCTTAAAAGCCACATCGTTAAAGAGCCAAGGTTAAGTGCTAAAATGATAACCACATGTGGCGACCGTGATAGAGCTTTCTTTTACTTAAACTGAGCAAATTTTCCCATCATAAGAAAACAAAAGAATATTTAAATAAAATCACTAAAATGCAATATCAGTATTTGTTATTATGTACAAAGTTTGCGTCTGTTTCCCATTTTTCCCCAATTAACGAAAATAAGAATAAAAAAATGTGAAAATGGTTAAAAACTATGGGGTTTTTTTCTATGGGTTCTTTCACGATCTTTTAGTATAATTGTAGAAAAGTTACCGATCACATTTGTATGAAATAATTATTAGTTTTGAGCTCTGGTCAGTTTTAATGTTAAATTAAATTAAATTCGACGTATGGATGACTTATGCCATCTATGAACCTGTTGTTATCAAGTGGATCACCGAGATGTCGCCTTTGTCGTCTTGTTTCGCCAATATTTTATTCTATATTATATATATGTATATATATATATATATATATATATATATATATATATATATATATATATATATATATGTATGTATATATATATATATATATATATATATATATATATATATATATGTATTAATTTTCTTGAACCGTTAATATTGTTGAAAGGTGAAATTAAAGGTCTTTTCAATACCAACAACTTTCATTTGGACAAGTTTTCTCTAAATGTAACCGGAAAATTCTACGGACAAAAAATAGAATTTTCCAACTTTGCATGTTGTTTATAAAAAAACAGGGCTGATCTAGCCGTACTTTTTTACGTATTTATCATCTACTGGGTGGCCTCTACGACCGGAAACTTTCAGATATCTGCAATAAATTTTTTCACCTTCTTTCGTAGGAAGACTGGACTATAACTATATTTTATTTCCTTCCACAACCGCTGGCCGTATAATATTAAAAAATTAAACCCTGAAATACCAACAATTTTTCTTTATCGAATTATTTTGCCAACCTATTTAAAAATATTTTTAATCCACCTCTATATTTAAAACGAACAGGTCCAATTTATTTCGACATCAAAAATTTAAAATAACTGATCATCTATGGTAGTTAACCTGTGACTGTGATCGATTCCCCGATATATAAAGCCCTTAAATTTCCAACGGGTATTTTAGGTTAAATGAAGCCAATCATTTGATACATTTGGTAAAAATATTTATTTTCAACAAGCTTTAATTTAAATCTTTTTCAGTGATGTTTTTTCATACGTACATTATTGAAAATGCCTTAATTGGTTTTTAATGCGGAAAACATGTGCGATACATCTCCCATTTAATAAATTTTTAATTAATTTCCAACTGTAAAATTTAAAATCGAATTTTTCTTAAAAAAAACCTGCGTTTCTTTCGGCACTGTGGCTTTTTTTTTGAAAAATCGTTTCCAACCCCATATTAATTCAATTGTAAGGTTGTAATGATCCCTAAGAATGCAATCTAAATAATATGATTATCATTTACAATTATCCAAAGTTTTAATCCAGTCAAAATAGACAACTAACTTCGCAAAAATTCGAAAATATGGATGTATTATTTTGTATGACTTCCACACTAAAATACGTATAAACTGTATGATTCTGAATGAATGTACACTCAGTCCCTAATTCCGTTAACCTATATAATTATCTTACAGACACAAGTGAAGGACTTCAAAGACTGATAGAAAGGGTAGATGAGATCTGTGAGGAATACAATATGCGATTGAATATAAGCCAAAGAAAGGTTATGATAATAAGCAAAAACGTATCCCAAAATGTACAATTTCGCGTCAGAGGTTCTTTAATTGAAACAGTATCATCCATCAAATATCTTGGGCGCAGATCTACATGATAAGTGGGAGCAAATAAAAGAAATAAAAATACGTACCGAGAAAGCCAGAGCCTATGTCAATCGCATGAAAACACTATTATGTAATATGAAACTTAATCTACAACTAAGAACTCGTTTACTAAAATGCTACATATTCTCTATACTGCTGTACGGTGTAGAATCTTGGATAGTGAGGGAGCCTGCATGTAAACGGCTTGAGGCTTTTGAAATGTGGTGTTACCAACTTATGATGAGAATATCTTAGACACATCACGTAACCAACGAAACTGTTCCGTAGCGCATGCGAAAGGAGAGAGAGATCATAAAGACCATTAAAGAAAGCAAGTTAGCATACTTTGGACATATAGTGCGTAACCAAAAATACGAACTGCTACAGTTGGTTATGCAAGGCAAGATGAATGGTAAGAGAGGCCCCGGAAGACGACGAATTTCATGGCTACATAATTTGCGATAATGGACCGGAAAGACTACTGAACTATTTAGAGTCACTGTCAATAAGGTAATATGGGCCAGAATGATCGCCAACGTCCACTGAGGATAGGGCACGGCAAGAAGAAGAAGAATATAACCTTGAGCATGATTTTCTTCCCCGGTTTTTTAGATTTTACGGAAAATCTAAGGGATCTAGAGGAAAATGTTCCACAGACGAATTGTATGTCTGCAATTTTCGGGGGTGGGGGTGGGGGGTGGGGTTTCGAGAAGATTTAACATGTGCTCAATATTAGTTTTTCGATGAGCTACTCCAAAAAAAATGAAGAATGAAATCTCTACGTTATTTAGAAGCGGAGATATTGCTAATTTTTCAAGCGCGCGCCGATTTGAAGACGCGCTTTCACTTTGTACTCGGTGAGATTCGGTTACCCCCTCCAACTTACCTTATCTTGCGTCCAGCACGTACCATCTGTTTAGCGATCTCTTGAAGGGTTGATTGTGTAGAAATTAACCTCAATTGAATGATTTCATATACTTTAGGCCCTTATTAATGAACTGTAAAACATTCAGCTCTTAATATAAATAAACAAACGCTCTGTGATTTTTTGAAAAAAAAATTGCTACCTCGGCTCCTATTGGTCGTAGAGACTTTTTTTTAAATCCGTGTGTTTTTACCAGCTTTCCAATGATATGCTTCATTAACAAATCGGACAAAAAATGCGATTGTTAATTAATTTATTTATAAGCGAAAAACTACCCATATCTTCGTGACGATTTTGCATAAACAAAATATAAAAAATATCCACTTTTTTTACTACATGATGGCTTAAGAATTTACGAAGAAAATGAGCACTGACAGAACTCTGTAGCAGTTTCCTAGACGACAATACAACCAATCAAAAATAGTCACTTTTTTCGTTTTTCTAATAAACAATTGCAATTTTACAAAAACTATTGGACCGACCGCGCCCACCTTCCGCATACTTTTTAAGCACTTTAAAGTTCACATTCTGGTAAAAGTTGAAAACAATTCAATAAATATTAAGAGAGTTATTAACAATTGAAAAATAAGCCATTTTTAATGTTTAATTTGCCATAACTTTTTTGTTTATAGACCGATTTGGAGAAGCAAAAACTCATTTTGAAGATATTTTCAAGAGGGACAATTCGTCTCTGGAACATTTTTCTCTAAATCTCTTAGATTTTCTGTAAAATTTAAAAAACTGAAGAAAAATCATTTTTCGACCTATTTGTTAAAAAAAAACAATATTGCAACCAAAATATGTTGAGACACGAGATGATACGTCATTTCTACTACCTTTCCCTATCCATTTCTGCACTCAGATCCAGGCGCGGATCCAAGGGGGGGGGCGGTGAGGGCGATCGCCCCCCCCCCCCCAAGAGCTTTGAGTTCGGGAAAATATACCCGATTTTACCTCTTATACTATAGTTAATTCAAGGACTAGGGAGAGTAATAAATTATTTTTTACCTTTTTTCCATCGCAAACTACCTGTGTTCTTTAGTTCGGTGTCTTTGGCAAAATCTGTTATATATATATATATATATATATATATATATATATATATATATATATATATATATATATATATATATATATATATATATATATATATTTCCTAGGAATGGGTTAGAAATTTTATTATCAAAAATACCGGTCTATAATAATGGACTATTTGGGTTGGATAACAATAGACGTTTGAAAGTGTTAAAAAGGATTTTAATCCTTTTCATAGGCGTTGGAAAGAGGTTTATTTTATCACTAAATATTTATGGCATAGAATATTATTTCGGTAATAAATTTAAAATAAAAAGTTTTTCTATTATTATTTTATTTCTTATGATTTCTTAATAATTCACATATAGTACAAAATACAGATAATTTTGACCTATTTAACACAAATCACAACTGTATTTTTATTATTTTTAATTTTGGCATAAAAACCGTTTTAGGCACATTCAGACTAAAACGTAGCCCTATTCTTTCAAAAAATTCGAAGTTACAATTTAAATACTTACAAAATACTCATTGCCAAAAAGAAAAGAAATTAAACATATATAGAAAAATAAATTCGTCCATATAATATTAAAATTTTTTTGGGGGGCTCTCAGTCATTTTATTATTAATTATAAACATTTTTAGGAAATTTGACGTTTCGGTTTATTTATTTCTTAAATTAAACACTAAAAAGGGATTCAAATGTAATTAATTTTTATATGTTACAGTTAAAATTAGATCTACTTATTTTTATTTCTATTGCACTGGCATCTCAATTTAATTTCCTTTTTCATATGAAATATCCGATAGGCTTAAAAAATTAAAATAAACGTGTTAATTCTACACGCTTAAGAAAAAGACACAAATATAATAATAAAATAATAAAGAAATTGGAATTAAACATATGTAAAATTAAAGAATGGGACACACTAAAATAAAAATATATTAAAAAAATATATAAACAACATTAAACAATAAAATGCAACAAAAACAAATTGTATTTACACTGGTAAATATTACGTATCTAATTCGTAATCAAATTCAGTGAAGCTATCGTCGCTTAATTAATTGAGTTTCCACATTTTGTTTTATTCTTTTATTATATCGATTTTTCCCAATTTTCCGCAGTAACTTTGTTCAAAAAAATCTTTCAAAAGTTCAGTTAAATTACTAATTTTGTAGATTGTATTATTTCTAGCAACTCTGCCTTTTACTTGAGAGAGATATTTCCTTCTCCAACGGATAGTTTCCGGACGATCTATAAGAACAGATTTCCTATCTGTTTTTTTTTTCATCAAAAATTAAGTTCTCCGAGTAATTTCTAGAGCTCAGTTCTTTTAATTTAAGGTAAATCCCGATCTTCATTGATTTTAGTAAGAATTTTGTTGACGGTTGGGATCTGCTTCTCATAATAAAATGTATGTACAACTCCTTTTATTGCAGTTTTCATCTCTTCTTCCAACGAGGTTTTTCATCTGCCTGTGATCGAATAGGGGAGTACAAAACATTCCAGTCGTTTTTTCTCCTTCAGTATTCGGTACATAGTAGATTTTCCTGTCATGTTGGAACACATCTCAACAGAGCTTTTAACATTCCTTATTATTATCTAGATATTGATATCTTAGGGCATCATAAGCATTCATCGTAATTTTTCATTGAGGAAAAATGCCTTGTATTAACGATTTTGGAATAAATATAGAAGTGGAGGCCATATTTTTTCGGTATCTTACTGATCTCAAATAATATATAAAAACAAGCACAAACAAGATAACTCACTAAGGTGTACTTTCCTCACTGACAGAAATAAAAATGAACTATCAGAAATTTTATTATTGCAGTAAATTTATAAAAGCTTATAATATTTAAATAAAATTAGATTTACGGCAGTCCTCTGTTGCCTGCGGTACTGGAGCAAGTACGTTGGGGATTTCGGTAACAGGTTTATTACTCTCCCTAGTTCTTGAATAGAGTATAGAAATGTGTATGCTTGCGATCCCCCCCCCCCCCGCTCCCAAGAGCTCTGAGTTCAGGAAAATAGAACCGATTCTGCCTTTTATATTAGGAATGTGTATGCTGCTGACACTTCCTCACCGTTGATAACTTGTTTTTCTTGCGATAGCCGCTCCCCAAGAGCTTTGAGTTCAGGAAAATAGCCCCGATTCTGCCTCTTATACTAGGAATGTGTATGTTGTTGGCATCCCCTCCTCTCCAAGAGCTTCAAATTCAGAAAAATAGGCACGACCCTGCCATTTACACTAGAAATGGGAATGTCTCCGGTCCCCCCCCCCCCCGTCGACAACTTGCTTTCGCTTGCCATAATGTACTTTTGTGATGTCACCGCCCCCCCCAAAGAGAGAGGCTGGATCCGCCCCTGCTCAGATCGCGGGCAGTATTTGTCATTCTTACCTCCCAAAAATCTCTTCGTTTCCTGGCCTATTTTCAAAGCGCACAACTTTTCTCTGAAACTTTTTTACTGAAAAACAATAGCGTTTCCTAGAACTCGAAAAAACTGTTTTTACGTCTTAATTGTTAAATAAAAAAATTTCCCCAAAAAAGAAAATGAGACATAAGATACTACATAATTGCTATTATCATTCTGAAGGTTTCTACTAACAATAAATTTCAAAATCACCTCATATGAGGCTAATTCCGCCGTCCTATAATTTTATAATAAATGTTTTAACCTTTCTCAAAGAATTGACTTAATTATATCTCTCACACCAACACACTACTAAAATTATTTTAAAAAAAATACTGCCTCTAGTAATAACACCCCACCTTCCTCAAATATTTTCCACAGAAATTTTTGTACCAGGTGATTTATTAACGGCGTTAAAAAATAACAGTGATGGATATTTTTAATTTAAAATTCAAAATCGTTTCGAAAGTGTTAAATGGATTCAACAAACGCAATATTTTAGTTTGTGGCTTTTACATTTTGATTGCAACTCAAAGATATTAGCGGAATTTTTCCTTTTTTATTACCAGGTTAGTTTGCGTGCTGTTGTATAGTTCAGGCTACTTTCCTAATTTTTTTAATTGTCTCTAAAGAAAGTCACTAAATCTTATAAAACTCTTCTTTCACAGAAGATGTAATTATTAATCACTGCGTGCTAAATTAGTGTTTTATGGTGGTTATACCTTTTCTTGGCACAATTACATCAGTACAGGATGGTATACATTTTGTTTTTTAAAAGTTCTATTTACACAAGACTCTCATCGCTTATGGACACGTTGGCAACTATTTTTGCTATTTTTGGCGAGAGCGCAAGATGAGAAATTTTCAAGTATTAAATCCAACTCATTCAATACATTTTGTTATAGTAAATAGTAGTAAAAAAAGCAAGACATGAGACGATGCAGTGTTGCCGTGATGGATGGTAAATCTAAGATACGGGTATAAGTGTTTAATCCCTCTGTTTATAATTCATTTATGGATATGAAACAGTACTATATATTTTCCATTTAAATTTAACATCTGATATATTGAGTTTATGGAAATGTAAAATATGAAAAGGAGTTTTTAAATTCGAACGGTATATATATATATATATATATATATATATATATATATATATATATATATATATATATATATATATATATATATATATATATATATATATATATATATATATATATATATATATATATAATATAAAATAGAATCAAATATTGGCGAAGTAGCCGTAAAAATTTGTCAATCTATATGATTCTCGTGTTAAAAAGTGCGGAGCACTCCAAAATATGGAAAAACTTCGGGTCCGACAGATGGCGACAGCGCTGTTTCCTCCTAATATGGGACTCGTCAGGCCACTGCATTCGGTACAAAACATAATCTCGCCATTGCATCCTATAAAGCTGAGTTTAAAAACAAAAAACAGCAAACAAGACGACAAAGGCGACATCTCGGTGGTCCACTTGATAACACAACAACCACACAGATTAACAAAGTTTGTAAAAAAACGCCATATGGTGGCGCGACGGTGAATTAAAACAGAAATATGTAAAATCGAGTACACGAAACGCGCTGCCCAAAGGATAGGGGTCGCATTTTTCGGTACTGGCAACCAAGCCTACTGCTAATTTCAGCAGCCAAAGCCACGTGTAACACCACACGATCCCACCATGAGAGCATCGTTTAGCGTGTTTCAAAGTCAAACAAGTAAATAAATAAATAGATAAGTTTTTGTCCGTGTAATTTAAAGTAAAATAGAATCAAATATTGGCGAAGCGGACGTGAAAATTTGTCAATCTACATGATTCTCGTGTTAAAAAGTGCGGAGCACCCCAAAATTTGGAAAAACTCCGGGTCCGACAGATGGCGACAGCGCTGCTTCGTCCTAATATGGGACTCGTCAGGCCACCGCATTCGGTACAAAACATCATCTCGCCTTTGCATCCTATAAAGCTGAGTTTAAAATCAAAAAACAGCAAACAAGAGGACAAAGGCGACATCTCGATGGTCCACTTGATAATACAAGAACCACACAGATTAACAAAGTTTGTAAAAGAACCGTCATATGGTGGCGCGACGGTGAATTAAAACAGAAATATGTAAAATCGAGTACACGAAACGCGCTGCCCAAAGGATAGGGGTCGCATTTTTCGGTACTGGCAACCAAGCCTACTGCTAATTTCAGCAGCCAAAGCCACGTGTAACACCACACGATCCCACCATGAGAGCATCGTTTAGCGTGTTTCAAAGTCAAACAAGTAAATAAATAAATAGATAAGTTTTTGTCCGTGTAATTTAAAGTAAAATAGAATCAAATATTGGCGAAGCGGACGTGAAAATTTGTCATCTACATGATTCTCGTGTTAAAAAGTGCGGAGCACCCCAAAATTTGGAAAAACTCCGGGTCCGACAGATGGCGACAGCGCTGCTTCGTCCTAATATGGGACTCGTCAGGCCACCGCATTCGGTACAAAACATCATCTCGCCTTTGCATCCTATAAAGCTGAGTTTAAAATCAAAAAACAGCAAACAAGAGGACAAAGGCGACATCTCGATGGTCCACTTGATAATACAAGAACCACACAGATTAACAAAGTTTGTAAAAGAACCGTCATATGGTGGCGCGACGGTGAATTAAAACAGAAATATGTAAAATCGAGTACACGAAACGCGCTGCCCAAAAAATAGGGGTCGCATTTTTCGGTACTGGCAAGCAAGCCTACCGCTCATTTTAGCAGCCAAAGCCACGTGTTGTACCAAACGATCCCACCATGAGAGCATCGTTTAGCGTGTTTCAAAGCCAAACAAGTAAATAAATAAGTAGATAAGTTTTTGTCCGTGTAATTTAAAATAAAATAGAATAAAATATTGGCGAAGCGGACCTGAAAATTTGTCATCTACATGATTCTCGTATACCGAATGCGGTGGCCTGACGAGTCGCATATTAGGACAAAACAGCGTTGTCGCCATCTGTCGGACCCGGAGTTTTTCTTATTTTTTTTCTATTTTATTTTAAATTACACAGACAAAAACTTATCTACTTATTTATATATATATATATATATATATATATATATATATATATATATATATATATATATATTTATATATATATATATATATATATATATATATTTATATATATATATATATATATATATATATATATATATATATATATATATATATATATATATAATCTTGTATTAACCGAACCCTATTTATATTAGTGAATTTTAATGAGGTTTCCGGATTAAAATCTCCATTTTATTTTAGATTCAAGTTTTTTACTGCGTTAATCTAAAAAGAAGATTCAATAAAGGCAGGATCTTATTTATTCCGTCCAAGTTCAGCAATCAGTTTTGAATTTAAAAAGGATTTATAACGTCAGCTACATACAAAATCTAATCAGACCTGGTTAAATTTACAAATAAAGGACGGTCCGAAAATTGGAGACACGAATTTAAAAAAGTAATTTTTAAAAAGGTACCTTTGAGAACGATGGTAATTTTTTGCATTAAGAAGTTTATTAAAAAATAATTTTCCTCATCGATATAGCGAAAAAATTAGTAAAATTATTTGTAGGAAGAAAATTTTAATATACCACTAATGAAGGTGTGTCAACAAGAATTTGATTCTCGAACCGCGCGCCATTTTTGACTGTTAAAAGTAGGTTTTGTGCTTATTTATCTATAAAAATTATACTCTATTCAAGGGCTAGAGAGAGTAATAATTTTAAATAATACAGGGTGATTCAAAAATCGATCACGAAACTTAAGGGGGTGATTCTACTTGACAAAATAAGGGTAGAGCTTCATATAATTTTTTTTCAAAATGTCATTTGTTTTCGAGTTACAAGCCGTCCAAGTTCAAGTTTTTATTTTTTGTTTTTTGAATTACTCGCTTACAGGAAAACCGATTTGACTAATATTTGAAAGATAGGCTAAGTCTTCTGCGCTTCATCATTTTAGTAACAATTCACATTGATTGTTTGCCGCTAGAGGGCACTTTACCTACATTGAAAATTGTTTTTTGTCATAATTTTTTAGTGTTGACAGCTACAGTAGTTTTTGGCATAATTTCTGAAAGACTGATGCCAGGCCTTTAAAAAAGGTGCTCTTTATTTACATCGCTAAACCCAACGGTTTAGACGTAAATCACCCTTAAAAATTAAGTGGTAAATTTACTTTTCTCATTTCATTACCACCAGCTACCAGGTAAATAGCTATCAAAGTATACTAGAGCTGTCAGTTTAACATCAAATAAATTCGCTTTTTAAACTATTTAATTTATAATCTTAAAATAACTAATAATGGCTAATCACCAATATTCAAATATCGAATATTGTGATATCCATTTTTGTTATGGAAAAGCAAATGGTAATGCAGAGTTGGCAAGAAGATATTATATGGAGAGTTATCCGGAAAGAAATATCCCTCATGCTCAAACATTTTCCAGTGTGCACAGGAGGCTTGCGGAATGTGGTTCCTTTAAAAGTTATAATGGAAATAGGGGAAGACCTAGAACTGCTAGAAACGTGCAACAAGAAGAAAGAGTGCTTGAAATTATTGAAGATAATCCAGGTATTAGTACTAGAAAAATTGGGAATGAAGTGCGGCTCTGTCAGGCTAGTTCATGGAGGATACTAAGAGAAGAACAACTCTACCCGTTTCATTCAAAAAAGGTGCAGGCTCTTTATGACGATGATCGGCCGAGACGGTTGGAAATGTGCAATCAGATCCTAGCTAAGTATGAACACGATAATCGATTAATTGGCGTCATATTATTCACTGACGAAGCTGGTTTCACTCGTGATGGCATAACAAATCTACACAACATCCACACATATGCTTACGAGAACCCAAACAATGTGGTAGAAACGAAACATCAGCGTAGATTTTCACTAAATGTGTGGGCAGGGATAATAGGAGATTACCTTATTGGTCTTCATTTCTTTGATGGCCCATTAACTGGTGACGTATACTTAGATTTTATCCAAAATCGTCTCCCATTGTATCTGGAAGATGTGCCATTGGAAGTAAGGGCCAACATGTGGATCCTCCAAGACGGAGCTCCGCCCCACTTTAGTATACGTGTCCGACAGTATTTGAATGCAACGTATCCTGAGCGATGGATAGGGCGAAGTGGACCATTGGCATGGGCAGCGAGGTCACCAGACCTTAATCCTATGGATTTTTTCTTTTGGGGTCATTTGAAACAATTGGTGTACAATATTCCAGTAATCAACGTCGAGGATCTTCGCTTCAGGATAATCGAAAAGTGCCAAATTATTAAAGAAACACCAGAAATTTTTCATCGAGTTAGGCGACATTTTTTGAAGAGTGTTAGGAAATGTATGGAAAAAAATGGGGGACATTTTGAGAATCTTTTTTAGTTTGTTTAGTACTGTTTCATTAATTTTTATCAATTAAATGTATATCGCAATAATCCATAATATGAATATTTACTGATTAGTCATTATTAGTTATTTTAAGATTATAAATTAAATAGTTTAAAAAGCGAATTTATTTGATGTTAAACTGACAGCTCTAGTATACTTTGATAGCTATTTACCTGGTAGCTGGTGGTAATGAAATGAGAAAAGTAAATTTACCACTTAATTTTTAGGGGTGATTTACGTCTAAACCGTTGGGTTTAGCGATGTAAATAAAGAGCACCTTTTTTAAAGGCCTGGCATCAGTCTTTCAGAAATTATGCCAAAAACTACTGTAGCTGTCAACACTAAAAAATTATGACAAAAAAACAATTTTTAATGTAGGTAAAGTGCCCTCTAGCGGCAAACAATCAATGTGAATTGTTACTAAAATGATGAAGCGCAGAAGACTTAGCCTATCTTTCAAATATTAGTCAAATCGGTTTTCCTGTAAGCGAGTAATTCAAAAAACAAAAAATAAAAACTTGAACTTGGACGGCTTGTAACTCGAAAACGAATGACATTTTGAAAAAAAATTATATGAAGCTCTACCCTTATTTTGTCAAGTAGAATCACCCCCTTAAGTTTCGTAATCGATTTTTGAATCACCCTGTATATTTATTCTAAAATCTAAAATTTTTTAATTATTTTATTATTGTATTTAAGCGTGTAGAATTAACACGTTTGTTTTATTTTTTTGGGGCTATCGGATTTCCATATAATAAAGTAAATTAAATAAAGATGTCAGTGCAATAGAAATAAAAATAAGTAAGTCTAATTTTAACAATAACATATAAAAATTAATTATATTTGAATAGTATTTAACTCTAATTCTGCAGATGGTCTAAGAAATAAATAAACTGAAACATCAAATGTCCTAAAAGTGTTTTTATGTGTTTAACTTCTTATATTTATGATAATGGGTATTAAAATTATAACTTAAAATTTTTTATGCCAGTAAGGCTACGTTTTAGTCTGAATGTGCCTAAATCGGTTTCTATGCCAAAACAAAAAACAATAAAAATACAGTTGGCATTTGTGTTAAATGTGGAAAAATTATCTCTACTTTGTAATGCATGTGAATTATTAAGAAATCATTAGAGATAAAATAATATTATCATAACAACTTAGTTCTACTTTGAGTTTATGACCGAAATAATATTCTATACCATAAATACCATATGACAATGATAAAAATACTTTTTAACACTTCATACTTCCAAATATCTATTGTTATCCAACCTAAATATCCCATTATTATAGACCGGTATTTTTGATTATAAAATTTCTAACCCACACAGGTAGTTTGCTAAGAAAAAAAGGTCAGAAATGATGTATTACTCTCTCTAGTTCTTGAATAGACTATAGTGAAGCCACATGTGTAGCCAGATCAGCAGCATCTAAGTCCGCCAGAAGATTTGGTTCCGCTTTTTACAGGTGTATTTTTGACAGGATTCGGTTTAAAGTTTGCTATATACTGCTTAATCAATTGGGCTTACTAAATTCTAGAATTTGGTATAATCGTATGTAGGAAAATATTTTAAGGGCTTATACCAATTGAAATTCTATACTAGGATAATTGATATAAAGTAGGAACACTTTAAAAAATTCTCCAAACTTTATAATACATGCAAAATATTCCATACTGCTTTTAATAGTATCTTTTGTTATTTACTTATTCACACAAACAAAATATAATCTACGCTAAAAGGGCTAATTAAAGTTTAAAATATATGCAAAAAGCCCCGATTAAAATTTTCATAAAAGCTTTACATTAACATTCAAAATGAAGCCGTAGTTTAATCTAGGCTAAAAAATTTCAACTTTTCCACTTCCAACAATTTATCATTATTCATCACAGCGTTGTCGTTTCATTAACATTTAATTTAATTTAAAAGCCATGAAAACTTTCGAAAATTGAAAATCCTGCTGAAGTTTAAACCAATTCAATAACAATCTAGTCAATATATATATATATATATATATATATATATATATATATATATATATATATATATATATATATATATATATATATATATATATATATATATATATATATATATATATATATATATATAGTATTGGTTTGTGTGACACACCAAAATACGTATACGTAGTTATATGATTGAAAATAAATATATACTAAGCCCTTAATGTGAACAGCATTTGATCGTAGACATCCGTGAACAGCATATTTTGGTAGCATTTGACAGTTTCGCCCATGATTTTCTGATGTACTATTTTAGTGACTAGCTACTCTAAAAACCTATAAATAAATATCACAGTGACAAAGGCATTCTGGAAGTCTGGTCGTTTCTCTTGGCTCTTGCAGTTTTAGTACTAAACAACTACAAGTTATTTAAGGCTTAGCACTATCAAGACTCAGGACTCAGGTAAGGCTGCTATCTACCTGGTCAGATCCTGCTTCTTGTATTGAAGCTCTTCCTCAGGTTTTTATAAAATTAAACAAAACAAGTTTCTCAAAATACTTAAATCTATTTAAAAAAAATTAATAAAAAAACAAAACAATATACAATAAAAAACTTATAATTAATAATGATTAACAATTCTTGGTACTACAATAACCGCTCTTGTTGGCCGTTCTATTAAAAGAAAACGTAACAACCCAATTTTGAAGATTATGCGTATAAAAAACTTTATAAAATAAAAATTAAGAAAAGAATAAGAACACGAGAAATAGATATTTAAATTGTTTGAATAAAACGGTACTACCATTGGCCTTTTACCAAGTGAACTAAAAACAGTCTTTCCCGTTAACTTTACCGAAGTTAAAGCAAAAAACAAAAATTAAAATATTCTTTTAAAACCCCGGAATTTACGCGTCGCGTACTTTCCTGTAGCAGATTGTAACTGAGGATTATTATTTCCTAAAAGCCAAACTTGCATTCCCCTGGGACCTCGCCGGATCCCGCTGGTACCCATCTCACTCCGTGCAACCGTTTTATTGTCAATTTCATTCCCGAAAGTTCAAATAGTTTCGGTCCTGCCGTCCGTAGAGGGTATCAGCCATTCTATGCCAATTATTTAATTCCCAAATTGGTCTCTGAGTATATTAATTTTTTTCTTTTATATAAAAAAATAGTTAATCAAACTAATCTACGTCTTCCTATAACTAGAGGAAAACCGACAGCACCTGTAAAAATACTATTCACTATTTCTTTCCTATAAATAGGAGAACAGTCGCTATACGAATTCTTTGTACATGTAACCAAATGAATATATCGCATGTTAGTGATTGTATTTGATTATTCTTTTGTTTCTTTTGTTTCCTACTAATGAGGAGATCTTTTTGGGAATGTGAGATTTACATTTTTTTTTACGTAGTAAACCCCCAGGGGAAACACATTCTGGCTTGTAAATCATTTTCCAGTAACTTTTCCACGGGTGTAAAATGGCAAGGGTTGAATTGAGGGTTCCTAGCAAACACAATCACATAAATTCATTTGACAGACATAACAAAAAACTAAATTTTTTCGTACACCTAAGATCTTTTAAGCCGCTGTTTTAGCACAATTTGTAAATAAAAAATCGATGACGTCACAGCTTATTTTTGAGTTACCCTGTATATTTAGGTATCATGCAATACTGAATAATTGTTATTACCTCACTTTGTTTTGCTTCGGGCTTTGACCACAAGGAAAACCAACGGGATTGATGGTCAATGATCAGAGCTTGAGACTTTCTTTGAATTTTACTTTTTTTTATATGCGACACACTTAATTATAGTAATAAATGTGATAACATTCTCTATCAGCAGAGCAACACTTAGGGGTTATATCATAAACCATTGATAACACCGTCATTTATTAACGTTTCATTTTTTTTTGCTACTTTAGCTCGCAGATGTAACCTTTAGTTACCGCATAGCACTCAATCGTATATTTATTTCCTTTGTTTTTATCTCCAAAGCTTCAGCTCCTCACCTGTTCGTGTATTTGAAACTCAAGTATCATTAAATGTTGAATGTTTATCTAATTCTTTTATTAATTTATTTAATTATTTTCTGTGGAGTAAAAGCTGCAGAAGGTAATGCGACTACCAATAGTTGCTTGTTTGGAGCTACTGGCACCCTATCTGAACGAACTTCTTCTGCCTGAGCAGTCGGTCATTTGCTCACTGAACCCAACTGGTTTGTGTGCAGGGCCGCTTTTAATTAATTCATCCTGATTCCTTTTCTTTTACCCTCTGCCTTCAATCAGAGAAAGAGTGTAGCTAATTTTGGGGCCCAACGTTATTGAGGGTCTTCAAGCTATAATTGTCTTAACAGATCCTAAAAAGGTACCATGGGGCAAAGCAAAAAGAAAGTCTGCACCACTTGTGAAATAAATTCTTCAACGAAGGCATTGTTTATTAACAGCTACTAGAGCCAAAAATAAAAGGTAAGGTAATAAAGTAACGGAACCAAAAAATTAACAACAAATTGCAACTTAGCGGAAAAATCCCAACTAGCAGAGTAAAAATGCCGGACCCACGTTGCTTTCACACTTCGGCTTAGTTGAGATCAAAATGGCCAAGGAAAAGGACTTTTCTTCCCAAGTAAAAGAATTGTTCAGGAAAAAACCGGTCATGATGAGGTTAGTCACAATGACCACAATTGCACATAGTCCAAACAATAAATGTATACAAATAGAAATACCATGGTAATTTTATTAATTAAAGACAAGTTGATCAGTACAACTCCCGAAAACTACCGAAGATACTGGATGAATAAAACAAAATAGACATCATTTTATTGTAAAAAAAAGTTATTTCATGCATGTAATATATCACTACATAGTATAAAACAAAGTCGCTTTCTCTGTCCCTATGTCCCTTTGTATGCTTAAATCTTTAAAACTACGCACCGGATTTTGATGCGGTTTTTTTCAATAGATAGAGTGATTCAAGAGGAAGGTTTATATGTATAATAACATCCATTAAATAGTGGAGAAATACTGTTATTTTTGAGGTTTCTAATGTGATGTCGTTAATTATCATATGTTTTTCCGCTTACATTGCAAACGCAGGCTGAACCCTACGAGATTTATCAAAATAGTGTACTAATTATTTGTACACATTGAAAAGGTCTACAGAAAACTCCGCGATGGTATATGTCTATCTCTCATGGATATCCCACAATAACATTTTTTTGTCATTTACTTTTTACGACAAATAATGGCAAATTTTGAAGCGATTTTAACCAATACAGCATTAATCCTTATCCAATTAAATAGCTTAAATACATTGTTGATTTAATATAGATCTATATGGTCCTTTACAGCACAAGATTTAAATGAATATTTTCGAAGATATTACAGATTTTAAATTGCGGGAAGTAGCTTGCGGCGGTACTGGCCGACCGGGGCGGCGGCAGCGTGCCTATAAATAGCGCATCGGAGGCCGATGTAATAATTATTGTAAAAATAAAATAAATAGTCACAGTTTTTCTGTAATGTATTTAGTATCAGCATTGCACCCATGCGAAGCCGGGGCGGGTCGCTAGTATTAAATAAAATCCTGTACAAAAGTTAATGAAGGGAGTACCTGCTCAACAAGTAGCGTAGAAAAACTAAGATCCAACTAAAGAAGTAAGAGCAAAAATGCAATAAATGGAATACTTTTATTTTAAAGAATTAATAAGAGATATTTAAGAAAAAGATATTATAATACCTATAGTACGAGTATTTGCAAAAATGAGGTAACTGAATTAGTTAGAATGGACTTAAATTGAAATTTGAACTGTGAAAATACTCTAAACAAAGTAAAATTTGCGGGTGCGAGCATGTTTCCAAACAAGTATCTATTTAGTTATTATTGAATTTAACAGCTGCTGTAGGAAAGCACTGGATATAATTCATATAAGCTATTTTTGGCCAAACTCTTCCCACACGCACAGATTTTTATTTATGCTCGAATTAATTCGGAGTTTTTCAAAGCTTTAAACGAAAAAATATTTTTTAGATGTCCAATGACGTGGTAACATTCTATAAATAATCAAATAACTTTTATTTGTGAAAGCAAAAGTAGGTTGTTTATTAATTTTTAAGGACAGCTTGTTACGTTGTGGAAAAGTTATTTTCAAATAACTGTGATAAAAACTTAAAAATAATAATTTGTAATTGATCCATGGAAATTAGACAAAAATGTATACGTTTTTGGGAAAATATGCAACCTGTGATTTTATTGTTATAAAGTGTTCATTTTGGCATTTTGGTAAGATTGGCACCTTCCTGTTAACAAAATGGCGACCCAAAAATGGTCATTTTTTTCGGTTTTCCAATTTATCTCCAAAATTAAAAGTTGTATGAAAAAATGATCAATGCAAAAGTTGTAGATAATTAAAAAATCTATCGATTTGTATAATTAAAGTTATAGGTGGCGCCACTAGTTATCAAGATATAATTTTTTTTCCCAAAAATTATCATTATTTTATATTTTAAAGAAATTTATATTTTTTTATGAATTATCGCCTTAAAATTTAAGAAAAATACATTATACACTCAAAAAAGTGTACTAAATCCGTAATTTGTGCATTAAATAGTTTGTGAGAAACTGAACTTCAAATTTGAAGGTTTGACCTCGATTATTGGCTCTTTAATTAAGATACAGCGACCAACTTACACCAAAATATTTAAAATGACGAATATTTTCCAGATATTTTTTTTTCAATTTATGTTTTATTCGGACCCGAGAAATTTTGAAAAAATAATTTTTTTGATCCAAAAAATCTCAATAAATTTTTCCTTAGTGAACTTAAAATTTTCGTAAGATACTCATAAGATTTAGATGCCGATTATTTGAAAAATAATATTCTTCTATGTCCTATTATTATATAGAATAGAAGCTGAATCTTAATTAAGGGAGAGAATAATCCAGGTCAAATTTTCAACTTTGACGTCCATTTCCTCAGAAAGTGTTTAATGTCCAGATTACGGATTTAGCATCCTTTATTAGGAACACAATATCAATTTTTTTCCTAAATTTCACGGAGTCATTTTGTCATCAGGAAGTTAACAATCTTACCATCAATGTATGTTGTAAAGGATGCCAAAATAAACACTTTACAACAATAAAATTTCTATGGGCTATACCGTTAATTTTATCAAAATTTAGGCGAATAGAATTGTAAGCATCTTTTTCCGGGTATGTCTATGTATAAATGCTCAATTTATCCCTCAGTTTTACCGATGTACCCAATTCCACTTCCTAAGCACTTGTAACTTAATTGAAATTTGTATTATTGTTCGGAGTCCGGCCGGTTTGCTTCCAGAATTTAGATCTAACGCCGTCGAGCTTCTCCATGGGGGTTTTTAATCACCTGGGGCTCGCCTAGTTTAAGGTTTAATGCTGGTTTATTAGCTTCTTGTCGGGTATTTTAGGGTATATGTGTTATTTTTGGTGAGGGGACTTGATATTTAATAAAGTATTATGTGTAAGAGTATATTAAACAACAAAGAAAGATGTTGAAATTCTGACATTTCTTCAATTCATTCCTTTTATGGGAAAATAAATTTGGAAATCCTATTTATTAAACGAAAATTAAACTTGTTGACAAGATTATAAGCGACGTGTAATTGTATATTCATATTTAATTTTATATAAAGGTTATTATGAGCCCTATGAAATACTAAACCATTCCAAATATGCTTTTATAAAATAAAAAGGGAATATAATATCTTTTGTGTTTTTTAGTTAAATAAAAAATATTCTTTATAAAAAACATCTACATTCGCAATACTTTGTGTATACTTTCCCAAAACGTATTCTTAAAAATGTATATTATAATTTTGACATTTGATATTACCTGTCATTCCTGAGTTGCTCTAATTCTTCTTTTTCTTCAGTCTTTATCTTTATCTTCCCGATTTTTAAATGTAATCCTCCCCAATTTGTTTCCAATTTTCACCATTTGCTATATCATTTTTCTAGAGTATTTATCATCTACTTCTCTTGTCGTTCCCATATTAATTCGCCATTCTGCTATTTGCTGATTCCATAGCTGATCTTGCAAGCGTTTATTATGGTCTAAGACCCTTGTTTTCTTTCTTACCCGTTCGTTAAACTTTTTGTATCTAAACCAGATTACCAAGATTATATCTTCACTAGCGACCCGCCCCGGCTTCGCACGGGTGCAATGCTGATACTAAATACACTACAGAAAAACTGTGACTATTTATTTTATTTTTACAATTATTACATCGGCCTCCGACGCGCTATTTATAGGCACGCTGCCGCCGCCCCGGTCGGCCAGTACCGCCGCAAGCGCTACTTCCCGCAATTTTAAATCTGTAATATCTTCGAAAATATTCATTTAAATCTTGTGCTGTAAAGGACCATATAGATCTATATTAAATCAACAATGTATTTAAGCTATTTAATTGGATAAGGATTAATGCTGTATTGGTTAAAATCGCTTCAAAATTTGCCATTGTTTGTCGTAAAAAGTAAATGACAAAAAAATGTTATTGTGGGATATCCATGAGAGATAGACATATACCATCGCGGAGTTTTCTGTAGACCTTTTCAATGTGTACAAATAATTAGTACATTATTTTGATAAATCTCGTAGGGTTCAGCCTGCGTTTGCAATGTAAGCGGAAAAAAATATGATAATTAACGACATCACATTAGAAACCTCAAAAATAACAGTATTTCTCCACTATTTAATGGATGTTATTATACATATAAACCTTCCTCTTGAATCACTCTATCAACCGCATCAAAATCCGGTGCGTAGTTTTAAAGATTTAAGCATACAAAAGGACATAGGGACAGAGAAAGCGACTTTGTTTTATACTATGTAGTGATAGTGATACTTCAGATTATTATTTTTCTCATTTTATTCAGGTTCGATGTTGTGATCGTAGTGTGCCACTTGTCAATGAAATTCAACAGATGAGGATTCTTGTAGTAATCATGAGGAGACAGCTGATGTATTTTTGTTCTTAGAACAATCTACAGAAATTCAGCAAGAATAAGAAGACTAAAACAAAGATGAAGAGATTACTGTTGAAGTAGCATTTGAAGATTACTAATGTGATTAAAATTTTCGCGAAATCAACAATAATCAGTTTATGGTAAAAATGCAAAAACCGATATTTTTGATATTTGACCTTGAATAAATTTTTTCCCACTTAGGATCAGTGGGAACTTTTAATATTTTATTTGTAATAGCGAATTTAAAATCTATGCCTATTTTCAGCGATATGAAAGGTTTTGTGAAGTTACCAATTTTTTGTCCATTTTGACCGCACTACTAGTACTTAAATGTAAGAAAATCCATTAATTTTTTAGTATATATCATAGTCTACCGCAAACTATCCAAATCACTCATGTTCTTCTACGTATTTTGGAAGTTTTCTTTATTTTATTTTAATCAGCTTTTCTTTTACTGTCTTTTACAAATTGTTATTTTCATCGCCTCTTTTATAACTTATTTAGTTTAAATTTAATCCTGTGATAATTTCAAGTCTGATGAAAATTAACAATTTTTATTTTTTATTATTATTTTTTTATTTAGAGAAACAGCAACATTAACAGCCAGATTACTTCTCACTTTTAGACTGATTTTTTAGAGCGTAAACAAAGGGATGATGTACTTCAAATATTGAAATGGCCGGATTACTCTCCCGATCTGAACTCCATTGAGCTGCTGTGGGATGAACTTGAACGGCAAGTGCGAGATTTAAAACCAACAACTTTACTAGTGTCTGGGATTGCTTAAAAGATGCGTGGGACAACGTGCAACCACAAACATTACAAAAACTTGTTGAAAGAATGCCAAAATTCTGCGCCGAAATTATTAAAGCACGAAGTGGTCATTTTCAAGAAAATCGGTTAAAGTAACATTTTCATATCTTCGATGTTTGACATTGATTTGATTTCATGAAGTAAACTAAAAAAAAGTGTTTCTTTAGGTTTATTCGAACTTCCGGCCTGTACTGTATTTATTTATATATATATATATATATATATATATATATATATATATATATATATATATATATATATATATATATATATATTTGAAAAAGTTTGTTGGATTACATCCTTTCATGACTACAGTTTGAAGAAAATCCTTTTTTGTTGGTCAAGCTTTCGAGTATTTATTATGCTCTTTATAAGGACAATCTACAATTAATACGTTAATTGATATTAAATGACAGTAATTGAATTAAACGAAAAATTATTTGAAAGTCTTCATCTGCGCACTTAAAAACCACCCAGTACAAATTTTGCGCAAAATCAAGGGATGTTAAATTTTTAATCCGCTATATTAAATTTTTTTAAAATAATTTTGTAATAATGAAGTAAATTGCGATCAGTAAATGCAAACTTCATTCCAAGCATATCCTTTCTGTGTCAGAGGTTGCACAGTCTAAATAAATTGCGGTAAAACACAATCCGTCTCATTCCACCACCATCCTGTACCACCATACCGAGAAGAAAGTCAAAACTTATCCTCCCGCCACAGTGATACGGCAGAAGTACTTTTTTCGTTTCTACGAATATATATATATATATATATATATATATATATATATAGATATATATATATATATATATATATATCTCCTTTGATATTTAACATTTTTAAAACTCAAGTACATCACTTGTTAAATCTAAATGAATAATATATAGTACTGTTTCATATGCATAAAAACTCATCAATATAAATATAAAATGATCGTCTGATTCATGGCAATATTTGCTTTATAAATTTAAATGAATTATAAACGGAGGGATTAAAATCTTAAACCCGTATTTTAGATTTACTATCCAACACGGCAACACTGCATCGTCTTATGTCTTGCTTTTTTACTACTATTTACTATAACAAAATGTATTGAATGAGTTGGATTTAATACTTGGAATTTCTCATCTTGCGCTCTCGCCAAAAATAGCAAAAATAGTTGACAAGGCGTCCATAAGTGGTAAACGTCTGTAAGTATTTTGAATATGTGCAGATGGTCGCATGTGTATGCACTTGTTGTGTATGAATTATTACAAGATTTTTTAGAAATGATCACAATTTAATTTTATGACCCTCATCTAGTTTTATCTTTCCCTGCAACTCTATGTTTTTTCAAGCCTTCTATAGCTTTCCTTACTTACATAAATTTCCCGCTGATCCTCCGAGTTGGCATTCATTAGTTTTCTTACCAGAAGTCCTTGATTTTGATGGTGTTTTCTTCGGTGTATATTTGTGAAATATTTCTCAGTTGTTTGTAATGTTTTGTTAGTGTCTTATTCTTCAGTTTTTAAGCATTTTTTGCTCATGTAGATTTTTTGTGAATTTGTACTGTTGCCAGTTTGAAACTTGTTTCCAGTACACTTTTAGTTATTATGGTTACTAAGCCTTAGAAAATGTATTTTTCGAAGTTATTTATTTAGAGGAAATATTCGTTTTTTTTTATAAAATTAATTAGAACTTCTCATTGTGTGTATCGAAACCGAAATAAATTTTACACACGACCGGAATGCAAAAAAATGTTGGCGCTTCGCACCAGCCAACAGACATTCGGCAACCCTAAATTAAACAGGGCAAACCAGTCCGCCATTCGAGGTTCAAACCACAAAGAAAATTAATATTGGAACAAGTCGCCCCTTGGGGCGGCAAATTGCCATCGAAACATTAAACATTCGAACACAGCAGGTACAAATAAGGGGTTGTTGTCATCCCTTAGGGCGTATAGGGGGAGGTGTGCGTTTGACACCGTTTTTGAATGAATGTTTGGTTTAATTTGTATCGAATGCCCCACTTTTCGGCTATGGGGATTAGGAGGATTGGTTTAAGACGCGTAGCGCGGGTCACGAATATTCGTGACGTAGTATTTATAGACCAGTCAAATTAAATTTGGAAAAAAAAATAGTGTTTGTAGAGCGAGTGGGAGAATATTTAGAATGATGGTTGTAATTCATGGTTTCTTAGGCTTAAATTTTTTTTTAGGCGAAAATCTTTATTAAACTATTCTTCTTCTTCTTCCTCAGCCACTTCCTGTCCACTCCTGAACGTAGGCCTCTTTCATCTGTTTCCATACTGTTCTGTCCTGTGCTATTTGAAACCATCTTGCTCCTGCTTGCCTTTTGATGTCATCTAGCCATCTTTTCTGCGGCCTGCCGACACTACGCTTTGTTTGTCTTGGTCGCCAATGCGTTAGTCTTGCCGTCCATCTGTCCTGAGTCTGCCTAGCTACATGTCCCACCCACTGTCATTTAAGTTCTGCGACACGCCTTATTATATCTGTGACTTTGGTTCTTCTACGAATTTCCTCGTTTTTGATTTTATCCCTTAAGCTGATTCCAAGCATAGCTCGTTCCATTGCTCTCTGCATCACTCTAAGCTGTTCCGCAATTCTCCTTGTCACCGACATGGTTTCGAGGCCATAGGTTGCCACCGGCAATACACAAGTATCGAAGACTTTTCTTTTAAGGTTCATTGGTATGGCACTGTTTCGGAGTATGTAGTCCAACCTACCAAAAGCTGCCCAAGTTAGTTTTGTTCTGCGTCTGATCTCAGCTGTTTGATTATCCTTTCCTATTTTGATGATGTGCCCCAAATATGTGTATTCTTCCACATTTTCCAGGATTGTGCCATCCATATTGATGTTTCCTTCAGTGTTAGTAATTACTTTGGTTTTGGAGAGGTTCATTTTTAAACCAAATTTTTTTAATGTTCTGTTTAGTTGTTCTAACATCTCTGTCAATTCACGAATATCACTGCTAATTAGGACAATATCATCAGCAAAACGTAGATGGTTTAAATATATCCCGTCAATGCTGATGCCTTTAGTCTCCCACGGTAGTGTTTTAAAAATGTTCTCTAGGGCTAGAGTAAATAATTTTGGAGATATAGTGTCTCCCTGACGCACTCCTCTATTGATCTTGATTCTATCGGTGACTAAGTCGTCGTTGATCTTTACGTGAAATGTGGCATTTTCATAAATGTATTTTAAGAGATTCGAGTATCGGGAGTCGATTCTAGCGTCGTCCATTGCATTCAAGAAAGCCCATGTTTCAATAGAATCAAATGCCTTGTGATAGTCTACGAATGCCAAGTGGAGGGGCAAATTGTATTCGGTTGTTTTTTCTATTAATGTTCTTACTGTTTGCAAGTGGTCCAGGGTGCCAAACCCTTTTCGAAAACCTGCTTGTTCCACTGGTTGATAGGCATCGAACTTGTTTGTTAGTCGGTTGGTGAGAATTTTAGTCAGAAGTTTATATAGGTGCGACAAAAGGCTTATAGGACGGTAGTTCTCTATATTGGTATTATCACCTTTTTTGAATAGTAAAACGACTTCTGCATTTTGCCACATATCCGGTATCCTTCCTTGGCTTAAACATTTATTGAGAAGCACTTGTATTGATTCTTCCAACACATCTCCTCCCACTTTCAACATTTCACAAGTAATTTTGTCTTCCCCAGGACTTTTGTTATTTTTCATTTGCTTGAGAGCTGCCCGTATTTCTTGTTTTGTTATCTCGGGAATATCTTCTGATCCAACGTTACGAATAAAGGTGTTTGAAATTTTTGGACCAGGTATAGTAGAGGTGTAGAGCAAGGTGTAGAACCGTTCAATATGTGCGGCGATGTCTTTGTTATCTGAAATTATGTTACCTTGCTGATCCTTCATGTTGGTGATTTTATGTTTACCTGGAGATAGTTTTGATTTTAGAACTTTCATATTTGCATTTTTTTCTGTAGCATTTTCGATTATTTTGGTGTTATATGTTCGAATATCTTTCCTCACTTCTTTGTTTATTCTTTTATTCATTTCTTGGTAATCCGCTGCGTCTCTGGAAGTGTTTCTCCGTTGTTCCATAAGTTTTATTGTATCTGGTTGCAATTTATGGTCTTGTTTGTTTCTACTCTTGGTACAGATTTTCCTGGTAGCAATACGAATATCGTTAGTAATTTTTTTATTGAGTTCGTTGATCTCCATTCTGTCCAAAGCTTCGACTGGTTCAAGTTTCTTTTTTAGTTCTTTTTGGTACTCTTCTTGTTTTCGATTAAGTTCTTCACTGGTAGGAAACTTATCTTTATGAATAAGTTTGTTTCTTTCAGCTCTAAGATTAAAACTAAATGATGCTCTAACCAGCCTGTGATCACTACCCGTGTCGAACCGATTCAACACTGCGACGTCTGTGCATATTTTTCTGTTATTAGCTAGTATAAAGTCGATCTCATTCTTCGTCTTGCCGTCGGGACTTTTCCAAGTCCACTTCTTCTGCTTAGGTTTTTTGAAGAAAGTGTTGAGGCAGTATGGGTTTTCTTTATTTAGATAATTTGTTAGCATGTCCCCACGTTGATTTCTTGTACCTAAGCCGAAGTTTCCGATGTTATTTGAGTCAGTTTCATGTTTCTGACCAATTTTAGCGTTGAAGTCTCCGCTAATGACCTTATAATAGCTTTTCTCAGATTTTATTGCTCTTGATAAGTCCTCAAGGAAAATTTCCATTTCTTCCTCGTCCGAATTACTTGTTGGCGCGTATCCATTAAACTATTAAGGAGTGAAAAAGAGTATTTTCTGGGTTGTAGGAAAAGCTATTGCGTTTTAGAAAAAAGTTCCAAGCCCTAAAAATACATTTAAATTAAAAAAATACATCAAAATTAGATTATTTGTTCATTATTTATGCCAAAAACATGCTAAAATGCCTGGTTTTTCAATTATTAATGTGCAAAATTGTAAGTGAAAATATTTAATAGTGTTTTTGCTCAATAAATTTGTTTATAACTTCTGAAGTTGTATTTGATTATTTGTAATCAGCGTCGATCTACGGGTACGCACATCAGATTTCGAAGCCTATAATTTTGGATTTTTAGGGTTTAAAACTTGCTTCACTTGACTTATTGTTGCTCTTGTCAGTTTAAGTTCTCTGGTGTCAATTTAGGATGGTTTTACAGATTCATATTCTGGTAGAGTTAATCAACACCGTATATAAAACAGGAATAATACCAAATGAATGGTTGTTATCAACTTTTATACCCCTCCCAAAAAAGAAAAATGCCAAGCATTGCTCCGACTATCGTACAATAAGCCTGATGGCTCACACATTGAAGGTCCTGTTGAAGGTGATCCATAACAGAATATTCAGGAAACTAGATGTGGACATCAGCGATACACAATTTGGATTCCGTAAAGGCCTAGGAACAAGAGAGGCACTGGTCGCACTTAATGTCTTGTCACAAAGATGCCTAGACATGAATCAAGATCTACACGTGTGCTTTATAGACTACAATAAAGCCTTTGACAAAGTTAAACATGATCAACTCATCGAAACATTGGTAAGGAGAAGGATCGACCTCAGAGACATAAGAATAATCTCAAGCCTATACTATGGCCAGAAAGCAACAATACGAATAGAAGACATAACATCAGAAGAAATAGAAATACAGAGAGGGGTTCGTCAAGGGTGAGTACTTTCACCAATTCTTTTTAATCTATATTCGGAAGATATAGTAAATAAGGCACTTGCTGATCAAGACATAGGCATTAAAATTAACGGCATGACAATAAATAATCTGAGATACGCCGACGATACAGTTCTTTTAGCTGGAACACATGAAGACCTACAGATGCTGATTAATAAAATGGTCACAGTAAGCGAAGAATATGGACTCTCACTGAATATAAACAAAACAAAATATATGCTAGTAACAAAAACAACTCGGGACATTCGTACGGTGTGTGTAAAGAATCAACCTATTGAAAAAGTGAGAAAATACAAGTACCTTGGCACAACCATTAATGAAGACAATGACAGCTCCCAAGAAATACGAATCAGAATCGAACAGGCCAGAAATACATTTATAAGAATGAAGAGGCTTTTTTGCTGCCGAGATCTAAACCTTGAATTAAAAGTGCGACTGCTGAGATGCTATGTGCTGTCTGTACTGTACTATGGGATGGAGGCGTGGACACTGAAAATGTCTGACATGAGAAGACTGGAGGCATTTGAGATGTGGATATACCGGAGGGTGCTGAGGATTTCATGGGTAGAGAGAATAACCAACGAGGAAGTAATGAGACGTATGCATAAGGAAAAAGAAGTGATTCTAACAATTAAAAGAAGAAAACTACTATATATGGGACATGTCATGAGAGGAGAAAAATACCAAATATTGCAGATTATTATGCAGGGAAAAATCCAAAGAAGGAGATCCATAGGAAGAAGAAGAAACTCATGGCTGAAGAACCTTAGAGAGTGGTTTGCATGCAGTAACAACGAGTTATTTAGAGCAGCGGTCTCAAAAATCAGGATTGCCTTGATGATTGCCAACCTTCGAAGCGGAGACGGCACCTAGAGAAGAAGTAAATCGGGCTGTAAATGACTAATTGGACTGGTCTAATATGCTAAAAATCAAATTTAACACGAAGGATACTTCAAAAAAAAAAACACATCTATCCAGCCATGAAAAAAAAAACAATTGGCTGTGCGTACAGTGGCGTGTGTACCAAATTTGATTTATGTTCGTTTGTGTTTCGTGAAAATGAGTTTTGTAAAATTGAAACATCACGATGTAATCACATTTTTAACAGGTTTTTACGCACTAGCCGCCACTGTTCACCAACACAATATAAATAACGGAAATCGCCAATAAAACACAATAACCAACTGAAATTGATCAAACTGATCGGTTTTATCGCAAAAAGAACACACGCAGAGCTTAAATATCCACAAGAGAGTCAATAAACCGAACAGATCTCATGGGGATGAAGCGAATGCGATTAAAATCCCCCAACGGAGCTGCATTAGTTCCGAAGGCGAGTAACGCAACCTTCGAACAAAACTAACAACAATTTTCAATTAAGTTACAAGTACTTTGCAGGAGGAATTTATCACATCGACAAACTGAGATATAACTGTTGGAAATGCCGGGATTCTCACAGTTCTTACTAGTGCTTCTTTTTCTTGTCTCGGTTTCAAGTTAATGTTGGAGTTAAGTAAAGTGTAATTGGTGAATGTTAATACCTCACAGTGATCAGAATATATACTCTATTTCGCTTTATAAAGACGCTAAATGAGGTAAAAAGCAAATCCTCTTTCAGATATCATTTAAAAAATGTCTTAACAAGAATTTGAATTTGAAATAAATTAGATAAAACATCATTTTCACTGAATTATTTAAAAAAAAAATTATTTCCATACAGTGTGTCCCACGACAAAATGCGACGACTGATTTCTCGAAAAGTAGACTTTGGAAAGTTCAGTTATACCGGAATTTGATGCATTCTTGCTTATTTTAAACTAGCGACCCGCCCCGGCTTCGCACGGGTGAAATGCTGATACTAAATACACTACAGAAAAACTGTGACTATTTATTTTATTTTTACAACAATTATTACATCGGCCTCCGACGCGCTATTTATAGGCACGCTGCCGCCGCCCCGGTCGGCCAGTACCGCCGCAAGCGCTACTTCCCGCAATTTTAAATCTGTAATATCTTCGAAAATATTCATTTAAATCTTGTGCTGTAAAGGACCATATAGATCTATATTAAATCAACAATGTATTTAAGCTATTTAATTGGATAAGGATTAATGCTGTATTGGTTAAAATCGCTTCAAAATTTGCCATTATTTGTCGTAAAAAGTAAATGACAAAAAAATGTTATTGTGGGATATCCATGAGAGATAGACATATACCATCGCGGAGTTTTCTGTAGACCTTTTCAATGTGTACAAATAATTAGTACATTATTTTGATAAATCTCGTAGGGTTCAGCCTGCGTTTGCAATGTAAGCGGAAAAAAATATGATAATTAACGACATCACATTAGAAACCTCAAAAATAACAGTATTTCTCCACTATTTAATGGATGTTATTATACATATAAACCTTCCTCTTGAATCACTCTATCTATTGAAAAAAACCGCATCAAAATCCGGTGCGTAGTTTTAAAGATTTAAGCATACAAAGGGACATAGGGACAGAGAAAGCTACTTTGTTTTATACTATGTAGTGATGGAACACCATATATGTTAAATAGTTGATGCTGGTAGACGTTACTATGTGGTAGTCAATCATCTTCGGGAAATGTTTAAAAAGGAACTACTTCATTCATTTGGAAATAATTTGGCGCCGACTTCAAAAATTTCAATTTCATATGGAAATTTATAGTTATTTTTTACTTTTTAGCCCACTTTTAGAAGTCGGTTCAATTTTTTTATAAAAATTTTATTTTACGATTTTTAGTTTTGAATTCATTATGATATTCATAAATTATTTGAACTAAGTGCTAATCGAAATTAGTGTACCTCGCAATGACTACAAGATGACAAAAAAGTACCCATTTTATCCATAATTGTAAATCACTCTAAAATGAACCACTAACAATTCTTTAATTCTTAGAGTTCTCCAAATACCAGTGAAATTGTGTCAAACAATGTCTGTCAAAGTACATAAAACCACTATCTTAAATTTCAAATTAATTTTAGATTGGTAATATAGGCGCCAAAACCTTCTAATGTCGATATTTAAAGAACTTGAGACATAAATTCCTTAGCTCGATATATTTTATAGTACATATTAAGTTTGTATACGCTCCAAGAACCCCGCAATATCAAATTTTGGCAAAATTTGTACAGGGTGAGTCAACGATTGGATGAAGTAGGTTTGTGCCTTTTCGGTGAAATTAATAAAGAAACTATATTTATTGTTTGATACAGTTTATTTTTACGCAGATTTTAAAAATATTTAGGACTCTACAGGGTGAGCCAAAAAAATAGGACAGCATAAAGTTGTATTTTTTTAAATAGAACACCCTATATACGAATCGTATTTTCGATTTAGCTTATAATTCTAAATATTTTTTATTAAGGGTTTACTATAACAAAACTTTATAGTTTCTGAGATAATTAAGTTTAAAGAAAAAAAGTCACATTTTCAAGCATCAATTCAATCCTAAATAACGTTTTCAATTTTGTAACAAATATATTCAAATTTGGAATTTAGCAAGACCAAGGACAAGTTAACATAATTTTTACCTAATATTTGCAATAAAAGCTACAGGGTGTTGAACACATCGGTCCAAATTTGAACAAGTTTAAATGAATAAATATCTTTTTTTTTAAATGGTACACCCTGTATATTTTCATGTTATTTAATAGAGTAATAAAAACCCTAAAAGTTTTGTTCAATACATCCTATACTTATTTATAATAGTTTTTGAGATATTTCAGTTTTTCTTATTTTCCATACTTTTTTACAGAAATAGTCTTCATTATCATAGTAGCCATGGCAAAAACAATGTAAAAGAACATTTTTCTGTGTGTCAAATTTATAACCGCAATCGCTTCTTTTGGTTTTTATGTAATGTAGTTTGGTTTTTTTGCATTCATCTTATATTGTAAAATGAATTTTCCAAAGAATGAGTTAATAGATATGATTTATACAATAGGAGAGGCTCAAAAAAATTGCCTTCTTGCTCAAAGAATTTACAAAATGAAGTATCCTGATCGACGCCAGCCTAATACCCATACTTTTCAAAACTTAATGCAAAGATTTGATTCTTCTGGTACTGTGAATTATCCAAAACGTAAAGTGGTCAACAAACCAGTAACTAATGAAGAAAATGAACTACAAGTATTGTGAAATGTTCAGGACAATCCTTATATTGGTAGCCGTCAGTTAGCAGCATTATGTGAAACATCACAATCCACCGCTAATCGTACTACCAAGAAATATAGGTATCATCCATATCACATGGAATTACACCAAGAATTGCATGGACAGGATTTTGAAAGTCGTGTAAACTTTTGTCGTACAATAAATGCGGAGATTCAATTAAATCCAAATTTATTATGCAAGGTAATGTTTAGTGATGAAGCTACTTTTAGAAGTAACGGTGCCGTAAATAGACGCAACATGCATTATTATGCCACAGAAAACCCATTTTGGATTAGAGAGGTGCAACATCAAAACCACTGGTCATTAAATGTTTGATGTGGTATTCATCATAATCGAATTATTGAACCCCACTTTTTTAATGAACCACTAAATGGCCATAGTTACCTGAACTTTCTACAAGAAGAACTACCCTAACTGCTTTAAGGTCTCGATAGGGATGAGCTCGACAGTATGTGGTTCCAGCACGATGGTGCGCCTCCGCATTACCATCGTGAAGTTCGTGCGTTTTTGGACCAACGATATCCGCAAAAATGGATTGGACGTGGGGGTTTCATTGAGTGGCCACCAAGGTCTTGCGACATCACCCCATTAGATTTCTTCCTATGGGGTTATATTAAAAATAAGGTGTATGTTAATCCACCAACAACAGTGGAAGATATGGGAAACAGGATTAGGGATACCTGTAGAACAATAACGCCACTAATTTTGTCCAGGGTCCGAAAAAATCTGCAAAAAAAACTAAATTTGTGCATTGCACTTATTAAAAAGAAATAATTAATCTCAGTATTTAATAGGTAATTTTTTTGTTTCAATTTAGTATAAAAGTAAATATGTATTTGCCTTGTCGTTATTGTTGTCTTAATTTTTTCATATTATGTTTAATTAAACTATTGCCGTTGTAATATAACGAATAATGTATTTCATCATATTTAACCACATTCTGTTTGTTTCTGTAGTTTCTTTTTATTATTTTACATGGCTACTATGATAATGAAGACTATTTCTGTAAAAAAGTATGGAAAATAAGAAAAACTGAAATATCTCAAAAACTATTATAAATAGGTATAGGATATATTGAACAAAACTTTTAGGGTTTTTATTACTCTATTAAATAACATGAAAATATACAGGGTGTACCATTTAAAAAAAAAGATATTTATTCATTTAAACTTGTTCAAATTTGTGCCGATGTGTTCAATACCCTGTAGCTTTTATTGCAAATATTAGGTAAAAATTATGTTAACTTGTCCTTGGTCTTGCTAAATTCCAAATTTGAATATATTTGTCACAAAATTGAAAACGGTATTTAGGATTGAATTGATGCTTGAAAATGTGACTTTTTTTCTTTAAACTTAATTATCTCAGAAACTATAAAGTTTTGTTATAGTAAACCCTTAATAAAAAAGATTTAGAATTATAAGCTAAATGGAAAATACGATTCGTATATAAGGTGTTCTATTTAAAAAAATACAACTTTATGCTGTCCTAGTTTTTTGGCTCACCCTGTAGAGTCCTAAATATTTTTAAAATCTGCGTAAAAATAAACTGTATCAAACAATAAATATAGTTTCTTTATTAATTTTACCGAAAAGGCACAAACCTACTTCATCCAATCGTTGACTCACCCTGTACATGTAAAATTTTCAGTCCCTCATATTGTATCTTGTCAACCTAATAGTTGTAAAAGATTCAATTCATATTCGTAATACACGACCCCGAAAACACCGTAATACCAAATCTGATAAAATGCGAATAAGGTAAAATTTTCAACTCTATATTGGATTTCAAAAAAATAATTTTATTCTCTTAATCTAACCTAAATCTAAACTCTTCAAAGCCCCCTAGTATCAATTTTAGATGAAATCCAGAAATTCAAAACTTCTAGACCGTCATATTGCCTCTGACATATTAGATTTTCTTAAAATTTTATCTTCAAAAACGATTCAATCCCACATTGAAACAAAATCGAAAAATGTAATATTTTTAATCCACCATATTGAATCCTGAAAAAATACTATCAAATTCGTAATTTACACTCAAGAGCCCCTTATATCAGTTTTGGAGAAAATCGAAAACTTAAATTTTTAGGATGCCATATTGAATCTGCCAGACTAAGTTCTTCAAAAAATATTTTAAATTCGTAATTAACACTAACAAAAATACCCCAATACTGATTTTAGACAAAATCTAGACATCTAGAATCTTTAATCCGCCATTTTGGATCCGCCATATTTATTTTTTTTTAAATAATATCAGATCCGTAATGTGCGTTACTAAAAACTCCCCCATATCAATTTTTAAAAAAATTGGACAAAATTTATTTTCTATCCGCCATATTGAATACGCCATAATGAATTTTTTTTAAATAATTTCAGATGCGTTATATATGACTCTGAAAACTCCCTCATACCAATTTTGGAGAAAATCGAAAAAATTGATGTTTTCATCCGCCATATTGGATCTGTTACGTGGAATTTTTTTTAAATGATTTTAAATTCGTCATGTGCGACCCTGAAAACTCCCCCGTACCAATTTTGGAGGAAATCGGACAAAATTGATTTTTTGTCCGCCATATTGGATCCGCCATATTGAATTTTTTAAAATGTTTTGGATTAGTTATGTGCGACCCCAAAAAATCCCCCACACCAATTTTCGAGAAAATCTGACAAAAAATCAATTTTCTTGTCCGCTATATTGGATCCGCCATTTTGAATTTTTTTAAAATGATTTTAGATTCGTCATGTGCAACCCCGAAAACTCCCCTGTACCAATTTTGGAGGAAATCGGACAAAATTAAATTTTTTTGGCCGCCATATTGGATCCGCCATATTGAATTTTTAAAAAATGTTTTAGATTTGTTATGTGCGATACCAAAAACTCCTCCACACCAATTTTGGAGAAAATCTGACAAAAGTTCAATTTTCTTGTCCGCCATATTGGATCCGCCATTTTGAATTTTTAAAAATGATTTTAGATTCGTCATGTGCAACCCCGAAAACTCCCCTGTACCAATTTTGGAGGAAATCGGACAAAATTAAATTTTTTTGGCCGCCATATTGGATCCCCTATTTTGAATTTTTTAAAAATAATTTCAGATTCGTTGGGTACAATCCCGAAAACTCCTCCGTACCAATTTTGGAGAAAATCGGACAAAATTTATTTTTTTGGCCGCTATATTCATTTTACTGCACCAATTTCATCTAAAAAAAATATGGGACCACTGCAGCAACTTCCTGAACATAACGTAAAAAATTCCATTCAAATCGGTGCCGCCGTTCCGGAGTAATCGGTGTACATACATAAAAATCAAAAAAATAAATTGTTCGAGTAATTGAGAACCTCCCTCTTTTAGAAGTCGGTTAAAAATGGTCGTACATGTCTATAAATTAATTAAATAAAACGCCAAAAAATCTTTTAACAATTGATAAATGAAAATGGCGCGGAATTCAAACTTCAAGTTTTTGTTGAGACATTTTTTTACTCTTGTATTCGTTGGTGAAATTATTTTGAAATCGATTTATTTTTTTTAATAATAATTTGTTCAAGATCTATCTCTTTCGAATTTTTTAAAATATAAGCACTTTTCCAGTGTTTTGGTGGAGCTAATTTATTATTTTGAACCGATTGAAACACGTATCCAAATCCAAGATGTCCCTCCACAACTTTGCATCTATTCTCTACTAAAATTTTAGTTATCTAATAAACCTTCAATTAATTTCTCTTTATTAAAATAAATTCTAATTCATTTTAGAATTTGTTGTGTTCAATGAATAATGATTATATTATTTTGGAAATTATTACAACAATGTAAGCGAAATAATTTAATCAATAATAGTTATAATTCTGTGTATCGTAAAAATTACATTTCAATTATTTCTAAATAAACAGAATGAAGTTAAGTATTTAAAATATCAAAACAAGAGAATTGTATTTTATTTATATTATTGTGCATTATTTTTTACTGATACCAAACACATGAATTGAAAAGTTTTTTGAAATAATATAAAAATTAAATGGAGATATTTGAAAGTATTTTCATCACTACATAGTATAAAACAAAGTCGCTTTCTCTGTCCCTATGTCCCTTTGTATGCTTAAATCTTTAAAACTACGCACCGGATTTTGATGCGGTTTTTTTCAATAGATAGAGTGATTCAAGAGGAAGGTTTATATGTATAATAACATCCATTAAATAGTGGAGAAATACTGTTATTTTTGAGGTTTCTAATGTGATGTCGTTAATTATCATATTTTTTTCCGCTTACATTGCAAACGCAGGCTGAACCCTACGAGATTTATCAAAATAATGTACTAATTATTTGTACACATTGAAAAGGTCTACAGAAAACTCCGCGATGGTATATGTCTATCTCTCATGGATATCCCACAATAACATTTTTTTGTCATTTACTTTTTACGACAAATACTGGCAAATTTTGAAGCGATTTTAACCAATACAGCATTAATCCTTATCCAATTAAATAGCTTAAATACATTGTTGATTTAATATAGATCTATATGGTCCTTTACAGCACAAGATTTAAATGAATATTTTCGAAGATATTACAGATTTAAAATTGCGGGAAGTAGCGCTTGCGGCGGTACTGGCCGACCGGGGCGGCGGCAGCGTGCCTATAAATAGCGCGTCGGAGGCCGATGTAATAATTGTTGTAAAAATAAAATAAATAGTCACAGTTTTTCTGTAGTGTATTTAGTATCAGCATTGCACCCGTGCGAAGCCGGGGCGGGTCGCTAGTTAAATATATGTGTAAAATAAATATTGTTTTAAAGCTCACTTGTTTTCTTGTACGAATAAACTTTTTAATCAAATCAATTATTGTTAAAAAATAAATATCGAAAATAAAGCGATTAAACTTATAAATGTTATTTACATATGTCCAGCTTTTAAAAAAGGGAGTGTCAAGGGTTTGCACTTCGTAAGAGACTACCCAAATAGGAATTTAATTAGCTGATTTTCCTGTTTGTTAATGACATGAAAAGTGGTTGAAAATCAAGACAAATAATAAGTATTTATGTTTTGTGTTATCTCTTGTATGTTATTTTGTATTATTACCAAATATATTGTGTCCAATGTAACAGCCTTAAACAAATTCGACCTGGGTAGTGATCACAGACTCGTTCGAGCAAATATAAATATCAACATTAAAAAAGAAAGGAGTAAACTTATTAAACTCCAACCTTTTCCGACATCATAGGAATTAAAACAAGATAAATATACATATCAGGATTATATCAAGATAAATATACATATCAGGATTATGTCAAGATAAATATACATATCAGGATTATATCAAGATAAAATTTACACCATTGGAGAACTTAATACATTGACAATAAACGAACTGAAAAATAAAATCCAAAAAGATATCCAAAGAGAGAGAGAGAGAGAGAGAGAGAGAGAGAGAGAGAGAGAGAGTATTAATTATTTCTTTTTTTTTTCTCTTTGGTGATGATTTTCAAATTGTTATTATAAAAATTGATATTATTTAAAAAAAGGCTACAAAAATTGTACTTGGAAATAAGAAGAGACAGTTTTATGTTGTTATTGCATTGTTTGAGGAGATTATTTTTACATTAATTGTTTGAATTTTAATATTTGTTTCCAATCATCCTTATTCTTTTCCATAGCTTTTGAATTGTGGTTCATTTTAAAAGGTATAGTTTACAGATATTTTCTATAAATCTTTAGATTGAACCAAGGAGTGAGAATGAAATCTGCCAGCAGTATAATCAGATTCAATTCGAGATGTTTGCCACCGAGGAAATTTCTAGCTTGGTTTAAAGATTTCTTAACTGGAAAAGCATTGATTGAATCCAGAGCTAATCGCTTAAAAAGTTTTAGAATATGCACCATTGACTGACTATTCCACAGAAAATCCACAGAAAATGCCATCGAGGAGTTACGTAACTCTAGCCTTGCTACATTGTACAAAATAATTAAGTTTTGCTTGACAGCGCATCCATGGACCGCGAGCAGAATAATAGCATTGGAATTCAGCCAAGAACATGACTGGCTAGCAGTTATATTGAAAATGTATAAGATTAATATTCATACTGGGTTCTTTTTCACCACCTCATGTCAAGCTATAGAACTAGGATCTAATTGCAAATTCTTTCCAACAACAACATAATTTTATTTTAGTTGATAATAAGACATCCTTAAAAACAAAAAAAAAATAATGTTATGATTATGAAATACAAAGACCTGGAGATACATAAATGCAAACAGTAAGAAATGAATAGCACCTATATTTCCACCAACAACTGGCATAGGAAGTCTACTGTATAATATCAAGAGTTTGTGGCCTTATCGAACACCTGTTTAAGATGATGCAGAAGATAGTACTAACCATCACTCAATCAGTTTTCGATCTTACTAAGAAAAACATTTTTTTTAGAAATTAGACTTTACTCAACAACATACTCTCCTTCACGAGTGATACATTCATTCCAACGCTACTCTAACTTTTCAATGTCATTTTTATAGAGCGATTTGTCTTTGCTCTCAAAATAGACCTCAGATCGCTTAAAAAAGTCCTTGCTTAGGAATCCAACAGACCTGAAAAAACAGGAATATGTGGAATATCGTAATAGGCTAAACAAGATAATTAAAGATACTAAGAACACGTATTACAGAACTAAAATAAGTGAAAATACGGGAAACATTAAGAAAATGTATCAATTTATAAGTGAAGCAACAAATGAAAAAACAACAATCCCTAACATCACACAAATAAATGACAACAATGAAAGCATCACAGATCCCAGGATTATATCCGTATCGTTTAACAACTATTTTATAAACATCGGAAAAACAATGTCAGAGGTAATAAATTGTCCAGAAAACCCTTATAAAATCAAGAGTACTGCCGACTTATCAATGTTTCTGAGACCTACAAATTCAGACGAGGTTTCTATGCATATAAATGGCCTAAAGAACAATTGCTTCTCAGGTTGTGATCAAATTTCGGCCAGGACACTTAAGTTTCTGCATGAATACATTAGAATGCCTCTTGTTCATATAATAAACTTAATCTTTAAATCTGGAAGGGTGCCCTCCCATTTTAAGGCTTTTGTTGTCACTCCGATCTATAAGTACGGTGATAAGAATTGTGTGGAAAGCTATAGACCGGTGAGTGTGGTCTTCAATGTTGCGAAAATATTTGAGAAATGCTTAAAGGCGCGTCTTTAGATTTTTTCAATAAAAATGCTGTACTGTCAAATAACCAGTTTGGCTTCAGAGAGGGTAACAGTACAACGGATGCAGTGTTCAAGCTAGTAAATAGCGTCACTGAACATTTGAATGATGGAGATAAGTGTATTGCTCTTTTCCTTGATCTGGCGAAGGCTTTTGACACGGTCTCCCATGCTCTTCTTCTTGAAATGTTGGATGCATGTGGAGTGAGGGGAATCGTGTCTGAGGTCTTCCGAGATTATCTCAGGAATCGTCCCCAGCAAGTCAGAATTGGGAAAACTATCAGCGAAGCTAGAATGGTGGAGCATGGCATTCCGCAGGGAACTGTGATCGTACCTGTTCTTTTTAATTTATAAATCAATAATGTTTGCGGTCTTGCTTTGGAGGGGAAAATAGTGTCGTATGCTGATGATACTGCTGTGGTCTTTTTTGCTAAAACATGGGAAGATGTAAGAGAAAAACTAAAATCAGGCTTTAAAATAATAAAGCACCTTTTAGATACCATTAAATTAAGTTTGAACATCAAAAAAACACATTATATTGCTTTTTCTGTGACCGAAGCCAATAGACCAAATTTTTCTCAGATAGTCTTGGAGGGTATAAGTGAACCTCTGCGAGAAAGTACTAGTACTAGATATCTTGGTGTAGTGATTGATAAACATCTCAAGTGGGATCAACATTTGCTATATTTAGTTAGAAAGATAAGATGTTTAATTTATAAATTTTATATGCTTAGAGAATTTCTATCAAAAAATAATTTAATAATGATTTATAGAGCACTTGTTGAGTCTTTGTTGAGCTATGGCGCACTGATTTGGGGAGGGGCATGTAACTGTCATCAAAAACAATTAGCAATTACACAAAACTATATTGTGAAAATTGTATTGAAAAAACCAAGATTGTACCCCACTAATTTGTTGTACGATGAGAATATTTGTAACTTGAAGAGCCTGTATATTATCACAGTTTGTAATTTTATACATCGTAACGAAAGATTTGCGAAATTAGTAATATCTCATGTGTATAGAACGAGGGGTAAAACCAATAATTTACTTAACACCAAATATTGTGGAAATAACCAGGGGCATCATTTTGTTTCTTATATTGGCCCTAAATTGTATAATCTCATACCAGTTAATATACGTAATATTACAGGAAGGAAACACTTTAAAAAGGTATTTAGGACATTTTACTTTTTAAACAGTCATCTCTTTTTGAAAACCTTTTAAAATGATAAATGTATTTTAATAATGTAATATTTGTTTTAGTGTTTTAGTAATTTTAATATTTATTTTTATATTTGCATTTTTGTAATTTTCTGTCTTGTTTATATTGATTAACGTGTATATCTAATTATGAGGATCTTTGTTAACTAGTGTAGGGATTAATATTCACCAATAAATTGTATACTAGGCAGTTATATTTTTTTTATCGTGTGTACTTGTGGTTGATAGGACTGATTGGTGAATGTGCAGTCATATTGAAATTGTATATGGTTATGTTTACTTTTAATCCACATACAGGTATTTCATACCTAGGTGCAAGATAAACTCTGTGATTTGTGTAAAATTATTATCAAGACTAATATACTATTCGTTTGTTTATTGTAACTTAATATTTGTGAAATAAATTGAAAATAAATTGAATTTAATTGAAATTAAATTGTCTCGGCAATCACTTCTTCATTTGAGTCATTTTTTTCCCTGAAGCATCCTTTGGAGGTCTGCAAAATGCCAATAGTCGCTGGGGGCCAGATCTGGAGAATACCGTAAATGGGGAGGCAATTTAAAGCGTAATTCATTTAATTTAACTATACTTTCCATTGACTTGTCACACGGTGCATTGTCTTGATGAAAAAGCACTTTTTTCTTTTGCATGTGAGGTAGTTTTTTCTTGATTTCTACACTCAATTGATCCAGTAATGACATGTAATATATATATATATATATATATATATATATATATATATATATATATATATATATACATATATATATATATATATATATATAGTATCTATAGTTTTACCTTTGTCATAAGCTTCCCAGCTGACTTATGAGTTTTTGGTCGCTTTGAACCACTTTAACCGGCTGATATCCACTAAGCTGACGATCTTTATGATTCAGGTGTGTAGTAGTGAATCCATGTTTCATCCATTGTCACATACTGATACAAGAAATCCTTTTTATCTCGCTTAAAAAGTTCCAAACAGTGCTCTGAATCGTTACACCTGAAATCCTTTTTTACATAGTGTATAACACAAGTTGTTTTATTAAAACCACTGTAACTTGAGAACCAATGGTCGGAATGTAATGAAATTGACACGTATTGTTTAAAGGTTGAGGGAGAGGTACTATCTATATTTTAAAATTTACTACCTTCTTTATGATTAGTTATTTAAAATGCACTGCTTTGTTCCATATTAATTCAGTTTTTAAAGACTTTTATTTTTTCATCTACCGGTGCCTATGGCAGGCTTTATACGTATCTATGTTTTTAATGTAGCATTAGAATTACAACCCCTACTTTTTAGTGCACCAACCGCTACTGAGCTGAACATGGGAAAGGCTTCTACGAAGCTCAATTTTTTGAATATCTCAGTATATTTTGGATAAGTGATTGTTTTCTTGATGAAGTACAAATTTCAGAATAATGGATTATTTATTTGAAACCCTAAAATATCTCACACATATATTTTATTAAAATGAGAAAATACTTACCATTAACCTTGGATTTTATTTAGAATTATTTAAAAATAATTTTATTTTAAAGCTCGAACTATATAAAATAAAGTCCAAAAAAATCAGTCCAATAGTTCCTGAAAAATTCGAGATAACATACTCATACCCGTCAAATGGTTTTAACCTCGTTTTATGAACACCGGTAAAAATGAGCTCACTAATAAAATAAAAACTGCAGTAACAGTTAAATAAAATTCACACAATTCCTAGCCAATTTTATATTCAGCTTCCGGCCCTGAAGTATGAAAAACGAAATTAATTTTTTAATGTTTGAGCTACGCTTCGTTGCGGTTTCTAAAATTCGAAACGAAATTTTAGAGCCGGCGTCTCCGGCTTTAATAAATTAAATTACTTTTTGCCGGAAATGTTGAAATAAAATAAGTTATTGCTGAAAATGTGAAAAGACACATAGATTCAGTTATAAATTAAAATCCTTTTGAGAGAGATATGTGAAACTATTATTTTTCCAGCAAACGTATTGGTTTCAGCCTTTAATTTGTGAAATTTTAGAGGAAAAATATTATTTGAAAGTTATAAAAATTGTTTAACATAATAAGTGTTTAGGTTAGTAGTGTCGATTTTGTTGCAAAAATTGAGCATGTGTTTCCAGAACATAAATATACTCCGTGGAAAATAGATCATAAAAGAGCTGTTTTGTTAACAAAAATGTAACATTAGTTTTTTGCTGGA